>CP139505.1:56138122-56729419 GCA_021014915.2 Artemisia tridentata subsp. tridentata
GTCTGATATATGTTTAAACTTGATAGGTGTAAGACCCAATGTTAGAGGATGACAAGGTAAAGGATACACAAACCACATCAAATAAGGAGGTATATTTATATCTCATATGTAGCTGTTGTACAGCCTACGAACATGGTTTCAGTTTTTTAATGGGAAGTACTACAAAATTTCTAAACAGTTACTTACGTATATATTTTTACTGGTAGTGGTCTTATCATGATAAAAATGAGAAGAAATATGCTATCAGTGAGATCGGGTTGCTTAACAGTGAAAGGTAATTTTATTTGGCCCTCTTTACCTGAATCGAGGTTCTTTCTCTATCTTCTTGCTAGTTTTCTTGGACATGTTTATGTGTTAGCTCTAAAAAATTAGTGGATGGTATGGTTGCTCCCTTTGGTTGTTATTATTTTGGCTGATGATGCCTTGCTCTCTACTCATTTTTGTCATCATATTTGTGAGGTTTGGGGTATTCTGCAAATTTTGGTGATAAGGTGTGTGTGCTTGGCTAAGGAAATGTAGTCTGCAGATATAATAGGCAATTGAGAAGGATTTGTCGTTTGTACTAGATGATGCCCCTCTTTGATAATTTCTTTGAATCTGTAGTGTGACGTAAGGAGGTAAACTACACTATATGCCTATATGGTTCTGTGTTTAGCTGTCACAGGTGTTGGAAATTTAGTCTTGTGCTTTAGGCCATCTTTGGTGATATATAGGTTAATGCTTTCTCTAGTTTCTGATGCATATAGACTAGTATCTGTTGGTAGCATGTTGGTGAAATTGTTGCAGTTTCTGGGTTTGTTGGCATGTCAAAATGCTAATATTTATACATTGGTTCACCCCCAAAAAAAATGTATGCACATTGGGCTAAAAATCTGCTAAACAATGAGTTCAGACTTCAGACACTAATATCAAGATTAATTAGGTTGGTTTTTCACAACTGACAAAATTGGGACTGTGGGTATTCATCCCACATAAAAGTCAGGTACTTATGTGCAAAAACAAATTAAGTAAGCAGCAGCTTCTAAGGATGCTCCATATATTGTTTCTACATAATATTTTAGATTGAAAGTCTTGAATAATAATTTTCAGTCATGAGCTAACCCATTCAGACCCATTGGATTTTGCAACTAGACCCATATATTCTATGCAAAAGGGCAAAGATGAGAATGTGCTTCACAGTTATTACTTATTAGTATAATGTGCATACCATCACTGTGCTTATCCCCATATAGTCCACTTATATTGTGTTGGTAGCCCTTATGGATTGTCATCTATAAGGAAAATGTATGTCTAGGAATACAATAAGAGTGCCATACCAAGGAAAACCACTGCACTTTTGGAGTCTTAGTTCTAATAGTTTCCCATACATGTTTATCGGCAAATGGGACTCCATTAACTTTTGAGTTTTTCCATACAGCTACATATTTTCACAAAGGTTAAAACATGCTCTTAGATGCGCATAACTTGAGGATACTTTGTATACCACTCAAAAAGCCACTTTCATCTTCCATCTTTGAGTATAACTGCATACAAGCCACACTGAAGTGGATTCCCCGTTCCCAATTTATGGACATTATGACACATCACTTTATCTCTGTATCCAACAAGTTCTTTCTTCCTCAACTGTCTGAATTTTCATGTATAACTTCCCAGACACTCGTCCATTTTAACTTCATTGTGTGACTCCATTATATTCCATAAATGGGTCAAAACAGGTAATCGTTAAGAAAGACACTTTATTACACTCCAATATTCAATAAAGGCTTGATGTATTCCATTTATCCAAATCTTTAAACCCTGGACCTCCTTGATTCTCTGGCATACAAATATATTTCCATGCCACTTTAACTCTGCCTTTGGTGATTCGTTGACACCATAGGAAACCTTTCAAAATTCTGTTGAGCTCTTTTATAGTTGTTGTAGAAAGCTTGAATATTGAAGCCTAATAAACCCAAATAGGCTCAAGAACATAAGCCAGCAATTATGAAAAGCTTAAAAATAGATCTTTAAACATTGGATTTTGTAGCCCACGGTACCCAAAGCATTGTAGGTCTTTGCTTTGGTGCGTGATAGCATGTATTATGACCAATCTTTCAATTTATCTGTAATGAATGAGTAAGCACTTGTAAAACCTTCCCGTTTTTTTAAATTTAACAGGTAGAAAATCGGACAATGAAGAAGAATCTCTACTCAACTCTTGGAAAATGGTTCCGATTCAATAATCAATAGGTATATTTATATCGTATATGTAGTTGTTGTGTTGCCTATGAACACAGTTACTGGTTTAAAAGGAGGTATTGTAGAGTTTCTAAATATTTATTCACATTTGTTTTATTGATAGATGTCTTATCTTGATGAAAATGGGAAGAAATGTTTAATGTCTGATATATGTTTAAATTTGATAGGTGTAAGACCCAATGTTAGAGGATGACAAGGTAAAGGATACACAAACCACATCAAATAAGGAGGTATATTTATATCTCATATGTAGCTGTTGTACAGCCTACGAACATGGTTTCAGTTTTTTAATGGGAAGTACTACAAAATTTCTAAACAGTTACTTACGTATATATTTTTACTGGTAGTGGTCTTATCATGATAAAAATGAGAAGAAATATGCTATCAGTGAGATCGGATTGCTTAACAGTGAAAGGTAATTTTATTTGGCCCTCTTTACCTGAATCGAGGTTCTTTCTCTATCTTCTTGCTAGTTTTCTTGGACATGTTTATGTGTTAGCTCTAAAAAATTAGTGGATGGTATGGTTGCTCCCTTTGGTTGTTATTATTTTGGCTGATGATGCCTTGCTCTCTACTCATTTTTGTCACCATATTTGTGAGGTTTGGGGTATTCTGCAAATTTTGGTGATAAGGTGTGTGTGCTTGGCTAAGGAAATGTAGTCTGCAGATATAATAGGCAATTGAGAAGGATTTGTCGTTTGTACTAGATGATGCCCCTCTTTGATAATTTCTTTGAATCTGTAGTGTGACGTAAGGAGGTAAACTACACTATATGCCTATATGGTTCTGTGTTTAGCTGTCACAGGTGTTGGAAATGTAGTCTTGTGCTTTAGGCCATCTTTGGTGATATATAGGTTAATGCTTTCTCTAGTTTCTGATGCATATAGACTAGTATCTGTTGGTAGCATGTTGGTGGAATTGTTGCAGTTTCTGGGTTTATTGGCATGTCAAAGTGCTAATATTTATACATTGGTTCACCCCCAAAAAAAAATGTATGCACATTGGGCTAAAAATCTGCTAAACAATGAGTTCAGACTTCAGACACTAATATCAAGATTAATTAGGCTGGTTTTTAACAACTGACAAAATTGGGACTGTGGGTATTCATCCCACATAAAAGTCAGGTACTTGTGCAAAAACAAATTAAGCAGCAGCTTCTAAGGATGCTCCATATATTGTTTATACATAATATTTTAGAAGGAAAGTCTTGAATAATTATTTTCAGTCATGAGCTAACCCATTCAGACCCATTGGTTTTTGCAACTAGACCCATATATTCTGTGCAAAAGGGCAAAGATGAGAATGTGCTTCACAGTTATTAGTATAATGTGCATACCATCACTGTGCTTATCCCCATATAGTCCACTTATATTGTGTTGGTACCCCTTATGGATTGTCATCTATAAGGAAAATGTATGTCTAGGAATACATTAAGAGTGCCATACCAAGGAAAACCATTGCACTTTTGGAGTCTTAGTTCTAATAGTTTCCCATACATGTTTATCGGCAAATGGGACTCCATTACCTTTTGAGTTTTTCCATACAGCTACATATTTTCACAAAGGTTAAAACATGCTCTTAGATGCGTATAACTTGAGGATACTTTGTATACCACTCAAAAAGCCACTTTCATCTTCCATCTTTGAGTATAACTGCATACAAGCCACACTGAAGTGGATTCCCCGTTCCCAATTTATGGACATTATGACACGTCACTTTATCTCTGTATCCAACAAGTTCTTTCTTCCTCAACTGTCTGAATTTTCATGTATAACTTCCCAGACACTCGTCCATTTTAACTTCATTGTGTGACTTCATTATATTCCATAAATGGGTCAAAACAGGTAATCGTTAAGAAAGACACTTTATTACACTCCAATATTCAATAAAGGCTTGATGTATTCCATTTATCCAAATCTTTAAACCCTGGACCTCCTTGATTCTCTGGCATACAAATATATTTCCATGCCACTTTAACTCTGCCTTTGGTGATTCGTTGACACCATAGGAAACCTTTCAAAATTCTGTTGAGCTCTTTTATAGTTGTTGTAGAAAGCTTGAATATTGAAGCCTAATAAAACCCAAATAGGCTCAAGAACATAAGCCAGCAATTATGAAAAGCTTAAAAATAGATCTTTAAACATTGGATTTTGTAGCCCACGGTACCCAAAGCATTGTAGGACTTTGCTTTGGTGCGTGATAGCATGTATTATGACCAATCTTTCAATTTATCTGTAATGAATGAGTAAGCACTTGTAAAACCTTCCCGTTTTTTTAAATATTTAGCACGTCCATGTGCTCAATAATAAACATAAAGAACACGTTAGTTGGCTTCTACTACATGCAAACCTCACTTTTTAAATCTATTACATGCATGATGAGTTTTTCTATTTCTGCAGATTTGGAGAAGTGCTTGTAATAACAGCTAGCTACAGATTTGAAATTAAGAGAAAAATCGAATCAAAGGTAGTATCGCCTCAAACAACATATGCAGTTTACCTTGTCTACAAATTACCACAAGACCAATCCACATTCAAGGCTCCTCTGGAAGTTGATTTTGGTAGATTTGCCTATCTAGTAAGCCCACCAGACACCCCTGTTATTGGATCAAAGCTTGATGAGAACACACACAACACGCTGAATAGGCCCAATAAATTGAAGGTCGTTCCACAACAAAGAAGTGATAGTTGGATGGAAGTAAAATTCTGGGAATTTCATACCCAAACTACTATGGAAACAATCTCTATGGATCTTAAGTTAACGCATCCCGGTTACAAGGTTTTTTTTAGAAATCATGCTTATTTCAGTTCAAAAAAGGTTTTTTTTTCTTTTTTTTTTTTTTTTTTTTTTTTTTTTTGGGGGAATTTCAGAATTTACCCATTTTGAATAAGTTGTAAATTGCAGAAATGTGAGATATAACATTAAACTTAAATAAAGTTAGAAATAGACTTGTTGAAGATATTAGATGACCTATAAACCATACAGATCTTTATGCTTTCATGTTGTCAATATATATTTGCTAAATTATTAGAAATCATGAATTTGAAAAAATGCATATAAACGATGATTATGTATGTTGTCATTATAGTGTTTTTATTTGAAACTGACGTTACTTTTGAGCTTTACAATGAGAAAATCCACTCGACTTAATCCTAATATGGATTTATGGCCAACGATGGTCATAAGTCTTGTTGCGACAAAAGTGTTGCCTCTAATACTTAGACTTTTGTTGTTTCACCATAAAAAATGTTACATTTGTTGCCCTAATCTATACTACATATAATGCACAAATGAATCTCTCTCCAAAATTTTCAGACTTACAAGAAATAAAGCATAATTTACAACACTTTAATGCACCCAATTTTCAGAATTACAACAAAATAAGCATAGTGTACAACAAAAATAAGCATGGTGTCATTTTCAGACTAATTTTCTATATATAATTAATACACAATTTAAAACACCTCATCACCAATATGTACAACTACCTAAGCACAATGTACAAAACAATTAATGCTTTATGTTTCCACAACACACAACAAAACTTGGAATACTGAACCTTCAGTTACCGAAAGTTTGACCAAACCACAATACCGATGTTTGACCACAAAGATATCTATACCCTGGTTATACAACCTCAGAGTTATGAATCGTCATTGGTACAAAGTAAAACGAAAATAACAAGATAAAAAAGAACAGTAGATCATATTCAACAATAAACAACTTCACTATCTTTGTTCTATTAACACCTCACGTCAATATAAGCCAAGAACAACAACGTTTCCCATCTCACAATCCAATCTCAAGACAACATACATCTAAACCCATCTCACATATACAAGACTCGAATCAAAAAGAAAAAGCAGCTAAAAGAGATCTCAGATTCACAAATCAATTAAGCTTTACAAGTTTTTATTGAACCCATCATAGATCTATTAGAACATAACATCTCTTTTAATATCCAAAATTCATAAAGAAAGAACAAAGCAAAAGTGTTTCATTCTTTTTCTTTTTTTGGGTCTAATGATAAACGAAACACATATCAAACCTACCCGAGACCTTCTACAAGTAAAGCCGTTTATTACTTGATCTCTTCATGGGTTTTGAGATTCAAACAAACGTGTTCAATGTTTAGAAGAAGAAGAAAGAAAGAAGTGGCAAAAGGTTTTGTGTGTTGTGGTGGTTAAACCTCATGGCTGATGAGTGTTGATTTAGATAGATGAAATGAATGTGTTCTTGCAATATAGATGAAATTTTGTTTAGATAAAAATTAGGTGGGAGAAAAACACATATGGGGCGTGAGTTTTAAGTAATAATGACCTAAAGTTGGTATATGCACTTAGATTAGATAGACTTTGGACCGGGTATTGTGGAATTGAGATGGACCAGGTATAGAGATTTTTTTGTGGGCCTATAAATAATGGATTAAAGAATTGAGATGGACCAGGTATAGAGATTTTTTTGTGGGCTTATAAATAATGGATTAACGATTTCAGGTTTTTTTAAATGGCAACGCACTTAAAAGACAATCATATAAGCATAACTCAAGGTAACAATTCCTAGCCATCACTTTTTACTTTTGATACCGTTAACATTTATTTTAGGGTGCCCGTCGCTGCAACGCGCGGGTACCCTTATATCTATACTACCTTATAATACATCTTGCACCTTCTCTCATATTAACTTTTTAAGACTACCAAAAATAGATTTTTAAGCAAATACAAGTAAAAAACATAATTTACAAGTATTTAAAGCACAATAAAACTAAAAAAACATTATTCAACAACTACAATTAATACACTATTAAAAACACCCATTCACCAAAATATACAACTATTTAACCACAATGTACAATCTAATCAAGCTACTAAGTCAAGCACTTAAAAATAAAGTCATTAGGCTGTCGGCACTGGTCGGTCGACCGGTTCTGTCGCCGTTGCGCCGACCGTGTCTCCGCCATTGCAGCATGAGGGTCGAACTGGGTCGGTCGGCTCCAACATTGGTTGGTTTGATAAATCACGAGGTCGCGTACTTATTTGACTTCACGAGTCGAGATGTTTTGTTAGTTGCATGACTTGCGAAGTTATTTTAATTTAAATGATCATTCATTTGTACGGTTATTGTAAGAAAAAAAATCATGTAGGCGAACAACATTTGCTCGCTGCAAAATATAGTCACAGGGTACC
Organism: Artemisia tridentata subsp. tridentata; assembly: GCA_021014915.2. Classification (NCBI taxonomy): domain Eukaryota; kingdom Viridiplantae; phylum Streptophyta; class Magnoliopsida; order Asterales; family Asteraceae; genus Artemisia; species Artemisia tridentata. The sequence goes on from CP139505.1 coordinate 56,145,547, forward strand.
CGCCGCTGCATCGCGCGGGTACCCTGCTAGTCATTCATAACCCTAAACACACTATTAATTTGCAGCCATAAAAAATCTAGATATTTTTTCCTCTGGCACTTCATCAAAATAAATCTAGATATTTTTTTCTACTACTAATTTGCAGCCATAAAAAATCTAATCGTTCCTTCCATCTTATTATCTTAAAAATGAAACTAAAAAAACCACAACCATACCAACTGATATCTTGCAGCAATAAAGAAAGCTTATTTCTTTCAGTTGTAGTAACAAAAACCATTTCTTTCTTTATGCTATAGAATACGAAACATTAAACAAAAACCCTTTGTTGATTTTATCTTCACCAAGACCACGGCTGAACCTTATTTGGTTATTTTTGCTCTCGATAACCGAGCAGCAAGCACCGTCTTTAAGATCTTCTTTAAGGAGGTCTCGGGTAGGTGTTCTTTTTGTTCTGGTTTGATTCTTTGTTGTTGTGTTTTCAAAGATGGTGGTTTGGCTCTGATGGTCAACCAGTTATAGCTACAACGGCGGCAGCGGGGGCGGTGTGGATTTTGGTAGAAGCTGAGGTTTGGCGGATGGTGAGGTGCGGATATGAAACACAACGATACCAGAAAAATCACCAAAACCAATCGAAACCACCTAGCCCACCGAGACCACCTACACAAAACAAAAGATTGTTGTGACCTTGGCAGGCGGCAATGACGGTGGTGGCGAAAGTAAGTGTGCCGAGAGAGAACTTGTGAGTGGGTTGCGTGTGTTCTTTGTGTTTTGTGATTGATAGGCTTATGTGGGTATGTATAATTAAGGTTGGGGCAAGGCTATGTTGTTACAAATTTTTCTTCATATGTTTTAAATGAGATGCATCAATATTGGAGGATGTTACAAGTATGAGAATTTAACACATTATTTTTTTTAAAATGTATGCTGAATTTTTATGCTTAGCAAAAGCGACTTCCTTTGTATAGAAATGTTTTTTGTCTTAAAAATTTTAAAACTACTATATTTAGAATGTCCTAAACCTTTTATAAAGGAGTATAGATTAATATTTACCTTGGTTCATTAAATCATTGTATAATTTTGGAGGTGTTAGACTCGCTTTTTTATAAAGATATCGTCACTTAAGTGAATTAGACTAGATTTGTAATAAGTAGTACACGCAGGGACTACTTATGTTTAAATGGAAAACTAGTGATGTAATAGGGCCTATAAATACCCCTCATGACTCTTCATGAGGGGTGTGGGAAAGCATTTTATTGTTCATTCATTATTTTAATCTAATAAACTTTGAGTATTTCTCCACCCTCTCTCTACTTTCTCTCACTAAAAGGATAAAGATATTCACCTTCTTTAACCAACCAAGACCTCCCAAATCACATAAATCATATAATTTTACGGTCTTACAATTGGTATGAGCCAGGTTGTTATTGCTTCATTGATTTGTGTGGTTCGATATTTGTTTTAGGCTGTTTTATCACTATCTTTTGGTCATCGGAAAATTTATTCCGGTCATCGGAATTTTTTTTTTCCGTTTCATTCGATAAACAGATCTATAACAAGTTTTTATGTATCCTATGGTCAAAACATTCATCCACTATCAGTTAACAGTCTATCATATATGCTTTGTTTGTGTTCTTTCTTGTCCAAATAGTAGTACTATATGCCAACTGCTAATATTTCTATGAATGTCTTTGCACTATGAACGTGAATATGTGGTCATTATTCTGGTCAAATCTGGGTAGCAAAAAGGTGGATAGAAAAGATGGTCGGAATTTTTGGTCAGAATCTCGCCGGATTTTTTTGGTCAAAAAATCAAAACCCCTTTTTATCGCAATTGCTTGTAAAGTAAATTGCGATAAACCCTCTTCTATCGAAATTCTTGTAAAGAAATTCGATAACCTATCGCAAATCTGGGATTTTATCGCAATTGTTGACTCTCAATTGTTTATCGCAATTGTTGACTCTGGGTTTTATCGCAATTAAGTCAAACGGTCAAACCTTATAGGTTTTGAAAAGAAAAGAAAAAGAATTGAAGATGGAGAAGAATAGACCATCGACCACAAAACAAACTACCACAGACTCATTAACATCAGTCCGTACCATCAACAATCCATAACCAACACCAACACAATCAAACCTCTTTTATCCTATAAACAACTCCACATCTACCTCTATCCCATCTCCATTAGACTTTACCGACACTCGAAAAGTATAATACAAATGATCCCAGAATCAATTCAAACTTTATCTCCAATCTTTTTGAAGATTTTTTTTAGTTTGAAATAAAATCATCATCGATCAATTCTTGTTGAAGCTTTAATTCTATTAATTTCCGAACTTAATGATAAGGATAATAACAATAACGTTATTCCCTTTTATCTTTGGCTCGTTAATTCAACAACACAACAAACAATACCTACCTGAGACCATTTTTAATGATCTTAAAGCCGAAGTGTTCGGTCTCTACAACAACAAGATAACAGATGAACGAAACTTTACTTAATTAACACATTGAAGGGTTATTAGTTGTTGATTAAAGATGATTAAAGGGTCGGTTAAATGGATGTTGATGAAGATTGATTATGATCGACTGATTCTGATGATGAAGAAATGAAGAGATGAGGCATATCTTATGGTGAGTGGATAAGAGAAAAAGGGGGCGTGAGTTTAAGTGATGAGGGAAGTAGGGTTTGTGAGATTGTGAGTCTTATTTATCCCTAACTATTAGGGCAATTAAGTGGATTGGGATTGGGTTATGTTCTTAGTTGGGCTATTTGTATTGGATTTGGGCTACTGATTGTTTTTTACAGTTATTTGGCCCATTGGTGAAACAATACATGGACTGACATTCGATTTGGCTATATATTGGACTGAAAATGGATTGAGTGGTATTTTGGGTTACAAATTTTCATGGGGTTACAAAGTTCACGGCTAAAATTATTATCGTTAAGAAAAATGTCTACGGGAGAAGTACGGTATTATTAATTTGATTTTGAAGTGGCATTTCACGGGCATGTGTACTTAGTTATCTCAAAGTCTAGAGGTTGGATGGATGCATGACTTTTAGAGATACTTGTTTGGGCACTCATGGGTGTAGTGATTAAGTCTTGGTTTATCTAGTTTTCATAGGTCAAGGGGTGGATGGACGAAGACCTAGTTAACTATCATTTAAAGGAGATATGTTGTAGTACTCAGTGTCACACAAAGATGTGGATAATTCGAGAGAGGTTCATATACAGTTAAGGAAGGTTGGATGGGTATATGAAATGACCTATGCTCTAAGGAGTTACGTTGTAGTGCTCAGTATAGGTTCTTAGTCACACTATCGTACAAGATTAAGTCACATATCTAAGGGGTGTTTACTTCTTTTTCAAGTTGGTCATATCGGGTTGTCTCCATATGTAGTCATTTACGAGAAGCCGGTGAATTCAAAGGAGGTTCGTTTAAAGGTTGGTTTGAGAAAAGTATTAAGAGTATTTTTTCGACATAATCTCACAATATCATGCTTCGACGAGCTGTTATGGCTTTAATATTGCATCAAGTAAAAGGTAATCTATGGCATGTGCACAAGTTTATGATGTTTCCGATGACTCGCAACCATCAGGAGGGAGAAGTGCACGAAGAAAAAGTAGTGTTTCGTCTTCAGCAATTCGGTTGAGGGTTCATTGAGGCTTATTACCAACTTGGATGCAAATACTTTGTGAGGTATGTTGTTATGAAGCTCCCGAACGACAACCATTGTGCTTCCTTTAGTATCTACAGTCTCCACTGCGTGTTTGAAGACTAAAGATAGTTGTCGATTCAGGAGGGAGCAAAGAAAAGAAAATGGCTCACTAGTTAGGAGGGAGTAATAACCTAACTAGACCATTACAGTTAAAGTTCAGAGCTAAAAGAATTAGTGCCGTCAGTGCCTAATTTTGAACGCCGAGATCTTCGGAAGAGAGAACTTCAATTCTGCCTCAGAATCTAGACTACAGAGACTCCGCATTTCGACAAAAGTTTATTATTATTGTAATTTACTTTATTTATAGGTCTCATTGTAACCATTCACTTATGACGACATCTTGGAGGGAGATTGTTAGACTCACTTTTTTATAAAGATATCGTCACTTAAGTGAATTGGACTAGATTTGTAATAAGTAGTACACGCAGGGACTACTTATGTTTAAATGGCAAACTAGTGATGTAATAGGGCCTATAAATACCCCTCATGACTCTCCATGAGGGGTGTGGGAAAGCTTTGTATTGTTCATTCATTGTTTTAATCTAATAAACTTTGAGTATTTCTCCACCCTCTCTCTACTTTCTCTCACTAAAAGGGTGAAAATATTCATCTTCTTTAACCAACCAAGACCTCCCGAATCACATAAATCATATACTTTTACGGTCTTACAGGAGGCAAGTCTCACATGCTTTGTTTTGTTTCACCACATAATTCTTAGCTTCTTATTGATCACTATGTTTTATTAGTACATTAAGGGCCCGTTTGGTTTGTAGGCGGGTTTAGGATTATGATTTAGATTAGAATTAGGATTTGGGTTTGGATTTAAATGTGATGTAAGAAATAGAAAATATATTATAAAAAAAGATATTATTATTTTACAATTTGATTGAATTTTTTAATATAAAAATAAAGAGAGATAGAGTGAGCAAATGTATGGGACCCACAAATGTTATAAAACCTGCAAGTCCCCCTACTTTTGCAATAACAAAAATATTTGTCATTTATGTGCAATAATAAAAGCCAAACTCTTAAACATCACAAACCAAACGGGCCATAATATTTACCTTGGTTTATTAAATCATTGCATATTTTTTAAGGTTTATGTATCATCAATTCATCATTCTGTTTGTATGCCTCTACGACGACTATTTTGCCAATTTTTGAGATTTGCATCTTTAGTACTTTTGTGATCGAAATTTGTGGTTTCAGTTTAGTAACGGAAAAGTTTCACGAAATTTTACAATCTCACAAGCAGTAGTGGAGCCAAGAAGGGTTTCTAGTGTAACTTGAAACAAGTCAGGTTAGGTTTGATTTCTTCTAACAAGTCGAGTCGGGTTTAATTAATGAGAAAAAAATGCTCATTTCAATACATTTAACACTTATTATAGTCTTATAGATTACAAATACTCAAAGAAAAACTAAATAATACTACAAATTGTATTAAATTGCTTGTCATCACATAAATAACTCCATTTTTAAAAAATGTGATTACTCTATTAAAAGCATAGCATTTTATAAAGTCAAGAAAGGTAATATGCTAAAAAAAAGTACAAGTAAAAACCTATGATGTCCAAAAAATAAATTATACATACACGAAGCGATCACACTAACCCCTCGGAAAGCAAAAGCATTAACGGTTCTAATGTGCACATTAATTGTATTTTTTGACACTAAATAGTGCATACTAGAGTAGGGTTGAGCATAATAGACCACGGACCGGATCAAATTGGACCGACCGGACCGGACCAGACCGAACGTATTTTGGTCTGGTCCTTGGTTCACCCTTTTTCCTCATATTCGGTCTTCGGTCCTGTAAAACACAAGGTCTAACTTTATCATACACTAATATAGATCGTATAAGCACAAGAGAGATGGATCGTGTGGGATGTAATGTAAACCGTGTATATATTAGATTAAGAGATGATGAGAAACACAAATACAACACACACACTCCTCACCTATACACCTCTAAAGCACAAGAGATATGTGGATCGTGTATATGTAAGTAAACTGAGTGTATATATTAGAATAAGAGATGAAGAGAACACACATACAAAACATACACACGCCTCACCTATACACCTCTCTAAAAGCACTCCCTAAATGAGGTGAGGAGTGTAGTATTTATAGACAAAACCTAACAAGCCAATGGGCTTTACTATGGGCTTTCATGATCATGGGTTGGACTCGTTTTCATTATACATACAATAGACTAGACTAGCTTAACTTTTAGTCAATTAGCTTAGTCCAAGCCATGAGCCCTTTTGACTATTTTGTTACATTTTACATGACACACTACAAAGTTGTAAATACAAAATGACCATCACTTTTTATCAATGCTAACAATCTCCCCCTAAGGGATGGTCATTCAAATTATGCTCCCTGTAATTGGGTCTTTGTCTTCTTGTTCTTGAACTTTGTGTGTCGTTGTAGAATAGTCTTGGTTCTTTGTTCCTTCATGCTTTGTGATCTTCAAAATAATCGTCTTTCGGTCCTTCTTGCCTTTGATCAACATCTTCTATGCATTTGCATTGTCGTCTATTCTATCATACTCATACTTCTAGATAATACTTTGATCTTCATACTTAAGTCGTCCTCACTTGATACATGAACTTTTTCTTGACATCTTGATTAGTTTCTTGACTTTGTTGTAACACTTTGTCTTTAACTTGATCTTTTTGTTTTGAACTTCTTCACTTGAGCTTTGTTGTAACACTTCGTCTTTAACTTGATCTTTTTGTTTTGAACTTTTTTACTTGAGCTTTGTTGAGGATGATCTTTGTTAGACTTAAAGTTATGTCATAATTGGGAATTGCATTTCGTGTTGGGCTTGTGGACTAGAATAGATAAGTTAGCTTGTATAGTCTATGTGACTAATGTAAAGCCCATGAGCCAAAGCCCAACCAATGCCCATAGATAGCATTAGGGCGTCACTTTGATGCTATAAATACCTTCCTTGTCTTAACAAGGAAGGGTGGATGTTCACTTGTAATAAGGAGGTGTGTGTGTTTTCTCCTTTCTCTCTCTAGAATACACACACACCTCCCCCCATTTTTTAATCTAATATTGCCATGTTTAACCTTTATTTCGAGCATCCCCGTCCCCCTGAATATGTGTTTTTGGTCTTTACGATCTTCATAAGTATGAGTATGAGGAGATGTAGATGTTGTGCTATATGATGATGGTTGATGGACTTTCCTCAGAACCTGCATAAAATAGTTAGTAATAAATCATCCTGCACTTACAGGTTTGGACTTCGAGATTGTTAACAGCATATTGTGAAAACTTTCTCTAATCCTTACCAAGGCCGTTCCTGAACCGGATGCCCTCGAGAGAGCTAATTCAGATACACCGAAGTGTATCAACGATTCAGGTGAGCCGCTGAAGTATACCGGAGTATCACTTCATGACTGTAGACCTGTTTGAAGCAAATAACCATCATGATATAAGGCAAGATCCGTAGATATCATTAAGACTGTTGTACACCTTGTGTCCTTTTTGGCGAACACAGGTGTATTATATTGAAAGTGTGTCCTAAGAGATTTTTAATGAATCTCATGGCTCTAGACTCGATAATGTGCGTTTTGGTTTTAGTAGTCGGAGGCATGGAGCATAGTGCCACCTTTTCAATATCAACACATCTCGGAGTGAGAGGCCGACAGATCATGTAAGGTTCTCCGTGAGAAATGAAACAAATATCTTTTAAGAGATATCTGAGTGGCTAGGAGGGGTGGTGCAGCGCGTCACTGGGTCCATGACGTCTTGTCTTCAATATCAGTATCATCTTTGTGATAACTGATAGCAGATGTATTGACCCGGTTTCTGCCCTAAGTTTTCATGGAGGGCTATTTCTTTTCACCCTTTCATAAACTTTTCTTTTTCATTCTTCAACCCCTTCTTTCTCCTTTCTCATTTACTCATTTTTTTTTCAATCATACCTAAGGACTTCTAATTCTAATCTATTGGAATTGTCCTTGGGTAGATCCCTTCAGCTCTGGCGGATCATAGGACATAAACCTAACCATAATCACCTTATTACTCCATGATTATCCTAGATTTATTGATCACATGCCATAAAACCTTTTGTGAAAATATCTCAAAGTGTTTATGATTAAACACATTTTTGTTAACACTTCGAGAGTTTTGAATTTTTATGAAATACTCCCCCTTCACATGTGCTCATGCATTTTAAGATAAGTTTGCACATGTTGGGTAGAGTTCGCACATTTTGAATTGATCGATTTTCAATGAACATGACCGTTGCGAGACACGTTTACATCACTAGTTATACTAGCTTGAAATTATTACCCATCCAGGTCATATTCAAAGAGAATCTCTCGAATTGGTACATTCTACTAGGACAAGTCCTTTGCGAGACACGTTTACATCACTGGATAAACCAGTTTGAAATTATTACCCGTCCCGGACAAGTCTTTTCGATTACTGACATTTAGCTTTCGTCAATTCGAGGGTTTAATCTGAGTCGAGCTCTTTTTGAGATTCAATCCACGATCTTTAAACATTTTCTGATCACATTTTAATCACGTCTTTTCCCCCTCAAAAATAGCATGTCGTGATATTTTTGATATCAGCTGATTAAAAAGAAGCTTTTTGGAGAGATAGACGGATTTGTTTTTGCATGAAATCGGAACATTTTTGTTTTTCATTTTTATACTCCCCCTTAAATAAAGCATGTTTGTAAACATAGAGTTTAAAGTATATTTTAAGGGTTTGGAGGGAGTTATCTTGAGCACAGAATAATTTGAAAGATTTTGAAAAATCTTTTGAAAAATCTTGATCATGTGCTCAAGGATTCTTTATTTTGTCTTTAAAATTACGAGCCCTGATCTGAAATAATCAGAAGTCATCATTGTGGCTCGGGTTTCGTACTGAAGTATACGAAAGCCATGGTGAAGTAATTTTGAGAAACAACATGTTTTAGGAAACATTTAAATGAACTCTCGCTCAAGCATCTGTACATGTCCGTATCATTGTTGAATGACATTTCTAGATACGTATAGAATATCGATTATACGAGAGACATGTCGTGAGAAGAATATTTTTGGCCTTTATGATTTTATATTGTTTTTGTATGTTTGAAAATTTTCTATTTTTATATTTTGTTTTTGTTGGTTTTTCAAATTTGGTATTTTGTTTTTGTTGGTTTTTCAAATTTTGTACTTTGCTTTTTCAAAAATATTTATAGCGAAGCTATTTCGAAATTGATTTTCAAGAAGATTCGAGAAGACTTTCTAGCTCTTCAGGAGTTAGGCTTCGCATGCCAATTCGTCGAACTAGATTTTCAAACCTTTCTTTTGGAAGGGCTTTAGTAAATAGATCGGCGAGTTGGTATTCTTTCTTTACGAAAAATAATTCAACGGTACCCTCTTCTACGTGTTCCTTGATGAAGTGATAGCAGACTCTAATATGCTTGGTCTTCGAGTGTTGTACTGGATTGCACGAGATGGCTATGGCACTTTTCGAATCACAATACAAAGGTATTCTGTCGAAAGTAAATCCATAATCTGTGAGTTGTGTCCTCATCCATAGAACTTGGGCACAACATGCAGATAGAGACACATACTCGGCTTCTGTGGTTGATAATGCAGTACAATCTTGTTTCCTTGATGACCAGCCTACTAGCTTTTCACCCAAAAATTGTGCTCCACCTGATGTACTTTTTGCTGTAGCTTGGCAACCTGCATGGTCGGCATCTGAAAATGCTATTAGTTTAAACTCGGAATCCTTCGGATACCAAAGTACCATGTTAATGGTTCTTCATATGTACCGAAAGATCCGTTTGACCTCTTGGAGGTGAAGTTCGGTAGGCCTTGCCTGAAACCGTGCTAATAAGCAAACAACAAAATGAATATCGGGTCGACTAGCAGTAAGGTACATGAGAGAACCAATCATGCTCCGATATTTCTTCAGATCAATGGGTTTCCCAAATAAATCAGCACCTATTTTTGGTGAAGTGACCATTAGAGTACCAACAGAGTCACAATTTTCCATACCATGTTTTTTCAAAATCTCAACTGTGTATTTAGCTTGATTTATAAAAATACCACGAGGGGATTGATGTATTAGTAAACGAAGAAAGAATTTTAGTTCCCTCATCATGGACATTTCAAATTTGCTTTTCATGAGATTTTCAAACTGTTTTGAATGTTTCGAATTAGTGGACCCAAAGATAATGTCGTCCACGTAAATCTAAACAATTAAAATGTCATCTTTATATTTTCTTGTAAACAAGGTAGAATCAACTGTTCTTTTGGTGAAATTGTTTTGGATCAGGAAAGATGATAGTTCGTCATACCACGCCCTTGGAGCTTGTTTTAAACCATAGATGGCTTTCTTTAGCTTGTAGACGTAGTCTGAATGTTCTTTGTCAATGAATCCTTCTGGCTGACTCACATAAGCTTCTTCTTTTAGAGTTCCATTCAAGAATGCTGTCTTGATGTCCATCTGATAGACTGTTATGTTTTTGTGAGCTGCATAGGCTAAGAATATCCTGACTGCCTCAAGTCTTGCTACTGGCGAGAATGACTCTTCAAAATCTATCCCTTCTTCCTATCTGAATCCTTTAGCCACAAGACGAGCTTTGTTGCGAATGACAGTCATTTCTTCATCCTTTTTGTTCTTCCATAACCACTTTAGATCAATGACAATTTTGTCAATGGTCTTGGAACTAATTCCCATGTGTCATGTAACTGGTACTGAAGAAGTTCTTCCTGCATCGCTTCAATCCATGCATTATCTGCCATCGCCTCCCGAATGTTCTTTGGTTTTTTTAGACTTACTGAACAAACGTAGATGCACATATCGGAGTCGGTGGCGAGTTGTTTTCTCGTCTGAACTGGCCTTGAAGGTTCACCAATAACGTGTTCTATTGGATGGCCTTTAGTCCATTTGAGTGTAGAAGGGTACCTTGGATTTAACGTATGTGTGTTAGATGGTTCTTGTAACCTTGAAGATGATTCAGCAGAATCCATTGCAAATGGGTTTTCGAATACTTCTTTTTCTAACACAACATCATTTTTTGTTTGTCCTTCTTGAAATGGTGTATTTTGGTTTTGCTCATCAACTCTTGGTAGAACAATTTCGATATTTGGAGTTTCTGGAGTAGATGTAGACGATGTTGAGGGAGTTGGTGCGTCAGCTTCGATTGTTGTAGATGCATCTTGTGGTGGTGGTGGTGGTGGTTGATGGTTTTGAGCAGGTGCAGCGGAATGTTGTTGTGATGCATCGGTCGAAGTTCCACCATAGTATTCATCAAACATAAACTCGAAGAAATTTTCCAGATCTTGTTCGGATGGTTTTCATTGGTAGTTGACTGAGCTCCTTGAGGTACGAGTCCTGAACTGATATGTCCAGAAGTCTGAACGTTTGGTGCGGGTCCTAATCTGTTTTGATTAGAAGCTATCGGGTTAAACGCGGGTTCTAGAGCGAGTCTCTCAAAAGCCATTTGTGAAATCTCGTCAAACTTCACATTCATAGTCTCCATTATCCTTTTAGTTCTTCTGTTATACACCCGGAATGCCCTCGAGTTTTCTGAGTAGCCAATGAAGATTCCAATATCACCCTTAGCTTTCAGTTTCCCCAGATCTTCTCCGTCGTTTGTTGGATAGCACAAGGCGCCAAATACATGAAGGTAAGAGATATCAGGTTTTCTGTTGTTCACTAGTTCATATGGGGTTTTATTGAATCTTGGATGGATTAGGGAATGGTTCTGAGTGAAACAAGCAGTGGCAACAACATTAGCCCATAAGAATAATGGTGCACTAGAATAAATCAGCATTGTGCGAGCAGCTTCCACAAGAGTTCTGTTTCTTCTTTCAACTACCCCATTCTGTTGTGGAGTTCTAATAGCAGATGTCTGATGTGTGATTCCAGCATCTTCAAAATAGGTTCTTAACTCCTGGTTAGTAAATTCTGTGCCATTGTCTGTTCTCACAATCCTTATTGGAGCTTGAAGTAGGACTTGAATACGCTTCAGAAAGGTGATGATGATACCTGGTGCTTCGTCTTTTGACCTCAGAAACTTTACCCATATATATCTTGAATAGTCATCGACGATAACAAGAATATACTTCTTCCCATTCATACTTTCAACTCTCATTGGGCCACATAAGTCCATGTGCAGAATATGTAACTTATCTACCGAACTGGGTACAGTTTTAGGTTTATATGTTGCCCTTTTGCTTTTTCCTTGTTCGCATGATGGACATAGGTGATCCTTGGTGTATTTTAACTTAGGTAGTCCGTTGACGATGTTGTCTTTGGCTAGCTTGTTGATGGTGTGAAAGTTGAGATGGGATAATCTTCTATGCCACAGCCAGGACTTTGTTTCGCATGCTCTTGTCATAACACAAATTGGTGATGAAGAGGCCATTTGGTTGATGTCGATAGCATATAAGTTGGTGCCACGATTCCCAGTTAAGAGATCATCTCCAACCAAATTTCTAACGAAGCAAGTGTTTCTCCTAAATGCAACCTCTAAATCTGCGTCACAAAACTGCCCGACTAAAAAAAATTGTGTCCCAATCCTTCGACATAGTGAACTCGAGTGATTAAGTAGTTCCCAAACTGAAGATCTCCATAACCCAGAATAGCTGCTACATGATCATTTCCAAAGCGTACAATTCCCATGAACTTCCATACGAAGTTGATCAGCAGCTTTAGATTCCCGGTCATGTGCTTGGAGCAACCCGAGTCGACGATCCAAAGACATATTTCGATAACCTGCAAAGAACATAAGATTTTGCATTTGGAAACCGTTTAACATTTGGTTCCATAGGGTTAGAGGTAACATCTAAATCTCACTCATAGAAGGTTTCTACTAGTTCTTTTGGAACCGCTTTTAATTTGCCATTCTCGAGTATGAATTCTCTACCCGTTGGTTTCCAGATACATAACTTAAGATAGTTCCTAGGCAATTGACTACTGGTGGTTGACCTACATCCAAAAATTAATCTTTTAATATATCTAGATCTAGTACTAGTTCCTCGAGGAACATCTTTCTATTTAAGCATAGCATTCACATTCATATTCTTAGAAACATTATCATCACACATATCATTGGTTGAAGATTTCTTGCACATTAAACAAACAGAGTCATTACATGCACTAGAAACAGTACTTTTAACATTACATTCAGATGACATATGTTTCTTATTAGAAAGTGATAAATTCCTAGGGTGTTCTTTTACTTCTTCCACTTTATTCTTGCATCTACTCTTAGAGACAGGCGAGACTCTATTGTTCCTTGTATTGCTCCTAGGCTGTAGCCTGCTGCTCTTAGAGGTACTTTCTATTCCTATAGAAGGTAAGGCACACACATTAGGATTTGTATTGTTGTCCTTAGAAGTTGTTTTAGCATTCCCAGTCTCTTTTGGATTATCTTTAATGCACTTGTCTATTGCCCTATATGTGTGAGATGTTGAGGCAGACGCAATAGTGGGACTAATCCTATAAAGACCAGGTGCTATCACATTTGATGTTTCGACAACCGCTTTTCCTTTTATCATTATCATTATGCTTGGGCAAGGGTGTTGGAGTGACTGGTTTTGTTAAATCATTTTTCACATCAACTTTTGGAACAGATTGAGAAATTGACATTTTTGGTTTAACAATCGGTTTGTCCGAAGTCGATGGTTTTGCAAACTTAGTTTCCACACCCTTTCCTTTTTGACTTTCTACCTGAGACCTCAAAAGATCATTTTGATCTTTCATGTTCTTGTAGGCACGCTCATACGACAGTTTGTCATACTTGCATTCCTCGGTTTTTCGATCGAGTTGTTTAAAATATGATACATTTTCTTTTTCAAAAACAATTGCAGAAGTCTCAGCTCGAAGTCTTTCATCGTCTTCAACAAAATATGTTTGTAAAATGATGGACATAATATCGGTCGATAAAGCTGCTTCGAAGAGAGAATCATGAAGGTTTTCCAAAACTTTGATGTATTCAATGTTTTCATTAGCTTCCTTAACCAGGGATTTGTGGTCCTTGACAAAGTCGTCTGTTTCTTTTAAAATTGCTTGTTCAACATGAATTACTCTCGCATGAATTGCATTTAGTGGAGTAGTAATTTCTGTTTCAAACACCTTTTTCATCTCAGCATGAAAACTTGAATGCCAGTTGTTGATACTAATATTTGTTTTAGATGCAACAATACTTTGAAGCGTTTCAACTCTCCTTTTAAGATCATCCAAATATCTTCTAGCATCACTTGTGTTAAAAGGATTGCTTGAGGACATTTGTTCTATGTTAGAAAGATTTTTAGAAACAACTTTTTGTTTTGTCAAAACAACTGGTTTTTTGGAAACCTTTGGTGTTTGTTTTTGTTGAACAAAATTTACTCCAGAAAGTATGTTAAGTTTATTATAATCAATTGGTTTTATTTCTGGCTTCTTTTGTTTCATTTTGATTCTACTCTCTTCAGCAAGCTCAATTGTTTCATCAGAATCCCGAACAGCGGGAGGATCATGTTTAGCAAATATCACATTACCATTGTACAACACATTCTGTTCTTTCTGAGCTTTCTTAAGAGTATAAGGGTTTTCACAACCGATAGCCATTTTCTTCATTGTGTGCAAAAGCGGGGTTGGATCTTTAATTAGCATATGAATTGTTTGAGCAGAATAACCCGTTTTGACAAGCAAATCTTCCAAACTTTTTAATAGTTTCTTGTTTCTCAATGATTTCATCAAGAAGATCATTTTCTCGTTTTGAAAAATCTGCTTTCAACTGTTTCTTTTCTTTTTCAAGATCAGAACAAGTTGATTTTTGTTTAGAAAGTTGGCTTTTCAAAGCTGAAACTTCCGTGTTTAAGGATTTTATTTTCATGTTTAAGTTAACATCGAGCGTGTCAAACTTGATTTGTAATTTTTTTTCTCTTAAAACGGAGTTTTTATAACCATTTTCTAATTCTGACTGTCGTTTTTGATGAAATTCAAACGCTTTTTCATTTCCCTTATACCTCTCAAGCTCATCGGTCATTTTCTCATTCGCGGCCTTAACATCGCGATTGACCTTTTTAACTTTCTCAATCTCAATAATATAATTATTCAATAATGATTCAAATAAAGCACGTGTTTCCTCATCATTCTCAGTATGCTGTGACACTAAGCCTCCATTATGATTCATATCTGGAGTTGCCAAATTAATATTGCTACCGCTTGGCGTGTCCATGTATGTATTATAAGTGGTTGTTAGAATCTTAGAATGTTGTTCCTCATGAGGAGACATATCAAATATTTCATTATTGTGACATGTAGTGAATGATGGTACCTCAGAGAATGCATTGGTGTCATAAACAGGAGGTGTCTCAGAATCCGTATCATACTTAGCCTCCTGAAGATTTGCCACGAATATGCAGTTTGCATCAATATCTTCAATGTCTTCCATATCATCCATGAGAGCCATAAAGTCATTTTCTTCTGCATTTAACTGAAACCCTATCGTTTCCTTTTGTGCCAACAGCAATGCTTTCTGCAGATAAGCTGGATCTTTCTTTTTTGGCTTAGTGGGATAGTTTCTTGCCATGTGACCGACTCCCTGACAGTTGAAACACTTTACTGGACTACCCTGATTCATATTTCCATAATTCCCAGCAACTAGAGCAGCAACATTCCCAATCTGATTACCTACTGTCTAATTCCCAACATTCTCACCCCTCTGGTTTCCAACAACTTGACCCATCTGATTCCCTGCATGCTGACCCATCTGATTTCCTGCATACTGCCCTTGATTACCTATCTGAAATCTAGTAGCATATCCTTGCTAATTCCCAATAACCCTAGCCATTTGACCTTGTTGACCCATGTTGAAACTCGGCTGTTCAATCTGCCTGTTGCGAGTGTTCGATGAAATCCTTTGGTTGTTGTTAGTTGGTGTGGAATAGCGTCCTTGGAATGCCTTTTTCATAAAAGCAAATGCTTGTGTCAAAGCAGCAGTGGACTCATCGTTGTCAGTGAACTCTGGTTCTTGGAATTGTGGATATGGTTGTTGTGGAATAACTTGTTGTTGTTATGGGTAGAATTGTTGTTGTGGTATGACAGCAGTTTGTTGTTGTGGAACATATTGTTGTTGCATGTAGTTGTGAGTGGGGGATGATGATGGTTGTGTATTCACTAATACAGGTGTTGGTGTTTGAGCAATTAATGCAAGAGGATCATGATTCTTTGCTAATTTCTCTTTTCTGACTTCATTTGCCTTAGCCTGGTTTTGCTTCAGAAAATCATAGAGCTGATCATAGTTCACCTGGTGTAGATCCTTGGTTTGGTTGACAATAGTAACAAATCGTCCCCATTCTTCTGGAAGATTGTTGATGAACTTGACGTTGCTTACGATTTGTCTTGGTGTCAACTTATTTCTGATGAGCTCGTTCATTAGAGTGCAAAACCTGGTATAGTATGATTCAATGGGTTCTCCTGGAGTAGATGTAAAACTTCTCCCATTCAGTTAGTAGCTTGTTTTCAACATCTTGTTGCCCAATTTATGTGCCATGACAAAGCCTTCTAACTTCCCACATGTCATAAGCAGTTTCACAACTGTCGACAGCAGAAAAGATTTCCCGAGGTAATCCTAGTTGGATTAAGTGCATTGCCATATCATCAGCTGCTATTTGCTTCCAGTCTTCTTCTGTGGTACGGGAGGTGTTCCATTAGGTTCTCCAGGGTCTTGAATCTGACGAGGCTTGAATGGTCCATTCTTAATGGATTGGAGCAGGAGTTTACCATCAGGTTTAGTTTTGATGTAGCGAAGAATACGGCTCGTCCATGGAAGATATCCACATTTTTCACGCATGGGAGGACAGTTTTCTGCACCGGCTGCATGAATGTCTTGCTGAGTTTCCATTGATGAAGTTTGGTATGATAAAGTTGTTCTTGGATCGGTGCAACGAAATAAGAGTTGTGTTTAGTGAAGGTGAAATTAATTTGTTATAGTGAAGTTCTGGTCTTAAGCTTATGATCGTTTGAAGTTTAGTCTTTAAAAATCAAGCAGCAGTCAATTCTGATAAGTTATGGTGAATTCCGATAAGTTTTGTCTAATTCCGATGAATGTTGCCAAATTCCGATGGATATGGTGAATTCCGATGAGCTAGGGCAATTTCGATGAATTAGGGCACTTTGGATGAAACTCACAATTCCTATAAAACACTCAATTCCGATGAGTTGGAAGGATCAATTTCGACAAAACTGACAATTCCGACAAAATCCAATTTCGACAAAATTATAGAATTTTGACAAAAATAGAATTCCGACAAAATCACAATTTCGATGAAAATTTCAATTTCGACAAAATTATACAATTTCGACAAAATTTCAATTTCGATAGAAATGTGCAATTTCGATGAATTTGTAATTCCGATAAGATCTATCTAATTCGTACAAATTAGAAGATGTTTTCCTTTGTCGAAGTATTCCACACACTTATACAAGCACGGGAATACTGAGTTCTCGTTTGATCTCGAAGAAACTAAGTTCAAGTTGAATTGCGATAATCCGAACAAAGCCAATTTCGACAAACCCTAGAAACTGATTTGCGACAAACCCTAAACCACTTGAATTCCGATAAACCCTAGAAGGCTGAATTTCGACAAACCCTTAGTTATCTGAAATGCGACAAATCTATAATTTTGACAAACCCTTAATCAGGAATTGCGACAAACCCTTATACAAGGATTGCGACAAACCCTTAGTTATCTGAATTGCGACAAATGGACTGCTCGATTCTAGATCAATATAGCGACTAACGCACACACTTCTAAGCTGATTTTTCGATCAAATATCTTCAAAAACTCGTAAATAACTATAAAGTTCTAACCTTTATCGCCTATATTCAAGTTTAACCAATTTCGATCAAACGCTATAACCCTTTTTAACGATACAAGACCAGATTTTGATTATAAGAATCGATGTAAACTACCAAAACTCACTAACAATACGTAAATAACTATGAAAAACAACAACTTTTAACCAAAAAAATCATAAAAATCAAAGCTTTTTAGCTAAAAGCTTACGTTTTTATCGACAAAAAACGCAACTTTTTTGTTTAACTTTGATCAAAAAACGAAATAAACTCTCCTAAATCGATGTTTGGCTATTTGATACCACTTGTAAAACACAAGGTCTCAACTCTATCACACACTAAATATATATGAATCTTATAAGCACGAAGTAATGGATCGTGTATATGTATGTCGTGTATCTTAGATTAAGAGATGAAGAGAGAAATACACATACAAAACACACACACACCTCTCCTTTACACCTCTCTAAAGCACTCCCTAAATGAGGTAATGAGTGTGGTATTTATAGACAAAACCTAACAAGCCAATGGGCTTTACTATGGGCTTTCATGATCATGGGTTGGACTCGTTTTCATTATACATACAATAGACTAGACTAGCTTAACTTTTAGTCAATTAGCTTAGTCCAAGTCATGAGCCCTTTTGACTATTCTATTACATTTTACATGACACACTACAAAGTTGTAAACACAAAATGACCATCACTTTTTATCAATGCTAGCAGGTCCGGTTCGGTCTTACGCAAAATCGGCCATTATACTTTCCAAATTTTGAAATTGCAATTAACATTGTTGATTTCTTTCTCCTTTAGTTTGTTTTTGAATCAATCCATCTTTTTTTTTAACACCAAAATTAAAAAGCATAATTCCACTTTCCAGCTTGTTTTTCTTTGACTATCTAAAAATACATTCACGTGTGATTGTCAAGGACACTCATGTGTGTTTCTTATAAGGCCAAAAATGTACTAATCTTTTGGTCAACTTATAATTGATTTTATATGGTTTTTGGCTCATTTTCTTAGTTTACTTGGTTGCTTTCTTATAATTACATGTAGTTGATGATTTCCGGACTAAATAGGGAATTGTGCTCGGAAATGGCTAAACTGTGTAAGACATGGACAAAATGTGTCTAGCGACTCTGAGCAGCCATCGCGAATTTGGCGACGGCCCAAATTCAAACATAACCGATTTCTGGGTATTTTCAAGTGACGACAGGGCCACGACGCCGTCTCCATTTGGCGAGGGGGTATGGACTAATGAATTTCTCGGTGAGGAATGTTTGGGAGATTTTTGGAAGTCAATGGTTGAGATGAATTGAAGTAAGGTTCTTTAGTACTCACAGTGCAACCCAAGGTTTGCATTTATCTTGTGGTTGTCAATGCACGAAAGGTTAGCTACACAAGATAGAATTATGGCATGGACTAATCAAGTAAATATGTTATGTCCATTGTGCAACAAAACAAATAATCTCATGCTCATTTATTTTTCACTTGTGTATACTTTGAGAAGGTATCAAAGGAGATTAAGGAGAAAATAAAAGGAGGAAGCATGGATAATAATTGGAGAAATATTATCACTAATTTGGCCAATGGTCCTTGCAACAACTCAATCAAAAGTGTGTTGAATAGAATGTTTATTGCTACTGTGGTATACTTTATCTAGAACGAGAGAAATCAAAGACTGTTATCCCAAAAGCAAAGAAATGCAGACAGACGCTCTAACTAGGCTTATTATTGAGAGTATACAGCTGCAACTTATGAGCTTGAAAGTAAAAAAGTCACAGTCAATACTCCAAATTAGTAAGGAGTGGGATGTTCAAATGCAAATTGCTACCTAAGGGATAGGAAAAGACGATTGAATGTAAGTATAATGGAATAAGGAGTAGAATTGGAGGTTGTTAAATTGAAGGTAATGGTTAGTGTCAGTAATTGAGAGTCTGTTTGTTTTTTTGGAATTGAGAAATATGTGCTTTGTTTTGGGTTACCAGATGGCTATGTACCTTGATATTGAAAACCTTCATTATTTAGGATGGCTAGTTCATGGATGTATGCTTTGAAGAGGAAGATATAGCTCATTCTTTATTTAGTTAAGTTAAGGCATGAAGATATCATAAGGATATTTTCCTGGGTATAAAAAGGATGAAGATTAAGGGTGTGTTTGATTACTACTGAATCAAATAATTCAGCACTTATTATGTAAAAATTAATCGGTCAGTGTGTTTGGTAATTTAAAAAGTGAACTCTTAGTGGTTAATTTTGTGCTGAGCGATTTTGTGTGATGAAGTGCACAAAATGATTCAGTGGGCTGCATATTTACCAAAGTATCCTTAATGCTCCACTACTCTCTTACTTTTATTAAATTTAAAAATCCACTGTGAGGGATGGAATTTGATTTCACCACCGTACTATTATAATTTTAAATAACAGAAGATTGGGTCAAGTAATTGCTTATATGTTTGGTAAATGTACATGAAATTTTATGATTATTAAATTATATTTGTATTTTTTTGTGATGATACTTTTATTTATAATCTATATTGGTTTTATTTACGTGCAAATTTTACACTACAAGTTCAATAAACAAACATTATTTATCAATAACATATTCCATTTAATATTAAATCATATTTGAGGTTAAAATGGTAATTTTCTTTTATTCATAGACACTACAAAAAACATTTATCAAACAACTTTTTAATTCAGAGTCATTTTCATTTAGCGACTTTGAATTGTTCAGCATTTTTATTCATTCAGTGCTGAATGATACTTCATCCGTCTCAAAATAATAATCCAAATTTCTTTTTTGGGATGTCTCAAAATAATTGTCAACTTTCATTTTTAAGTAAAAACTAGATAATTTAGTGAGAGTATATTCTATTTGAATGGTTTAAAATTAATGTGGCCGCACTTTTATTAAACCATGTGATTTTTGTCTCCTGACAATAATTTTGAGATGGAAGGAGTACAATTTTATCAAACAACCCTTAAGTCATTTACAAGGTTTGGTAAGTCATGAAAGATGGGACTATCTCCCTAGTTTATGACATGTTTGGATTCTAACTCTAAGTGGTCTCAAAATTTGATGATGCCTGTTTGGATATAGGATCTATAACGCACAATTGTTACACCCGAAACCCGTAAGGTATTAATTTATTAAATAAGTAATAGTATTATATTGTTTTAGAATGTATTCTACATATAAATAATCAACGGGCACAGGAGCCCCATATAATAATTAATAGGCACAGGAGCCCCATGTAATAATCAACGGGCACAGGAGCCCCATGTAATAATCAACGGCACAGGAGCCCCATGTAATAATCAACAGGCATAGGAGCCCCAGATAATAATCAACAGGCACACGAGCCCCAGATAATAATAACCTTAGCCAGTTCACGTAAACGTCATAGTAAAATCACAAAACAACATCAGTCAATTCAAAACAGTTTTGCATGTTTTCTCACCCCAAGGTTTCAATAAAATAGTATACGAGTAAAATTGGGGCTATGAAACTCACTTTAGCCACAGCAATGCAATATCACAACAATATCAGGGATAGAGCAACACAATAAACCAAACAGTAGCACAGCTTAACCGAATCGACAATATCACAACACAACATACTCGGCACGGCCTAATAATATAAAGACTCTTCTCAAAATGTAACTCATAACAAAATCAAATGCGCAAGAGTTTTCAAAAGTTATTCATTTCCATTTCCAAAAATCAACCATTTCCATTTCCAAAATCAACCATTTCCATTTCCAATTATAAATCTTATATTACCTTTTTAAAAAGAGTTTGGTATCATCATTCGTGTAACAGTAAAGAACATAGACTCAAGAGTACACACGCCAAAAAGGAAAAAATAACGGAATAGTCGAGAAGAGTATTGAAGAGAATTCGAGTCGAGAAGAGATGATGAAGAGAAGTCGAAGAGATAGCGAAGAACAAACATATCAAATAAGATGAGTCAATTGTAGTCATCGGAAATTTCCCCTAACCCCAATTATTTGTACAAAACATATTCGTTTTATTACTTAAGAAAATGTTTGGACTTAAGGCAAAAGAATCTTTGAAAGGACTTTAAGTATAGTAATTTCACAAAATTTTTCCATGACTCATTCGTTCATCTAACGTTTCCAAGTCAAAATACTTTATTGAAAATCAATTTCCCAAGTAATTTAGATAACGAGTATTTCTAAATATTATTGTTTGTTTAGACATTATTTCCATATTGTTTTTCCATTGCGACTCAAATACATTAAATTTATTACGAGTCTAATGTATTATACTCGTTTCGAGTCCAATAGTCCAAAATGTGCAAAGTCCAATAATAGTCCAAGTCAAGGTATATATATTGCAAGTCCGGTGTTGCAAAATCCCAAAATAATCCGACTACCCATCAATCATCAAGTCAAGCTCATAATAAATATACAAATCAAAAAAATTCAAATATCCAAAACTTCATAATTCAAAATATATTATGGGTCACAGTCTAAGTCAAAAATGATATACCACAACAAGATAAGTCTTGAAACCAAATCAACCCGTTGGTTTCTAGTTTTACAAAAAGTCAAACAACACTAGAGCTGGCAATTTCTGACACGGACCTGTTAACACGACACGACACGACCTGGTCTTAACAGGTTTCGTGTTTGGCCTTAACATGTTTCGTGTCTTAATAGGTCCAGATCTGTTAAGACACGAATGAAATTCGTGTCTTAACAGGTCCGAACCTGTTAAGAAACGAATATACATATGTACTAAATGAAACCTGCTAAGAAACCTGTTAAGGAACCTGTTAAGACACGATAAGACCTGTTAACAGGTCTCTTTCCAGGTTTCTTATCGTGTCTTAACAGGTTTCGTGTCTTTAACATGTTCCTTAGCAGGTTTCTTAGTAGGTTCCTTAACAGGTTCGCTGGTTTAAATTTATGATTTTTGTTAACAGGTCTCTTACCAGCTTTCTTATCGTGTAACCTGTTAAATTTCGTGTCGTGTTCGTGTTTGAAAAAATTGACACGATTAGTTATCGTGTCGTGTTCATGTTTGTCCTTAACAGGTTCATGTCTTATCGTGTTCGTGTCGTGTCGTGTCGGACCTGTTATGCCAGCTCTAAACAACACTTTATTTCTTCTCCTCGTTTTTACCAAAATAAGACGTGACTCTTACATTTTTACTTTTCAAAACTTTACAAGTATTTGAGTTTTCCTTTATAACGAAAATTTGATTTAAATATCTTTGTTTCCCTTTTGTTTCGTGCCAAAAACAAACACTCAAACCAAATCCAAATACGATAATCCAAACATTTTGTGCCTCGAAAAGTCCAACAACCCTCATGTGTCTTATCGTTATCAAAAGTAAATACATATTTAATTAAATACACTTTGTTATTAAATAATATAATAACAATTTATCTTTACTAATTAATCTTTATTAATTTATTTCATTTATTCACGCTAAGTCGAAAATAAGCAATACCACTACCACCGAGACCTCATGGTCTCGGCAACAATTATACGGCCCAACAATATTAACTCGCGCCCAAATAAATCAATCGGCTCATTAATAAAATCCAACACAAACGAGACGGACCTAAACCAATCGGACCACAATATTACCCGGCTCGCTAACGTGCCCCGATCCAACCCAGACTAAATCAAATGGGTTTGGCCCAATTACAATTCAAACAGGCTTCGGCCTATGTGCGTGTGGCTGATGTGGTGTCGAGGCCCAAACGGAAGATAGCACAAGAATAAGCCGGTTGGAATAAGCTCGAAAAGAACAAAAATAAGCCAAAGGAAATAAGCCGAGAGGAGTAACAATCTATACACGAGCTTATGAGGAACTTTACGACATCAACATAACCCAAAACAAGACAAAGATGATACCGTTACTGTTTTAAAACACGTTTTGTATAAAACTTGATTCTCAAACATCACTTTTTATATCAAATCGATTCACAAACACATGTGAATCATCATTTTAACAAACCTTTTGTCACTAAACTCGTTTTTAACACAAAACCCGCTTTCCCACTTGATTTAAAACACGTACCGATTCACACAAAAGTTGTGTGAAAGGAAAACGTTTGTATACTTACCAAAAAGAAAAAAAGAAAAAGAGGGTGGCGGTGGAGGATCTAAACACGAGCAAACAATGGATTTATCTTCCAAAGCCTTCCATACGGCCGGATCTATGTATGGGAGTGATGATGGTGGTGTTTGGTGGCGGCGGCCAAAAGAGAGAGGAGGAGTGTGAGATGAATTTAGGGTTAGGGTTTTGAATGAGAAAGGTTATAACTTTTCTATTTATATTAAAAGTTATAAGATAAAGTGTAAAGTTGTAAATAGTTTAGGGGCGCGGACGTAAATATAACCACAGGGACTAAACGCGCTAGTCTTTGATAACTTTTGAAAAATCGAGGTTCGGGACACATTTAGGCTCGATAACGATTGATTTAAAACACGAAAATCACACCATTGCGCTCAAAATAATTTTTCTAACAAAATCAAGTAGTCACACGACTAACTTTGCTCAAAAATTATAAGAACCATTATAAAACGTATATTAGGTCTAGACGCGTGTCGGTACGCGTTGTGCTATATTCACACATCTCTCGAGATAACCTCTCGCCTCACGAGATAAACTCTCATTTCACTTAATAATATCCCAATATCAATAACAATTTATTAAATACTCATTTTCAAATATAATGCGGTATAAAAATACATTTCGAAAAGTACCGGTTGTCACACCTAGCCTTGGTAGGCTTGTATTGGGCCTATTTCGAGTATATGGACTTTAGAAAGTTGGCCTGAAGCCTCCATACGCTATCAGTGAGACTCTACTTTAACTTTACAAGTATGTATTACTAAGGGATGGTAGAAGTTTTCATGAGTTTAAACTCATCATCTAAATCCATATTTATCCACAAACCAAAATGCAAATAGTATATGATTTCCAAATCACTACATCCATATTCATATTCAGAACTACTTCCATTAACTTTATGTATAAATAATAAATGATTTAGTTTACTCAAAATCAACTAACTGAGCTAGCTCAGTTAACCACCAATGTTTCCTTAAGGTGCCTTGGGGAGGGGATGTTTGGCAAGGGGAGGTCTCAAGTTCGAGTCCCACCGGGACTTTTACCCTTTCAGGCGATAAAAGGAGTAACAGGCGGGTCTCAGGGTTAGCATACTGCCTAATTGGATGTCACTGCTAGACCTGAACCACTAACAACTAACAAGCCGTTAAATTAAAAAGTTTACTCAAAATCTATTAGAAACTTAACACAAAACAAAAAATGATAATTGTTATTGACGTCAAAGACTTACCCACTAGACTTGGGCCCCTTGACCCAAATCTAAAAGGCCTGACCCAATTTATGCCATGATTCTCAAATTGTAAACCCAATAATAACTAATTAGAAACTTTATTTTTTAATTGGACGTGTAGCGGCTGTCTATAACTGAGAAGGGGGGATACATTGAAATGATTTACATTGAAACCTGCTTGAATTTGGTTGAAATAAGACCTTTCAGTTTAAAACTTCCTTCTGGTGACATTGTTAATTCAAGGTGACTTATCCTATTCCTATCCTTTTTTGTTTGGAACAGGGAGTGAGTTATGCATTTAGTGAAAGTTCATACACGGTCAACCTTGTCTTTCGATATAGATGGCAACCCGATGTTATGTTACACCCCGTGAACGCTTTGACCAAAAACTTTGACTTTTACGCAGAAACGACCCAACTTTGACCTTCATTCCAAAACTCTTTTGACCATTAACAAAATCCTTAGACATATAGACCTTGAACTCATTTTTAAATGAGACTATACTCAAATACTTTTAAAATGACGGGTGGCACCCTAAAGTGCACTGTAACCTGTACTGTGCACTAAGGACCCCTAAAGTGCACTATAACACCTCCGGTGCACTATGGACCCCTAAAGTGCACTATGACACATCTGGTGCACTATGGACCCCTAAAGTGCACTATGGACCCCTAAAGTGCACTATAACACCTCCGGTGCACTATGGACCCCTAAAGTTCACTTGTAACACCCCAACCCGACAAGCGTAAAGATATCACAATGATGGTTTCACATCAGATAAAACAAAGCATACATCTATAGCAATACAAGAATACTCAAAGGTTACAAATGAAATACAGATACTATAAGGTTACAAATGGACTTCCACTAAATACAAATTCTGAAATAATAATAATAACTTCTAATCACTTCTAAATCCAGAATAGCTATCAGTCTTCTAAGTCCAAAGGTACTCTCCACCCATTCCCAGCTTCCTACTAAAACCTGCCGCAGGAAAAGAAATGCGGCTGAGCTACGAGAGCTCAGTGAACAGATATAACGGTAACAAGCAGTAGCATAATGAATAATACGTGAGTAAATGAGAATGGAAGCATGAATACATGGTAAGAATACATGGTATCATAAGGGAAAGGAAAAAGGTGCATGGTAAAGAAAGGTCAGTAATCCACTACGAGCCCATAACATGAAATCATAAGCATAATCATAATCATAAACATGTAGAGGGGAGACCTCTTAGTATCCTGTATAATATCCTTAATTACACCATTAACCCTTAGATTTAATTATTTACAGAATCTACCTTCTAATTTCATGTATGGTACGATTTACCCCTTTAGTTTCACATAATTACACATTTAGTCCCTATAGTTATAAAACTTATATATTAAACAATAATTTCATAACAATCACATATTAGCCCCCATAATTATCCAAAATTACACCGAACCCTCTTAATATTATTATTTACTCAAAATGACTTCAAGTTTCCAGTATTTACATTTTTAGTCCCTTGATTTAATTAAATTACAAACCGAATTAGTAATTATATATATTTACCCATTTAACCTTTTAAATACAAAATTTACATATGGACCCCTCATTTAATATTTTATACGAATTATACCTGGTTCAAATAACTTACAAAAATTATCCCTTGGGTTTTAAGAATTTCGAAACACCCCCTTATATTTTATCCTTTCAATCGGTAATTCACAAAATCAAACAAAACCCTAATATCCAATCCAAATCATTACCCCATGATTACCAACAACCTTAAATACTCATTAATGATCAGATTCCATGTCATGAACCCTAGCCCTAATCGATTGCATTAGGGTTTCTTTTTATTTTCTTTCTTTTCTTTTATTTTCCATAAACCCGATTTGAACAATAATTTACCACGACATTTTTAGGCTTCTAAAACTCAAACCACTATTTTTCATGGTTCATAATAATTATATAGAGTCTAAGAAAAATAATATCCATGCCCAGAAAATTCGTTTATCATATATTAGAATTTACACCCTTTTTAATACTTTAAATTCACAACGACTAACCTAGGCCTCTACAATTCGGAAAACCATTTTTCCCAGCTTATTTGATGACCAAGGAACTCATAAAAATTAATATCATTGCCCAGAAAAATCGTATAACATGATTTACATAATTAACCCATTTTACCCATTTTTAATTCAAACGACCCATTAAACCTTGCATGATTCGAATCCCATATTTTTCACAGATCATATGTGATATAATAAGTATAAGAAAAATGCCATACCAATTATTTAACGTGTGGAAGGAATTTTTAGCAATTATACCTTACGTACGGAATAAAATAGAGAAAATTCGCCACCACTTGATCTACGCTTCTACAAATCGAATGGCTATTTTTCTAGTCTTCCTTGGATGTTGCACAACACCAGAAAAATACTCTCCAAGCTCCATAAATTCGTATGAAGGCTCTAGGGGTTTTTGGGTGTGTTTTGTTATTCGGTTTTAGTTAATTAGAGTTTTTAGGGATTTCTATGAAACAAATAGGGAAATGCCGTGTATAAGGAGGGGGGAGGTGCATAATTTCGGTCCTAAATCAAGACCAAATCAATGGGCTTTAATTGCATTGATTTTCCAATATTTTGTAAGTTAATTATGGTTTAATGTAAATTAATGTGATTTATTTGAAATAAAATTGTATTAAAGTGTTTGTACATATAATTTGGTGAGACAAAGACTTTTGGGCATGTAAAAATTATTTCATTTCATATATGGCTTATTACTTAAATTTTGAGATCAATATGGTACTTTCAATATCCGTAAATAAATTTTTAAACTTGTAGGGGCATTTTGGTCTTTTTACATGTTTCAGATTTTAGGGTTTTACAACTCTTCCCCTCTAAAAAAAAATTTCGTCCTCGAAAATTGAAGTCGCAAAGTAAAGCGAAGTCGTAGCAAAACGCAACAGATCATCATAATATTCTCATGCCTGAGGAGGTTCTTCCAAAAGATCTTCAGACCAAAAGTTTTCTCATGAATCAGATCAAAACGAGATGGGTTCAGATTTCTCAGAAGGAGGCAAAATAAGTGGATTCTGATCAAAAGGACCATTCAACAAAAATGGATGATAGGTGAGTCTTTCGAAAAGCTTATATGAAATACGAACAGAACTTCAAATCAGATTAACTTTATCATCAGTGGAGAGTTCTACAAAGAGCTTAAGATATATAACTGAGGTCAACAGAATGCAATGCGAGAGTCCAAAATCATCCCGATATTAAATGAACGAAAACAGAGTATACGCATAGGTAGAATGAACCTAAAGTCTCACTAATCACGGATAACCAACGGAGATCAGATTCTAAACTTCTTAGGGACTCCCCCAAGGCATCCTATGGCCACAATGAGTGCATGTTATATGGTGTAAGTATTATCACGTTGATCAGGCGTCATAATACTAGCACCACATAAATATGCCCTCATGATGATCATACTTTATCTCAAGTCGTAATCAAAGCCACCTATCTTAATCCACCTAGTACTTCTACTGTCTCAGAGGTCATCAAAAATCAAATCCATAGCTAAGAGGAGAACGAACTACTCGAAAGAGTTAACGGAAGTCCCAGAATGTCTATCGGAATTTGGTACATCGTTTTAAGCATCGAATCGTCAATCATTCGCCAAATTCCTCATAACAAAACCATCGTCTAGCATACGCAGAATGAACATCGAGCGGAATTTCCAACAGGGAAACATAACTCATTCAAAGGGGTCCTATCATCAGTTAACAGAAATTTGAGTAGGTCAAGAGGAAATGGATTACGTCGTCCATAGCTTAATTTTTCACAAAATCAACTCTTCCGAATACAAACGTTCGCTTCAGAATTATCGTCCATTCAAATACATGATCTTAAACTTCTTCCAAGTCCATGCAGTCTATCGTATGATCATAGCGTGGAAAAGAAATATCAACTCGAGTCTGGTCCCTCAAGCCTTCGGCACTTCTCCTTGGGACTGTGGTGTGGTAACGTGAATCTCCGACATGGTCACTGTGCATTCTTCCATCCGCGAGTCTGCTTCTGCTCTCAATTCATCTTAGTACAACTAAAATGAATAGAGAAGCAAGACTGCGTGTTTTTGATAGGTCTTCTAGCACGGTTCGAAATTCGCCAACTCCAACTGCCGTCATCGCCGGATGCATGGTAGTGTTGTCTGCTACAATCTCTGGACGCCAATCAAACCTACTTCTTCCAGAATAAAGGGTCATTCTCCAAGATGGTCTACATGTTCCTCTTCGTGCTTAACACTGAAATGCTTCCCAGGGTTACTCTCAAATAGTCATCTCTTTTCTTAAAAGTCCTTGGCGTGACTTCTACAGTCCTTCAATCATTAAAAGAGGCCGTCTGGTACGGAGTTTACAGGAATAGAATCGATCAGTGATACGCTGAATTGAAAGATAGTCATGGTAGTGATACGATTAGGTTTACGATAGTTGATACTCTAAGTTTTCTCTTTCTTCTTCACAAGCTAACAGGGTATTCAAAATGAAGCACTGAGGTGAACAAAATCACAATTCATCATCCCCTCCAATTTCTCAAATTCGATAGCATCATGGTCCGTCAACTGGGATTGGTTCAAATTTTCATTCTACTCCTCAACCGGAAAGGGAATCCAAGAGTGCCATCATAGGACACCAGAAAATTTGCACAATAAAACTCCCAAGGCCAAAGTTTTCTAAGAGTGGATAATAGGTGTCAGGAGGCAATCAACAATCAAATGAAATCGAGATAGAAGTTTCCATGGCAGGTTAGGCTTAACAGATTTGAGCGGTTAAAAGGTTATCATAACGAAAGTGGGATGAAACATATTACTAAAGGTCACAAATCAGATATGGTTGGCAGCGTATGAGGGCCAGTCAATCCATAACTTTAAGACCTCAAAATCGAGTATGTCAAAAGTAAACAGATTCGTAGGATGAGTACGGTCGCCAAGCCAGACGGATAGTTCATATATCAAGGTCAAGTACATGGTTCATCAAAGTGTGGAAATAGATAAGCGAACAATTCAAGGTGTTGGATTCTTGTTTGGCTAAATAGCATAAGTAGCAGGTAGGTTGTGAGTCATCGGAAATATAAAACATCGTATAATTGTCAAGAGTGAGGCATATAGGATATCAGTAATCAGCATCATCATGCTCGGCTAACAATTTCACATCGAGACAAAATTATCGTCATATCCATGACTAAAATCGCCAGAGTTCTCATAGGAGTAGTAATGGATTTGCAAGACAGAGTAGTATCAGATGATACATTTTCATCCAGCACGGGTAATGAATTTATAGAATGTGTCAAACACATTAGGGTTAAATGACCTTCGGGGTGGTCAGAGAAGTTTCAAATTGTTTACCAAACAGGTCGGAAGTGAAAATCAAAGTCAGGTAGTGATAGCAAAAGTTTAACAATCGGAAATCATGGTAGGGAGTTCAAATGGTCTCAAACACCGAAGGTGAAACATAGGAGGGTAGTCGTCAATGATCAATCAACCTGTCCTTTATCAGAATACAAATCAAAGCTAACTATTCAATGAAAACATATCGGCAACGCAAGTCTTATCGTTCAAAAGTGAGAGGAAAGCATTCT
The DNA here is from genome assembly GCA_021014915.2 of Artemisia tridentata subsp. tridentata. Lineage (NCBI taxonomy): Eukaryota > Viridiplantae > Streptophyta > Magnoliopsida > Asterales > Asteraceae > Artemisia > Artemisia tridentata. Next base: position 56,176,058 of record CP139505.1, read on the forward strand.
TATACTCATGGGAATAGAGATGTTTAAGACGAACTCAGATAGGGTCAGAAGATTCATAGACTATCAAAAGCATATAACAGAATGCATCAAGTAAGTCTTTGTCATAGAGATTCTCAGAATACCCGAAAAGACATCAGAATGATTAACAAAAGAATCAGAGGTCGAAGTCGGAATCTTAGGTGGTGCAAAGCGTGAGCTTAACAAGCAGGGCATAAATCAGAGTGATGCGGAATCAATGCTACTTAAACAAAAGCCTTATAGTCTACCCATTCCTCACTTGGTCAAAACTTAAGTTCCTATAGGGAAATCCTAAAGCAATTCTTAAAGGTTATCTTATGAGCGCATACAGTGGAAACTTAGTGGTCTAACTTACACAGGTCAAGGGTAAATGTATTACGAGTCGCAGCCTGTCGCTTTGATACCATAAATTGTAACACCCCAACCCGACAAGGGTAAAGATATCACAATGATGGTTTCATATCAGATAAAACAAAGCATACATCTATAGCAATACAAGAATACTCAAAGGTTACAAATGAAATACAGATACTATAAGGTTACAAATGGACTTCCACTAAATACAAATTCCGAAATAATAATAATAACTTCTAATCACTTCTAAATCCAGAATAGCTATCAGTCTTCTAAGTCCAAAGGTACTCTCCACCCATTCCCAGCTTCCTACTAAAACCTGCCGCAGGAAAAGAAATGCGGCTGAGCTACGAGAGCTCAGTGAACAGATATAACGGTAACAAGCAGTAGCATAATGAATAATACGTGAGTAAATGAGAATGGAAGCATGAATACATGGTAAGAATACATGGTATCATAAGGGAAAGGAAAAAGGTGCATGGTAAAGAAAGGCCAGTAATCTACTACGAGCCCATAACATGAAATCATAAGCATAATCATAATCATAAACATGTAGAGGGGAGACCTCTTAGTATCCTGTAAATATGAGGGGTGTCCTCATCATGGGTTGGAGTAGCTAGCTCCCGGAGTGTGAAAGACGTATATCGCACACACCATCAGTCACCATGAATAACATAACATAACATGAACATGAACAAATCTAGGATGCATCCATACGCCCCAGGTGGCCATAATCTGCCTCTACATAAACATGAATCATAAACATAACATGCAGGGACGGGATAGGTCATCACTCTCCTACCCTAGAGTCATGCCATCGGTGCATCGACTGACATGGACATGAAACCCTCATGCCTAGTGAGTGGCTCGTAGTATCAAACTGAGGGTAAAGGTCAAGTATCATGAATCATGTTTTTAGTTTACTTGCATAGGTCAATATCTTGTTTCATAAGTTCATAATCATAGGTTCATAATCATGGTTCGTAAGCAAGGTTCATAAGCAAAGTTCATAAGTAAAGGTTCATGAATGAAAGGTTCATAATCACAAAAGGTTCAATATCATGATGGTTCAATAATCGGAGTTCATGAATGAAGGGAACATAGCAATGGTATAGGGAACCCTTAATATGAATCATAAGAGAATGAAGGCCTCTTATTAAAGAAGCAGAATATCTGTACCTTGTTGCTTGACAAAGGAAATCACAAAGTAAGATGATAATGAGCACAGGTCACTCCCTCTTCACACCTAGAGGAGTAAAGACATGATTACTAAAGATCCCATTTCCATATTAAGTAACTTTCTATTTTTAGCAGGTTTCCATTTTTAGAAAGTTTCCTTATTTAGTAAGTTTCCAAAATTAGCAGATTTCTATAATGAGTAAGATTTAAGTACTATGATTTAGTTAAGTCATTAATTTAGTCTCTTTATGGAATTAGGGTTGGTTTTAGCAGGTTATAAAAGTTTAGGGTTAAATATGACAAGTTTACAAAGTTTAGGGTTTTAATTGTAAATATATCAAATTAAAGGTCTAGAATGAAAATATCATAAGTTACTTATTTAAATACCCCATTTATTCAGAATTACCTCTTTAGCCCATTAAGTTCCATATTTTACACTTTAAACCCTTTATTTATAAAAGTTACAACATCCAGGTGTGTAAACTCCTGTGAGAGGTGAATCATTGAAAATTAATGGATTTGATGTCTCTTTACCAATAGCCATCACTACTGGAGTAGCCAATGTTTAGGTGTGTAAGACCATGGTACATTGATAACCATATGATTTTTAGTAAATCATCAACTATAAACGAATTTGAGTTGTCTTTACCTGTAGCCGTTTGCTCAGGACTAGCAAATTCTTAGGTTGATTAGCAAATATGGTTTTCCACTGCCTTTACCGCAAGCCATACACTTGTGGGCTAGCCAATTCTTTGGAAACCCCAAAAGGAGTAAAATCCATGGCGAATTGAAAACCATTCAACTCTTAGTAATGAAACATTGGTGAGTTGAGAACCCTATAGTTTTGAGCAAACTATTACAGCTATCAACGGATTTAATGATCACACCAGAGCCGTACCCTCATGGTGAGTCAACTCTTTCTTGTCTGTTAGACATGGTGAGTTGATTACCATTTATTGTGTGGTTAAAAACCAACACTGTACCTGCACAAAAGTTAGTATACAAGAAGAAAAAAAATTTTTAATTTTTTTTTTTAACTAAAAAGAAAATAAAATAAACGTAAAAGAAAATAATGCAGAAACAAGAAAACAAAGAAAATGAAAAATATACAACAAAAAGCCTCCCCTTAGACGTATACCTCCCCTCAAGCACAGCAAAATAGGGATAAAGACCAAAGTCTTCTCTTTAAAGAGGAATTTCCAACAACAAAAGAATACATACAACAATATTAGATACATAGGAGACCCAAGCCATTACTGACTTGAGCCTGCCTAGTGGATCAATAATAATTATACCATGGAGATTGATGAGATCCACCATTGTTCTTGGACCCCATTCTCATATATTGGTCATTGTTTCTCCAAGAACAACCTGCTGAGGACTTAACAGCAGTTTCCCATCTTGCCCCCTCCCTTTGCATTGGGTCTGTTGTAATATGTGAATCATACAAATCTATAAACACATAAACATCACAAGTATGCGCAGCGGATAGATCTACATAACATATAATTAATTAACATAAAATTAAATAGACACGTACCTTATTTGATTCCTAGCAAGAACAAGGAATCGGATCTCACAAGAATAAGTTATATAAACCCTAATAGGATTTATATGGATCGAATCACAAGGCAAACACACAAGCTAAAATAAGCTTGTCACTCGTTCTTGTACACACGAGATACTAGCGTTTTAATGGGAAAAGCTAGGTTCAAAAATCACAAAACAAACCACACACTTTAATGCAAGACTTGGATCGCCAATCCCTAGTGGGATTAAAAAAAGGGTCGATCGATTCATGCAAGAGGGAGAAGAGAAAGAGAAGAATGGCTTGTTAGGGATTCAAGATTAGGGAAAAACCAAATACAATGGGATTGTATTTATAGGCTAACCCTAGCTTTCCCTCTAAGCTACCAAAACCGGCCCTCCCCTTAAAAGGAAAGGTTCGGCCGACTTTTGCCCCAAGTAAGGGGTTCTAGATCCTTCTCTTGCCCTATTTCACATTTAGTCCTTTAACGGCCGTTATCTCTAACTCCGTTAAGTACTAACTGTCGTTAAGTATTTGTTTTGTGAAATGACTAAATAAAATATAAAATATATTTAATTTATTCAAACCATTGGAACTCTCACGTATTGTGTGCAATCCCAAGTCTCGGGTTCGAAACCGGACATACTAATATTAATGTATATCCATAAACTCTAACAGCTCCCACTTGGATATTCATTAATATCGTAATGACATGGGCTAGTCTAGCTTAACAGATCCCAATGTCCCCAGCTCGATCCGAGTATGGTTTTCCTGGAAAAACCACGTGATGAATTTAATCATCATACTTATCCTTTTGTTACTAATACCGCGTTAATATGGATATGGATCTAGGTCATTCCATAATTAACTATTCTGTTTCTCGTTGTTTATAATTGATCAAGATTACCAAAACATCTAAACGTCTTCCAGATAGACTTTGGGTAAGGCCTTACAAACATCTTGTCAATCCTACGAGGGGCCCAGCAGTATTATACTTCAAAACAAATTTGAAGGAACAAATCCTTTATTGACTACGAACATGACCCTCGAACTTTGTATCACCTCTGAAAATAGCCCTTATAACTACCTTTTACGGATAGCGTTAGACTACCTTACAGAAAATGAACTACATCCTTGGCAGTCACCTGGTATCTCAAGTCTGAGGATAAATATTCATGATTTACTTAATGACGACGATCCATAAAGTATAATCATGTGGTTGGGATAAGTCCTATATTCAATTTATCCAATATTGAATATCATGTGACATTGGTGTCTCAACCTTACAGTACATTCTACCAATCCTCACATTTGTCTTTATTCAATGATATTCCCATATCATTAATCGATAATGGACTATTTAGAATAACATTAGTTATTCATGGATTTAAACATGCAAATATAGGACACAAATATTAATAATGAGAATAAACGTTATCCGTACTTTATTTCATTAAAATAATAATTGTTTACACGTCCCTTATCCAAATACTAACTAGATCAATGCATGATATTTCTCATTAGTGAATTATGCCACAAGTCATGTTCGACATACTTGTTGACAAGGCATAAATCATCTAATGCTGATCTATCGGAATTTTGAGAATACTTATTTCATGTAATGAAATTCTTGTATATGTGCATTCATCTATCTAGATATTGCCACATACTTCATAAAATGCGTGACATCCTCATGCACGAATTTATGACAATTAAACTACCAAACCTTGTAGTTAAAGTATTCTAATTCTTTATGTATAATGCAACCATGCTCGTATTAAGTATAACTAGTATACATGGTCTCCTAATAAGGATGAGCTCCCACCATGACTAGTATTGAGTGTCATCTCAATCTCACTAGCATCATTGTATCCAACAACAATATGCTCTTTTAAAAGTTCCGTAAACTTTTAACATTCATCGTGTAATGTTTGATATCTTCAAATCCTTCAAGATTTGACCACAATATCAATCAAGCAATAACTTGCCATATGGTTCGTATTTAGAATTTTGGAGCAAATCCAGGTTGAGGATGTAAATTCTAAACCATATCCATTATACTTAGCTATCTAATAATTTATAATTAGATATTAATGTTGTCAATCATCTTTCATTCAAGCATGATACAACAAGCAACATGATGTACATGAAAAATCCTTGTGTCAAACTTAGATTTTGTTCATGTCATATCTTTTCAAAGATATGTTTCTATCTAGATCTTCTAATAGAATATCATGTTCTTTTAGAATCAGATATTTTACCGCTAATGTTTATAATCAAATAAACATATATTTCAAGGTTTTATTTTCTATATGAAGTTTCATTCCAAACTAAAACTTAACATATAAATGTTAATGGAATGTTACTTTCTATATGTTATACAACATATATGAAATAAGAAAATAAATATAGTACTCCCACTAGCTTTCAGGAATATTAAGAAATATCTTATTTTAATTATAAATCAATCTAGATTTAATAACTAAAAATAAGTATATCTTCTAGATGCATGCATTAATTCATTCACAAATGATTTGCACTTTGTATACTTCTAAAGATTATTTGAATTCAAACACTCCTTTCAATTACTTTTCGTCCTCGCTCAAGTAATTAATAAAGAAAGTTTTTATATTCCATTATTAATTTCATATAAATGAAACTAATAATGACAATCATAATCTTTATATATTTAATGTGCTTAGAAAGAATTTCAATCACATTTAATTGCTTAAGTATGATTGATAATCTTTTCACACATTAAATATGTATACAAATTTGTCCATTATGATTTCTACACAAGAATTTAAATCTCTAGGATTTTCATTTCCTTTGTAGAAATTCATTTCCATTCTATAGTATAACTATAGAGTTCAAGATTAACTACGTTATCAACTAGTTATCTTTCTTGGACTGCATCTTATTATTCGTAGTATGAGTATTTTGCCAAATAACATTTGCAATTTATTAACAGGCATACCATGATCCTGTAACTCATAACCCTCAACATATTCTACAATTATTTGAGATACCCTTGCGGATCTATGAATAAGAATTCCATCATCTTGAGATTTAACACTAACATGTTAAATCCTCATTATGATTTTGCTAGCGTGTTTAGAAGATTATGTATCTTGTAATTTTTTATCCTTTTGAAGATAAAACTCCCACTCGCCTTTTGCAATTTATAGATTACCTATAAATGCTTAGCAAATAGAGCAACACAAACTTGTTCTCTTTTGGGACTTTGCAGATACATATTGACAGTTCCTAACCTTAATTTGTTAATAACCTACCCAACAAGTAGTTTGACAAATTCTGAACTTCAATTTTAAGACTTAATGTGATTCAACACATTCCATAATTAATGGTGTCTTATTAATCTTCTAGGTTGGAGTCTTAATTGAGTATATCCAATTCATACTCAATTTTCTAACCTTGATATCTTTAGGAAGATTAGAAGATATATTTATCTTTAATCAAACAATTTTTCAAGAGTTTGATTTTCCTAACTGAACATACCATACATACTATGTATTCCATTAGGATTAATATTGTAAAGTTAATATTACAATATGTGAGATAAATACATTTCGTTTTTGGCTTACCTATTTACCAACTAAATCACTTTAATGGTACAATAGATTTTCCAAGCCAATTGCGTAATTTATAACATAAGTGCCTTATAGCCCAAGCCACTTAATTTCTATGTCTTACCAAAAAGACATAAATTGTTATAATCCCAATATACGTTATAAGTCATTGATGAACTCCATGACTTCTTGTATATGTCTTAATTAAAAACATAACAAGATAACATCTTACTTTATTATAAGTCTTATAATAAAAGACTTCATATTTATATCTTTATACAAAATACAAATATGCATTACTAAAGTAATTATGAAACCCACAACTTGGTTTCAATAGTATTTCAAGTTAATTTATTTACTTCATATATTTATGTCATTCCAAGAATACATAAACATCTAAATATGAAGTAGTATAAGATTACTTCATTTATTTATGTCATTACAACAATACATAAATATTTTCATTTGAAGTAGTCTTATTATCATATCGACACTTGTTCTAATAATTATCTAATTTTAGAAACTTGTAAATTAACATAGTTTAATCACATCAGCTGAGGCTGATAAAATGAAAGTATGTAATTTACCTTGTCATTAATATCTAGTAATGAAAGTAGATATTAACTTCAAGTGTTCCATAAATTAGAATGTGTATAAAACACATTAGAACATTGATCTCTTACCTTACAGTCAAGAGAACCCTATAAACCATATTTCTTTATGTTGTTGGTTGCACACAATACAGATTTCTCCCACTTGTGCATGGAACAACATCACGTATCAGATAAACAACACGTCAATCGTTTGCTTATTTGATCAATATGATTGTGTCATAGATATAATTAGATATAGAATCACCTCGTCTAGTAAGGAAACGTACACGACTATCCTTAATACCACAAGTGTCTATAATTGAAAAGTATTTATCTCAAGAGATTCTAGAGATAATCCTGGAAACTACCAAGACTTGTAGCTCCCACTGAATTTAAGATCACTACATGAACTCATTATTCAATAATTACAACACAATGCTCCCACTGGGTTTGACAACATTGTAAGTGTTGCATTACCAGTAAAAGCAAATAGCGTGCTGTTTACTTTCCTACACCTTTGATGAATCCCTTAAGTAACGTTACTAAGGTACTTCAAAGAATGTATTCTACTTTGTGAATGATGGAATATCCATCAATGCAATTAACTTGAAAAAATTGGGTATGCAATTTCTTCCTTAGTTAGGTCTACCATCCTCATCATGGAATGCAGCACCTTTAAATGGTTAAAGCATAACAACTAGATCAAACTTTCTAGTTTGCCTTTTACCACTTTTGCGGTAATTAGTCTAGTTTCTAATTTAATAACTCCTAACCATGCAATTTCTAAAGAAATTCGCCATGAGTTATTTCTTAGAATTTAGACAATTCCAATTTTCCTATTATTCCTTTCTCACTCACGAAAAGGAATAGGATTAAGTCTTACTCTTCTCACGGAGAGTAGACTAGGTTTATTCTTTTCAGTAAAAATTTACTCTCTCCATAACCCCTACGGGTGAAGATCAATTTACTACTAAAAGAAAACCCATGTTTACGATTTTAACGTTGCATTAAATACATTAAAAGAATTTTCAAAATTCAATTTAGTATTTTTGATAATAATCTTTTCAAGAAAATTAAACACCCACGGTAAATAGAATTTAACCATTTAATTTTCGTTGAAAATTAGGATCCAAATTGACGTCGTTTCATCACATCAGCTGAGGCTGCTAGCAATGAAAGTACTCAATAAAGTAGAGCTACACTCAATTGCCAATATACAATTGCAATTCCTAGAATCATGGGACTTACATTATTTTGCCAACATTAGTTGCAAATGTAAGCATGTTTCATCCCCAAATCTTTATGCCTTGACGCCGTTCCATCACATCAGCTGAGGCTGCTAGTAATGAAAGTGATCAATTAAGTTAACCAATTTAGAAACGTGTAAATTGACGCCGTTTCATCACATCAGCTGAGGCTGCTAGCAATGAAAGTGCTCAATTTACCCCTTTTGACTACCATTCTTTGAAAACCATCACATCAGCTGAGGCTGCTAGCAATGGTGGAATGTCATCTTAGGTGTTTCCGTATTAATTGGTCGGCATATTACTTAAATTTTAAGGGTATAAATTTTTTTTGATGTGTTAAATCAAAAAATATGTACAATGATGTCATGCATTAATCTTTGTATCATATATTTTCAAAAGCCGTTTACTCATTTGTAAGCTCAAATCATCAAAGTTTTTAATTGAGGCGTTGAGCAAATTACAACTTTGCCTTAAGATGCTTCGTACTTTTTCATGGTGTACTTGGTAAGTCTATTATTGACGCACAGGCGAGCGGAGGAGCAAACGTTCACCCTAAGGTGATTAAAAACGCGCCCCTTTCAGATGACAATTTAATGTCAAGCCTCCTTATACCCACTTTATAGTTTGTTAATAATAGGTCTGCTGCTTCGACCACTTAGTACAGTCGCAATCAATCAACTAAAAATATATGATTTTCTTGCTAAAACAATTTTATGTAGTAATTTATTAATTGCTAGTATCGCCTGAGAGCAAATTACCGTGCGAAGCGAACCACTATCGGCACATAAGACTTGGCAATTAAATGGTTTACTACAAAGGTTTCATAGTTATTAGGTTCATTTATTTTTTATTGAAAAATTACCCTCTTTGTTGTAACAATCCATCATAATTGAAAGCAAAGAACAAGTAATTAAAAAATAAACATTTAATAACACGTATATGATCATTAACAATATCATATAGCCACATGCAAACCTTTTTGATAAATCCTATTAATTATCTATGTGAATTTTAGTGTATCTAATCAATAAAACTCCCATTGGTTTTCGAGCTCATTGTACCCAATGGACCACAGACGCCAAATAAATTTGGCCGCGTAAGTTTTGATCAATCAGATACCACATTGCACATAACCAATTTTAATTAATATAAATTAGGGTCTTCCCTAATTTAAGATCTATCTTAAAATCATGTGGCAAATAAAACAACAAACATTCCATGACAAAATATGCAAGATTTTGTCATGGATCCCATATTGCACATATAATCATGTAATCACATATTATCATGTCAAAATATCATGTATGCAATCTAATTAATTAATGACATCACATACGGTATTCATTAATTAAGCCCTAAAAATTGCATGCAATCCTAGGGTTTTCTACAAGTTTTAATCAAAACTAAAACCCTAAAAAATAAATAATGGGTGTCGACCCAATTTTTACAAATTAAGGTTTATAAAAATAAAAACCCTAGCTAAACATTGCATGTATCTCAACAAGATTCAATTTTTAAGGTTTTTAGTAATTAATTACATGTTAAAAATGCGGCTCATGATGCCGCTGTTGGAATATGTGAATCATACAAATCTATAAACACATAAACATCACAAGTATGCGCAGCGGATAGATCTACATAACATATAATTAATTAACATAAAATTAAATAGACACGTACCTTATTTGATTCCTAGCAAGAACAAGGAATCGGATCTCACAAGAATAAGTTATATAAACCCTAATAGGATTTATATGGATCGAATCACAAGGCAAACACACAAGCTAAAATAAGCTTGTCACTCGTTCTTGTACACACGAGATACTAGCGTTCCAATGGGAAAAACTAGGTTCAAAAATCACAAAACAAACCACACACTTTAATGCAAGACTTGGATCGCCAATCCCTAGTGGGATTAAAAATAAGGTCGATCGATTCATGCAAGAGGGAGAAGAGAAAGAGAAGAATGGCTTGTTAGGGATTCAAGATTAGGGAAAAACCAAATACAATGGGATTGTATTTAGAGGCTAACCCTAGCTTTCCCTCTAAGCTACCAAAACCGGCCCTACCCTTAAAAGGAAAGATTCGGCCAACTTTTGCCCCAAGTAAGGGGTTCTAGATCCTTCTCTTGCCCTATTTCACATTTAGTCCTTTAACGGCCGTTATCTCTAACTCCGTTAAGTACTAACTGTCGTTAAGTATTTGTTTTGTGAAATGAATAAATAAAATATAAAATATATTTAATTTATTCAAACCATTGGAACTCTCACGTATTGTGTGCAATCCCGAGTCTCGGGTTCGAAACCGGACATACTAATATTAATGTATATCCATAAACTCTAACATGTTCATAATAATACACAGGCCTATAATCATTCTGAAAATAAGTACTTGTAGGTCTGTAGAAAGGTCTAGCAGCTTTTCTTTTCCAACCAGCAGGATTGGAATTACCAGCTGGAACAGGCTTACCAGCAGCAACAGGCTTACCAGCAGCAACAGGCTTACCAGCAGCAACAGGTTTACCAGCTGCAACTGTCTTACCAGCAGTAACAGGCTTACCAGCAGCAACAGGCTTACCAGCTGCAACAGGTTTGCCAGCAGGAAAAGAAGCTCTACAAGAGTTCATTCTTGCTGCTTAAGGAACATATGGGGGTATATCATTAACATTGTTCCACATAGGCCTAGTTTGTTGTTTTCCACCACACATACCCATCTGTTTTTCATAAAAGTCACAGTCTTTGATAAGATGAGCATAACTACCACACACAAAACATGACTTTTTTCTAAAAGACTTATTCTTAACCTGACATTTCTTATTGCAACCAGAATTATCAAAACCACAAGATGAATTAACATTATTCTTAACAGAAGTAAAATCAAAAACATCATTGTTTGAAACAGAACCAAAACTAGAAACATTATTGTTTTGAACAAAAACAGAAGAATTATCTTCAAAAGCAGCTGTCTTTGAATGAGATTCATCATTAGCTACTTCTGAGGAGAAATCTTCAGACTTGGTGGTGGTACACTTGACACTTGAATCACACGATGTAAAATTATTGGTCTTGATTTCAGAAGATTTGTCACTGTTAGAACAAGAGACAAAATCATTAGAGTTACAATCAAGATTAGGCAAGTCATTTGACTTTTTGCCATAGGACATATATGATTCATTTAAGTCTGAGTGCATAGGGACAGGTTTAAACACCCCTCTTATAGGAGGAGGGACAACATGCATCTCTCCTTCTTTTATATACTTTACAGGTATTTGGTAATTTGGCTCCTTAGGGGTAGGGTCAAAGAATCTTGACTCAGAAGAGTCATCAGTTTTAGGACATCCCAACCCTCTCTTAGCCTTTACATACTGAGAACTAGCATTCAATATATCTACAAGCCTAGTTGATTCTTTATATGAAGCACATTTGATCTCTTCACTTTCTAACTTAGGTTGTGTTTGTTTCGGCTCATTCAGATCTGAATACGTCTGAAGTCTGATTCGGTCAGACATTTTCAGATTCAGACTGTTTGTTTATTCAGACATCTGAAGTCTGAATACATCTGAATAGGGTCTGATTCATTCAGACATTTGAATATGTCTGATTACATCTGAAAAGCTTAAACTTTACACCTACTTCTTTTCAATCCTTATCTCCTCATCTTGGTCTTGATTTTTTATTAATAATCATGAATGGAGGGTCTTTTGGTTTGTTTTATAGCGAAAGGATTGTTTTTTGTTTATTCAGACACTTTATAAAAACAAACAGACTAAAATAATTCAGATTCAGACTTTTGGACCACAAATTCAGATTCAGACGTGGTATTCAGATTCAGACATAAAATGTCTGAATAAACAAACAACACCTTAGCTTGTAAATCCTTTTTCTCTAAAATTACCTTATCATATTCTCTCTCAACATGTCTTAACTCATTAGTGGTGTACTTTAAGTCTCTCTCCAAAACCCTTATCTTTTCCTCATAAGCTAACTGATTCTGTTGGTACCAAACCTTTTGTTTTTCTAATGTATTAAGTGAGTTTCTATAGGCTTGATCTTTAATAAACAATTCTTTATATTTAGGCTCTATATCATCAAACTCTTTCTTAAGTTCATTATACACAAGATGACAACTAAAAGGACAATTTTGTACCTCAGGTGAGTAGCCCATCAAAGCAAAATCCTCAGCCACTTGTGCCTTCTTTCCAGCTCCAGCTATCATCTCATAGTTCTTTGTAGCTCCTCTTACTGCATCAGCTACCTCATGTTGTTCCCAATCCAGCATGGAATCCACAGACAACAAAGCTTTGGGATCTTCTGACTCCAATTCTTGAATCTTGAAAGCAGAATACCTTGTTTTGTCATTCACCTTCTTATCTGGGCATTCTCTAGCAAAAAGACCTGGTTGTGAGCATTTGTAGCATGTCACATTCCTCTTGTCAAACCTTGCTCCTTCTTGTCTATCGAATTTGATCCTCCTCCCTGCCTTCTTCTCAAATCTGTTAGCCCTCACTGACAGCATAACAAACTGCCACTTGATGTCCATCTCTTCCAGATCCAGTTCATTAATCTGATCAAAGTCTTCATAGGCAATTTGCTGTTTTGGAGTACTTTCAGCAACAAGCGAATGAAGAACTTCCTCAACCACATTGTCAGATCTTGGCTGTGTTCTAGGTGTAGGAGAGGAATAGGAAACAGATGAAGAAGAGGGAGTTGGGCTACCACCATGTGAGATCTTGTTAGTACTAGAAGCACCAACAAATGCAGTATGGGATGGGGTATGATATGAGTAGGTCGAATACCCTTTGATGTCAATTTCAAGGCTCTTGAGTTTGTTGTAGCGATCATCAAAACTCATGTATTCGAGCCCACCTCTGGCTTTAAGGGTGATGGAAACCTGTGACCATGAGGGAGGTAGAGCCCTCAAAAACTTGGTGTTGCAGTCTTCCTCGTCTGGCCTGGCCTGCAACTGGTTGAGTTGGCTCAGGATCTTGTGAAACCTGTCATAACCTTTGTGAATCCCTTCAGCCTCAGAGATCCTGAACTCCTGGAACTCCTGCTTGAGCATGGACTTCCTCATCTTTTTGGACTCCTCATTCCCTCCAAATCTAGCTTTTATAGCACGCCAGATTTCCCTAGCATCATCCAGGTGATGAAAGTCACCCATATGATCTTCTGGGAGTGCCTGAAGCAAAATAGTTCTTGCTTTGGTCTCTCTTTGTAGAGCAATATGCTCTTCTGCAGACATAGGTGGAAGGATAGTGATGTTCCCACTCTCATCCTTTCCTGTTCTCTTCATGCCGTTCCCTTTCAGGATCACATTCCATAGATTATAATCACTGTTTGTGATCCAGTACTCCATCTTCATAGCCCAAGTCTCGTACTCATCTTTCTTGAGGAATGGGAATTTAGCATTACTGTTAGACACAGTGGTTGTGACTATTTGTTGTTGGACTTGTGAAGTTTCAGGTTTTTCATTATTGATGACAGAATTTTCAGGATTGTCGTAAGCCATTAAAAGGGTTTAGGAGATTGTTTGGAGAAGTTTTTCTTCTTTGTCAGAGATCCTCACCAGGCTCTGATACCACTTGTAGGATCGTGCACCTTGATAGATCTTTGAGCTTGGTGAAACTCGTAGAAAACTTATGTAAACACAAGCAAACTACTTTGAGAATCTCTGAACTAAACTTGTATTCAGGCGGAAACTAAATACAAGAATTAAAGAAGAAAATAACTAAAAGACTTTGATCCTCTATGGATCGTTTATTTCACTAATGATAATGTTTTTCAATGTCGTTCATAAACCCTAGCTGCAAGTTTCTTTTATAGACTAAGAAACCCTAATACAGCTCATACAAAACGTGTAAAGAGATATACATGATCTCTTCTAAAAATAAACCTAACAAACATTCTAAACATACGGGATAACTATTACTACTACCCGCAGTAATGACTACTAAACAGCAGAAACAAAATAACACTAACAGCAGGAACCAACTACAGCAGCAAAGGATAACTACCAGCAGGAACCAACTGCACTACCAGCAGGAATGAAAATAAACTATTATTCCAAAATTCCTAACATGAGGTTTTAACTCTTAGAATTTCATCATCTTTATTTGATATGCAGAAGGATAAGCAGGAAGTTGATGAAGATTTTGATACAGAAGTAAGTGCTAACAATCTGATGAATAATCAACTCTATACTTTAAAATCATTTGTGCCCTGCTTTATGTTGTTATTTTAGGAATCGATATGCCCTATTTGGGGTCTGAAATGGGGGTTTAAATCGCTCTGTCTGGGTTCTTAAACGGGTCTGAAATGCATGAGTTTAGGGGCTGAGAATGGCAGGTTTGGAAGTTGAAATGGGTTACTTTGGAGCCTGAAATGGATGTGCGTTGTTTTGGCCTCAAATAGGGCATATCGATTCCTGAAATAACATTTCAACTTTCATTACCATCTACTAATAAACATATACTGATAAGTTGATTTTTTTGTAGGCACATGACGTGTAGGTACTAACGCGACCTTGGTAAGTTCCTTTACCTCATTTTGACGTGCTTTCAAATAAAGGTTTCCTTTTATATACACGAACCGCTGTAAACAGAGCAGATAAATGTTATTTACGTGCAGTGAGGGCACGAGGCTCCATGGACTGACACTATATACAAGTTGTGAAAGCCACATATCGACCTGCGGCTGAGTTGGAGGTATACAAATTTAAACGTATTATAGATGGAAGATAAAATTTATTTGACTTATTTGTGATGCTATTATAATAGCAGTCGACTGTGCTATTTGAATGTCATTTTTTCAGCAATGACGCGTGTTGAGGCTTCAAGGATAAGGACAGACGCTCGGACTGAATTCTGATACGAGCTAATTGCCTAACCTTTATGGCTTTATGTAAGTATCTATTGCCAAGTTGGTTGCTTGATTACCACATTAATGTTCATGTTAAGTTCACTTACCATATGTGGTTTTATAAGCCATATACCATTTACAGCAGTAAAAGTAACGGAATTTGCAGCTCGAGTGTCGGATTTCACTTACAAGAAGATGGTCAACTTTTTATGATATCGCAAGTAATTATATGTAAAATAATTCTGTTTTGGATTGGCAGATGCTTATAGTATTGTAAATATAATCTTTTACTGTTGATTTTTCCCGAATGCCGAAAAGTCCCGCCGCAACGCGGCGGGCTATTCCACCTCTTTCGAAACATTGCACATGCCATTCGGATAATACAAATCAAAATATATCCATCCAAAACCAACCAGACCCTTTTTTTTTGTAATATACTAATCGATCTATCCTAAAGACTTTCAACATGACAACTTGTTCTCTTATCCTTGTTAGAGTTTAATGTATAATTATTAATATAAGTATGTCCGGTTTCGAACCCGAGACTCAGGATTGCACACAATACGTGAGAGTTCCAATGGTTTGAATAAATTTGATATATTTTATATTTATATTTATATTTATTCATTTCACAAAGCAAATACTTAACGACAGTTAGTACTTAACGGAGTTAGAGATAACGACCGTTAAAGGACTAAATGTGCAAAATAGGAAGAGAAGGATCTAGAACCCTTGTGTGGGCTTAGAACCGGCCGAACCCTCCCCTTGGGCTAGGGAGTCGGTTTGTGTAGCTTGGAGAGAAAGGTAGGGATTGCCTATAAATACAATTCACTTGTGTTTAGTTTTTCCCTAATCTTGAATCCTCTACAAGCCATTCTTCTCTTCCTCTTCTTCTCCCTAGCTAGAACCGATCGACTCTTTTTAATCCCACTAGGGATTTAGATCCAAGTAAGGCTAGACAAGTGTTTGGTTTGTTTTGTGATTCTTGAACCTAGCTTTTCCTATTGGAACGCTATCATTACGTGTGTACAAGAACGAGTGACAAGCTTCTTTTAGCTTGTGTTTTTTGTGGTGTTCGATCCATAACCTAAACACTAATTAGGGTTTATCTTGTTCTTGTTGAAGTGATTCCTTGTTCTTGCTAGGAATCAATAAGGTACGTTTTCTTTTAGTTTAATTAATTATATGTTTATGTAGATTCATTCCGCTGCGTGATCTTGATGTTTATGTGTTTATAGTATTTGTATGATTCACATATTCCAACAGTGGCATCATGAGCCGCGTTTTTTAAACATGTAATTAATTACTAATCACATAAAAATTGGATCTTTACATGTTTTAGAATTCTAGGGTTTAATTTTTTTTATGTAAACCCTAATATTATCCAATTATGGGTCGACACCCTATATGGTTTTTTAGGGTTTTAGGCATTAATAAATAAATTGTAGAAACCCTAGGATTACATGTAAAGAATTTATGTGAAAATTAATGAGTACATAGGAGACGTCATTAATTAGAAGCGTACTATATAGACTTGTAAATATGTGTTACATGATTTTAAGTGCTATATGGGATCCATGACAAAATATTGCATATTTTGTCATGGAATGTTTGTTGTTTAATTGCCACATGATTTTTAAGATAGATCTTAAATTAGGGAAGACCCTAATATATTAATTAAAATTGGTTATGTGCAATGTGGTATCTAGTTAATTAAAACTTACGCGGCCAAGCTATTTGGCGTCTGTGGACCATTGGGCACAATGAGCTCGAAAATCAATGGGAGTTTTATTAATTAGATACATTAAAATTCACATAGATAATTAATAGGATTTATCAAAAAGGTTTGCATGTGGCTATATGATATTGATTAATGATCATATACGTGTTATTGTGTGTTTATTTTTATTTTTTTATTACTTGTTCTTTGTGTGTTTAATTATGATGGATTGTAACAACAAAGAGGGTAATTTTTTCAATAAAAAATAAATGAACCTAATAATTATGAAACCTTTGTAGTAAACCATTTAATTGCCAAGTCTTATGTGCCGACAGTGGTTCGCTTCGCACGGTAATTTGCTCTCAGGCGAGACTAGCAATTAATAACTTACTACATAAATAGTTTTAAGCAAGAAAATCATAAGTTTTAGTTGATTGATGCGACTGTACAAAAGTGGTCGAAGCGGCGGACCTATTATTGACAAACTATAAAGTGGGTATAAGGAGGCTTGACATTAAATTGTCATCCGAAAGGGGCGCGTTTTTAATTAGCTTCGGCGGACGTTTGCCCCTCCGCTCGCCTGTGCGTCAATAATAAACTTACCAAGTACACCATGAAAAAGTACGAAGCATCTTAAGGCAATGTTGTAAGTTTCTCAACGCCTCAATTAAAAACTTTGATGATTTGAGCTTACGAATGAGTAAACTAAGTTTTGAAAATATATGATACAAAGATGAATGCATGACATCTTTGTACATATTTTTTGATTTCACACATCAAAATTTAATACCCTTTAAACTTAAGTGATATGCCGACCAATTAATACAGAAACACCTAAGATGACATTCTACCATTGCTAGCAGCCTCAGCTGATGTAATGGTTTTCAAAGAATGAAGTCAAAAGGGGTAAATTGAGCACTTTCATTGCTAGCAGCCTCAGCTGATGTGATGAAACGGCGTCAATTTACACGTTCCTAAATTGGTTAACTTAATTGGGCACTTTCATTACTAGCAACCTCAGCTGATGTAATGAAACGGCGTCAAGGCATAAAGATTTAGGGATGAAACATGCTTACATTTTGCAACTGTTGTTGGCAATATAATGTAAGTCCCAAGATTTCTAGGAATTGCAATTGAATATTGGCAATTGGGATTGACCCGTACCTTATTGAGTACTTTCATTACTAGCAGCCTCAGCTGATGTAATGAAACGACGTCAATTGGGATCCTAGTTTTCAGTGAAAATTAAATGGTTATTTAACCAATGGGTGTTTAATTTTCTTGAAAAGTTTATTATCAAAAATACTAATTTTTGAACTTTTTCTGTAGAAATGGCCCAACCCGGAAACACTCCAAACATTACCTCCGCTTTCAAAATGATGATTGAAAAGGAGAAATTGACTGGGACTAAAAATTTTAACGATTGGTATCGCAATCTAAGGCTTGTCCTTAGGATAGCCAAACGTTATGATTGTCTTAGTGAGCCTCTTCCGGTAGCTCCTCCTGCTAACTCTTCTAATAATGCACTTAGAGAGTACAACGAAGCTTATGACAAGCACAATGATGTGGCTTGTCTCATGCTATCGGGGATGGATCCTCAGCTGGTAAAACAGTTTGAGAATCATGGTCCGATGCAAATGATTGAGGAACTCAGACGTATGTTTGAGAAACCTCCAATGGCTGAGTTGTATGACGTACTTGAAAATATAGAAAAGTGCAAGCAGGAAGCTACAAAACCCGTAAGTACCCATGTGCTAAAAATGAAGGGTTATCTTGACCAATTGGATGCACTTGGATGCGGGTATGTGGAAGATGTTAAAGTTGGCCTCATCAATAAATCCCTCAATGAGGAATTGTATGGTGACTTCGTGCGCAACTTTAACATGCATTGCAAGGGGAAGACATTTTCTGACTTGCATGCAATGCTCATTGAACATGAGAAAGGACTCTCTAAGAAAGCTCCTACACCTGCTGTGATGGCAATTAGAGGTGGTAGGGTAGCTAAGCCCGGTAAACCGCGTAAAGCGAACAAGAAGGGCAAAGGAAAAGCTGACAAAGGAAAACAGGTCGTGATCCATCAGCAGAAGCCCAAGAAGCAGAATCCTCCTCCCAAGAAGCATTATCCTAAAAAGGATGTGGCTGCTTGTCACCACTGTAACACTCCTGGACATTGGAAGAGGGACTGTCCATTGCTGCTTGAGGAGTGTCGCAAGAATAAGAATGCCAAGGCTGGGCAGGGTGCCAGCACTTCAGGTATTTTTATGGTTGAATTATTTTCCTTTCCTCGTAAGCAAAATGCCTGGATATATGATACAGGATGTGGTACTCACATTTGTAATACATCGCAGGGGCTTAGAGGAGTGAAGAAGCTGAACTATGGGGAATGCTACTTATATGTCGGCAACGGTATACGTGCAGCAGTGGAAGCCATAGGGACTTTTGATTTACTGTTACCTTCGGGTTTAATTTTAGTATTGAACAATTGTCATTACGCACCGTCTATTGTTAGAGGTGTCGTTTCAGTTTCTTTATTGTTGGATAATGGTTTTGAGCATACTTTTAATAATAATGGAATTTCTGTTTCTTTAAATTCTATTTTTTATTTTAATGCTATTCCATTAGATGGTGTGTTTGAAATTGATATGAATAATCATACATCCAATGGAAATGATTCTATGTATAGCATTGGAAATAAGAGAATCAAGTCTAACTTGGATTCGTCTTATTTATGGCACTGTCGTCTTGCTCATATAGGCAAGAAACACATGGAAAGGCTGCAACACGATGGGCTTTTACAAAATGTCAAAGATGATTCGTTTGACAAATGCGAATATTGCATATCTGGGAAGATGACGAAGAAAACTTTTCATAGCAATATGGAAAAGGCTTCGGATCTACTTGGATTGATACACACGGATGTGTGTGGTCCACTTAGACACGTGTCAAAGCGCGGTGCTACCTACTTCTTAACCTTCACGGATGACTATAGTCGTTATGGTTGTGTTTATTTACTTAAACACAAACATGAAGTCTTTGAGACATTCAAGGTTTTTAAGAATGAAGTAGAATTACAACTCGAAAAGAAGATTAAGGCCCTTCGATCCGATCGTGGTGGTGAGTGTTTAAGCCAAGAGTTTAAAGATTATCTAGCTGAGTGTGGCATTGTCCAACAACTCACTTCTCTTTATACTCCACAGCAAAATGGTGTATCTGAAAGGAGAAATTGTACCTTGTTAGATATGGTGCGATCTATGTTTAATCTTACAACTCTTCCCTTATCCTTTTGGGATTATGCTCTTGAAAGTGTTGTTCGCATATTAAATATGGTTCTAACTAAGAAGGTTGATAAGACTCCATATGAATTATGGACTGGAAAAGCTCCCAACTTGTCTTACTTAAAGATCTGGGGTTGTGAGGCGTTTGTTAAACGTGACTCACCTGATAAACTCCAACAAAGATCTGTTAAGTGTATCTTCGTAGGATACCCTAAGGAAACAAGGGGTTACTACTTTTACTTCCCACCAGAAAACAAAGTCATTGTGGCTAGGTATGGTGAATTCCTTGAGGAGAGTTTCTTGTCTCAAGAATTCAGTGGGAGAGTATATGATCTTGAAAATGATCATGAAGATACGTCACCTTCTGAGAACACTAACACACTTCCTGTGGAACCTGAAAGTCTAGGTCCTCCACCTGAAGTTGAAGTGGTACCCATCCGTAGATCTTCAAGATCTACAAAGGCTCCTGACCGTCTATGTTTAAACATAGAGGATGAGGAAACTATGCTAGGGGATCATCTTGATGAGCCAACTAGTTATAGGGATGCCATTAATGGTCCTGAAAAGGATAAATGGCAGATAGCCATGGATGGGGAAATGCAATCCATGAAAGACAACAAAGTCTGGATTGAAGTAGACCTTCCACCCAATGCTAAGGTAGTTGGGTGTAAGTGGCTCTTCAAAAAGAAGACGGACATGGATGGCAATGTACACACCTACAAAGCTCGTTTGGTGGCTAAAGGCTTTACCCAAACATACGGTGTTGACTATGAGGAGACATTTTCTCCTGTGGCCGACATTAGAGCTATTAGGATTCTTATAGCCATAGCTGCCTATTATGACTATGAGATTTGGCAGATGGATGTCAAAACCGCCTTTCTGAATGGTCGCCTAGATGAAGATATCTATATGGCGCAACCTGAAGGGTTTGTGAATCCACAATTTCCTGAGCGTGTATGCAAGCTTCAAAGATCCATTTATGGATTGAAGCAAGCATCCAGGTAATGGAATAAGAAATTTGATGAGGAAATCAAGAAGTTTGGATTTACTCAAAATTTCGATGAGCCATGTGTATACCACAAAGTTAGTAGGAGTAACACTACTTTTCTTGTCCTATATGTCGATGACATATTAATCATGGGAAATGATATACCAAGTCTTAATGAAGTTAAGGATTATCTTGGTAAGTGTTTTTCCATGAAGGATTTAGGAGAAGCAGCGTATATTCTTGGAATCAAGATCTATAGAGACAGATCTAAGCGGTTGATCGGTTTAAGCCAAAGTGCTTACATGGATAAAATATTGAAGAGATTCAATATGCAAAATTCCAAGAAGGGATATTTGCCCATGCAAGTAGAACATGGCTTAAGTAGGGAAATGTGTGCTTCTACACCTGAAGAGGTGGCATACATGAAGAAAGTTCCGTATGCTTCGGCAGTAGGATCTATCATGTATGCAGTTAGATGTACAAGGCCAGATGTGGCATTCGCACAAAATTTAACCAATCGTTATCAGCAAAATCCAGGGAAAGATCACTGGCATGCTGTTAAGAACATTCTTAAGTATTTAAGGAATACTAAAGATATGTTTCTAGTTTTCGGGGGGAATCCAGACGCAGAACTGAATGTTACAGGTTTCTGCGATGCGTCCTTTCAGACTGATAAAGATGATACGAAGTCTCAGATGGGTTACGTTTTTGTCATAAATGGAGGAGCTGTAGACTGGAAGAGTAAAAAGCAGAGCACCACGGCCATATCTGCTACAGAAGCTGAGTATATTGCTGCATCGGAAGCTGCACAAGAAGCTGTTTGGATAAGGAAATTTATTTCGGATCTTGGAGTGATGCCGTAAAATAAATTACATATAAATGTGTATTGCGATAACTCTGCTGCAATCACATTCGCCAATGAACCTGGAGTTATGAAAGGCGCCAGACATTTTCGTAGGAAATATCACTATGTTCGAGAACAAGTCGAACTGGGTGAAATCAATGTACTCAAAGTTCACACAGATGACAATCTGGCTGATCCTTTCACGAAGGCATTACCCAAGGAAACGTTTACTCGACATGCTCAGGGTATTGGTCTTCGCATGCCATATAGTTTCATGTAAATCTGATGATTAGTATTTTGGATAGGGACGTGTAAACAATTATTATTTTAATGAAATAAAGTGCGGATAACGTTTATTCTCATTATTAATATTTGTGTCCTATATTTGCATGTTTAAATCCGTGAATAAATTAATTTATTCTAAATAGTCCGTTGTCAATTAATAATATGAGAATATTATTGAACTAAGACAAATGTGAGGATTGGTAGAATGTACTGTAAGGTTGAGACACCAATGTCACATGATATTCAATATTGGATAAATTGAATATAGGACTTATCCCAACCACATGATTATACTTTATGGATCATAGTCATCAAGTATATCATGAATATTTATCCTCTGACTTGAGATACCAGATAATTGCCGAGGATGTAGCTCATTTTCTGTAAGGTAGTCTAACGCTATCCGTAAAAGGTAGTTATAAGGGCTATTTTCGGAAGTGATGCGAAGTTCGAGGGTTATGCTCGTAGTCCATAAAGGATTTGTTCCTTCAACTTTGTGTTGAAGTTTAATACTGCTTGGCCACTCGTAGGATTGACAAGATGTTTGCGTGCGCACGCCCAAAGTCTATCTGGAAGACGTTCAGATGTTTTGGTAATCTTGATCAATTATGTATAAACGAGAAACTATTGTTAATTATGGAATGACCAAGATCCATATCCATATTAACGCGGTATTAGCAACAAAAGGATAAGTATGATGATTAAATTCATCACGTGGTTTTTCCAGGAAAACCATACTCGGATCGAGCTGGGGGCATTGGGATCTGTTAAGCTAGACTAGCCCATGTCATTACTATATTAATAGTTATCCAAGTGGGAGCTATTAGAGTTTAATGTATAATTATTAATATAAGTATGTCCGGTTTCGAACCCGAGACTCGGGATTGCACACAATACGTGAGAGTTCCAATGGTTTGAATAAATTAGATATATTTTATATTTATATTTATATTTATTCATTTCACAAAACAAATACTTAACGACCGTTAGTACTTAACGGAGTTAGAGATAACGACCGTTAAAGGACTAAATGTGCAAAATAGGAATAGAAGGATCTAGAACCCTTGTGTGGGCTTAGAACCGGCCGAACCCTCCCCTTGGGCTAGGGAGTCGGTTTGTGTAGCTTGGAGAGAAAGGTAGGGATTGCCTATAAATACAATTCACTTGTGTTTAGTTTTTCCCTAATCTTGAATCCTCTACAAGCCATTCTTCTCTTCCTCTTCTTCTCCCTAGCTAGAACCGATCGACTCTTTTTAATCCCACTAGGGATTTCGATCCAAGTAAGGCTAGACAAGTGTTTGGTTTGTTTTGTGATTCTTGAACCTAGCTTTTCCTATTGGAACGCTATCATTACGTGTGTACAAGAACGAGTGACAAGCTTCTTTTAGCTTGTGTTTTTTGTGGTGTTCGATCCATACCCTAAACACTAATTAGGGTTTATCTTGTTCTTGTTGAAGTGATTTCTTGTTCTTGCTAGGAATCAATAAGGTACGTTTTTTTTTAGTTTAATTAATAATATGTTTATGTAGATTCATTCCGCTGCGTGATCTTGATGTTTATGTGTTTATAGTATTTGTATGATTCACATATTCCAACAATCCTTTCCCTATCTGATCGACACATTCTCTGACACACTTATTCCCATCTAATCATTCATGCCAAGTTGTGTATATTATATACACCTCTATCTCCATTCGAACGTACACAGACACATGCATACATTTCACACTTCAAATTAGGGCTGTTCAAATCGCTCGGCGCTCACCGATCGCTCGGAATTTGGTCAGAAAATGCTCGCTCGATTTTTCGCTCAGTTGTAAACGAGCCGATCGGCTCGGTTCGGTTTGTAAACGAGCCAAGCACGAGCAAAGGTCCGCTCGGCTCGGTTCGGCTCGATATAATTTTTATTAATTTATTATATATATAATTATATATATACACATTAATTATAATTATATTTATAATTTTATACATACCACTCTATTTGGTTTGGCTCAATATATACAATTATATTTATAGTTACTGACCCAGTTAACACATTGATACCTTAACACTAAGTTTAATTGTAAAACCCTAAGTCGTGAAAAGACATGCTTGACTTCCTATTCCCATTAGTTTTCCGCCATCAATCGTCTCCCGCTGTCAACCTACGCCACAACGCGACAATCGTTCTCTGTAGTATGCTCATCGCTTCACTGGCCTCAACCTGAGCCTCATTCTCGGACAACCGGACCTCAAACTTAGTGTCATCCTCGGACGGTCGAACCTTGGTCATCACTAGGCGGTGAGAACATTAAAGGAAACAACCCAAATTTATGGTTGTCCGAAAAACTCGCCGCTCGTCGCTCGCTCGATGCTCGCTCGAAAAATGCTCGCTCGATTTCTGGCTCGGTTGTAAATGAGCCGATCGGCTCGGCTCGGTTTGTAAATGAGCCAAGCACGAGCAAAGGTCCGCTCGGTTCGGCTCGGCTCGTGAACAACCCTACTTCAAATATACTCTAAGTCTTATCTACACTACTGTGAACGAGGAGCTTGGGCCAGATAGTTGGAGTTCAAGTCGTAGTATAGGAAAGCCAACACTTGGTCTCGTATCTTGGTTGGGTCGTGAATCGAGTAGCATCCATTTCCTAGTGACCACTTGTCCCTAACATATGTTCCACCCACCATTCGTGGTGTAGTAAGTCACTCTCGTACCCACACATTGTCCATTTTTATCTCATTATACCTGTCGAACCTCGCTTAGCTTAGCCCTTTTATTTATTTGTTCTCGTTATTCATTTTCTAAACAAATGTGGCATCTCAATTCAATTCGTGGTCATGCTTGAAGTAGTATCAATATTAGTAACTTATAACAACGTATAAACCATTTTTATAACACGTTACATATCTATTTTATCCATTTATATAGTTTTCGAGTTCATTTCATTTTGTATGCATTGAATTTATATTATGTTTCATACGTATGAACACGCTTAGAAACAACCTTATATAAACAGATTCTAAAACGTGACATGTCCTTTTTAAAACGTGTACTAATTTTTCACTATCTAATGAACTAAAACTAGCTTGGAGATTTCCCTCATGAAGCCTTAAACCTTTACGAATTCGTTCAATCCTATCGCTAGTCGCAAGATTTTTAAAGCTCTTTTATAATTTAACGTGGGCTTTAAGCCCAATAAGCACTTTTCTGGCTTATTTAATAAGCAATCCAACCCAACCCTTTTCCAACGATTTTATGATCCTAAATCAAGCCCAAACATAGGCCCATTTAACCCTTAAAGCCCACGCATCTAAAAACCTTAATGGGCCAAGTTTTAAACATTTAAAAGGCCATTTATTTGAAAATAAGCTATATGAATAATAAGCAATTAATAAGCAGTCACTTAAGCTTTAATAAGCTAAAAAAAACTCTCAGAAATATTCTCCCTTTCTTCTTATACAAAAAGGACCATTTTTGCAAATACTTTCAAACTCAAGGACTAAAACTATCAATATCGGCAAAATAGGGTGAAAACTGTAATTTTAGTAACTTGAGGTTAAGTATTGATAAAACAGTAACTTTAAAGTTTAAAATGTCATTTTTGAGAACTTTTGGACTAAAAATATAAATAAAGGACTAACGGTGCAAATGTTACACCGTTAGGGTCTAAATTGTAAATTTTTTATAATTACAAGGGCTAATAGTAAACTTTACTTTATTTCATTTTCATTTCACATTTTACATATTTCATTCATTACACGTGCATTTCAGTTCATTTCGTTCAAAGTTTATTATATAACGTATATATTTATATTTAACGATTTTTAACGATTTATTTAACGTTTTAATTAAACCATTTTCGAGGAAACGACATTTATGATTTAGATAATGTAAAGCTATGAAATACTACACGAACCAACTCTATCCTACAACTATAACTAATATAGAAAGCGTGACACTCAATAAGAAATGTAAAGATGAGAAGAGAATAAGTATGTGGATCGTATGTATAAATTTCCAGTCGAATGATTCATTAACTTTGAAAAGAAAATAAAACAAACACCTTAAGAGCTTACACACACCTACACACTCTCACCTAGACAACACAATGAGGCACACTTAAAATGGTGAGATAGTGTGGCTATTTATAGTGAAATGCTAGACGCCCTTGTTGCCCTAAAGGCTTTCGGTTGGGCCTAGGTGGGCTTGTGTTGGACTTGGGCTTATGTATGATTCTTGAACTTTTCTAAATGAAGTCCAACACAAAGCCTTACAATGCATAACTTAACTACACGACACACTATTATAAAATTTACAAATGACCATCACTTGACTAAAAATATAAATGCTAACAATCTCCCCCTAAGGGATGGTCATTTCCATGATGCTCCCAGTGAATGGTCTTTTGTCTTCATCGTCTTGAACTTTGTGTGTCGATGTAGAATAGTCTTCAATAATCATTAATTCATGCAATCGTGATCTTCAAAGTAACTTCTTTAGTGCTGGTTCTTGCCTTGATCAAAATCTTCTTGTGGTGAAGCGTCGTGTCCTCCAACATACTCATACATCTTGGAATGTACACTTGATCTAACAATCTACCCTTATGCTAACAATCTCCCCATATTCTTTCATCATTTGACATATGAACTTGTTCTTGACATCTTGATTAGCTTCTTGACTTAGTCAGTACACTTTTCCTTTAACTTGATCTTCTTATCTTGAACTTTAACACTTGAGCTTTGATGAGGATGTTCTTCATAAGTATGAGTATGCTGAGGTGAAGATGTTTGATGTATCTGATGATGGTTGATGGATGTTTGTAGGTAGCTGCATAAAACTGTTAGTGATAAATCATCCAGCGCTTACAGGTTAGGACTTTGAGATTGTCAACAACATAGTGTGAAGACTTTCTCTAATCCTTCCCCAGGCCGTTCTGAACCGGATACCCTCGAGAGGGCTTACACGGACACACCGAAGTGCACCCACGATTCAGTGAGTCACTGGAGATCACCCCACGACTGTAGACCATTTGAAGCACGTAACCATCATGATATTAATATGGCAAGATCCGAAGATCTCATTAAGACTCTTGTACACCTTGTGTCCTATTTGGTGAACACAAGGGTATTCTTATGGAAGTGTTCCTAAGAGATATTTTAATGAATCTCATGGCTCTAGACTCTATTGTGCATTTTGGTTTTAGTAGTCGGAGGCATGGAGCAGAGTGCCACCTTTTCAATATCAACACATCTCGGAGTGAGAGGCCGATAGATTATGTAGTGTTCTCCGTGAGAAATGAAACAAATATCGTTTAAGAGATATCTGAGTGGCTAGGAGGGGTGGTGCAGCGCGTCACTGGGTCCATGACGTCTTGTCTTCAATATCAGTATCAACTTGTGATAACCGATAGCAGATGTATTGACCCGGTTTCTGCCCTAAGTTTTCATGGAGGGCTATTTCTTTTCACCCTTTCATTCAACTTTTCTTTTTAATTCTTCAACCCTTTCTTTCCCCTTCTCATTTACTCCTTTTTTCAATCTTACCTAAGGACTTCTAATTCTAATCTATTGGAATTGTCTTTGGGTAGATCCCTCCGGCTCTGGCGGATCATAGGACATAAACCTAACCATAATCACCTTATTACTCCATGATTATCCTAGATTTATTGATCACTTGCCATAAAACCTTTTGTGAAAATCTCTCAAAGTGTTTATGAGTAAAACACATTTAGTTAACACTTTGAGAGTTTTGCATTTACTAAAATACTCCCCCTTCACATGTGCTCATGCATTTTTTGATATAAATTTGCACATGTTGGGTAGAGTTCGCACATTTTTGAATTGATCGATTTTCAATGAATATGACCTTTGCGAGACACGTTTACATCACTAGTTAGACTAGCTTGAAATTATTACCCGTCCCGGTCATAGTCAATGATCATCTCTCGAATTGGTACATTCTACTCAGACAAGTCCTTTGCGAGACACGTTTACATCACTGGATGAACCAGCTTGAAATTATTACCTGTCCCGGACAAGTCTTTTCGATTACGGACATTTAATTTTCGTCAATTCGAGGGTTCATGCTGAGTCTTTTTGTAGAGCTCTTTGAGATTCAATCCACGATCTTTAAACTTTTGATCACATTTTAATCACGTCTTCTCCCCCTTATACCCAATCTCCCCCTCAAAAATAGCACGTAGTGATATTTTTGATATCAAGAGATTAAAATGAGAGCTTTTTAGAGAGAAAGACGGATCATTTTTGCATGATTTGGAACATTTTGTTTTTCATTTTATACTCCCCCTTAAATAAAGCATATATTTTTAAACATTTGAGTTTAAAGTCATTTAAGGGTATAGAGGGAGTTTTCATGTTTGAAGAATCTTGAGCACAGAATTTGGAGAAAGATATTGAAAAATCTTTTTGAAAAATCTTGATCATGTGCTCAAGGATTCTTTGATTTCTTTTGCCATTAACAACGTGAGTCCTGATCAGATATAATCAGAAGTCATCATTGTAGCACGGGTTTCGTACTGAAATATACATAAGCCGTCATTTAAGTGCGGGTTTCGTACTGATTTGTACGAAAGCCATTGTGAAGAAATTTTGTGAAACGACATGCTTTAGAAAAAAATTAAATGAACTCTCGCTCAAGCATCTGTACATGTCCGTATCATTGTTGAATGACATTTCTAGATACGTACAGAATATCGATTATACGAGAGACATGTCGTGAGAAGGATATTTTTGGCTTTTTCGATTTTATATTGTTTTTGTATTTTTGAAATTTTCTATTTTTGTATTTTGTTTTTGTGGGTTTTTCAAATTTTGTATTTTGGTTTTTCAAAAATATTTACAGCAAAGCTTTTGAGAAAAAAAATCAAGAAGATTCGAGAAGACTTTCTAACTCTTCGGGAGTTAGGCTTCGCATGCCAATTCGTCGAACTAAGTTATCAAACCTTTCTTTTGGAAGGGCTTTAGTAAATAGATCGGCGAGTTGGTATTCAGTCTTCACGAAGAATAATTCAACAGTACCCTCTTCGACGTGTTCCTTGATAAAGTGATAGCGGTCTCTAATATGCTTAGTCTTCGAGTGTTGCACGGGATTGCACGAGATGGCTATGGCACTTTTCGAGTCACAATACAAAGGTATGCGGTCGAAAGAGAAACCATAATCTGTGAGCTGTGTCCTCATCCAAAGAACTTGGGCACAACACGCAGATAGAGATACATACTCGGCTTCAGCGGTTGATAATGCCGTACAATCTTGTTTCCTTGATGACCAACCTACTAGCTTTTCTCCCAAAAATTGAGCTCCCCCGGATGTACTCTTTGCTGTTTCTTGGCAACCAGCATGATCCGCATCTGAAAAGGCTGTTAGTGTAAACTCCGAATACTTCGGATACCAAAGTCCCATATTGATGGTTCTTCGTAGGTACCGGAAGATCCGTTTAACCTCTTGGAGGTGAAGTTCGGTAGGCCTTGCCTGAAACCGTGCTAATAAACACACAGCAAAATGTATATCGGGTCGACTAGCGGTTAGATACATGAGAGAACCAATCATGCTCCGATATTTTTTCAGATCGATGGGTTTCCCATATAGGTTAGCTCCTATTTTTGGTGAGGTTACCATTGGGGTTCCAACAGAATCACAATTTTCCATTCCATGTTTCTTTAAAATCTCAATTGTATATTTAGCTTGATTTATAAAAATACCACGTGGGGTTTGATGAATTTGTAAACCCAAAAAGAATTTTAATTCTCCCAACATGGACATTTCAAATTTGCTTTTCATGAGATTTTCAAAATGTTTTGAATGTTTCGGATTAGTGGAAAATGATGTCGTCCACGTAAATCTGAACAATCAAAATGTCATCTTTGAATTTTTTAGTAAACAAGGCCGGGTCTATTGTTCCCTTGGTGAAATGATTAGTCAGCAAGAAAGATGATAGTTCGTCATACCACGCCCTTGGGGCTTGTTTCAAACCATAGATAGCTTTCTTTAGCTTGTAGACGTAGTCCGGATGATCTTTGTCAACGAATCCATCTGGCTGACTCACGTACACTTCTTCTTTCAGAGTTCCGTTCAAGAAAGTTGTCTTGATGTCCATCTGATAGACCATGATGTTCTTGTGAGCCGCGTATGCTAAGAAAATCCTGACTGCCTCAAGTCTAGCTACTGGCGCGAATGACTCTTCAAAATCTATCCCTTCTTCCTGTCTGAATCTCTTGGCCACGAGACGAGCTTTGTTGCGAATTACAGTAATCTCTTCATCCTTTTTGTTTTTCCATAACCACTTAAGATCAATGACGAGTTTGTCGATTGGTCTCGGCACTAAATCCCAAGTGTCATGTAATTTATATTGGAGAAGTTCTTTCTGCATCGCTTCAATCCATGCATTGTCTGCCATTGCTTCCCGAATGTTCTTTGGCTCTTTTAGACTGACTGAGCAGGCGAAGATGCACATATCACAATCGGTGGCAAGTTGTCTTCTCGTCTGAACTGGCCTTGAAGGTTCACCAATAACGTGATCTATTGGATGGTCTTTAGTCCACTATAACGTTGAAGGGTACCTTGGATTTGACGAATGCGTGTTAGATGGTTCATGTAACCTTGAAGATGATTCAGCAGAATCCGTTGCAAATGGGTTCTCGAATGGTTCTTCTTCTAACACAACATCGTTTTGTTGTTGTTCTTCTTGAATTGGTGTTGTTTGGTTTTGCTCATCAACTCCTGGTAACACAATCTCAATTACTGGAGTTGCTGGAGTAGATGTTGATGACGTTGAGGTAGTTGGTGCGTCAGCTTTGATTGTTGTGGATGCATCTTGCAGTGGTGGTGGTGGTGGTTGATGTTGTTGAGCGGGTGCAGCGGAACGTTGTTGAGATGCATTTGTCGAAGCTCCACCATAACACTCATCATACATATACTCGAAGAAGTTATTCAGTTCTTGATTTGTTGGTTTTTCGGTAGTAGTTGACTGAGCTCCTTGAGGTACGAGTCCTGAACTGATATGTCCAGAAGTATGACTGTTTAGTGTGGGTCCTAATCCGATATGATTAGAAGCCATCGCGTTAAGCGCGGGTTCTAGAGCGAGTCTCTCAGAAGCCAATTAGAACTTATATGTGAAGTGATGGTCATTCATACAATTAGAACTTTGTGTCGTATGTTAATGTTTTGTAATAGTCTAGGCGAGTGGGCTTTTAGTTTAAGCTAACATGTTGGAATCTAAGTTAGTAAGTAAAATAGTCCAATCCATGGAAAAGCCCACGAGCCCACTTAAAAGCCTTTAGGGCAACAAGGGCGTATAACATTTCACTATAAATAGCCACACTCTCTCACCATTTTAAGTGTGCCTCATTGTGTTGTCTAGGTGAGAGTGTGTAGGTGTGTGTAAGCTCTTAAGGTGTTTGTTTTATTTTCTTTTCAAATTTAATGAATCATTCGACTGGAAATTTATACATACGATCCACATACTTATTCTCTTCTCATCTTTACATTTCTTATTGAGTGTCACGCTTTCTATATTAGTTATAGTTGTAGGATAGAGTTGGTTCGTGTAGTATTTCATAGCTTTACAATTGGTATCATCCGCCAAACAAGGATTTAGGTATTAGTTGTGTCGTTATTTACTAAAAGGTAGTAGCTTTTTGTGTTTAACGTCAGGTTTGAACAAAAAGGTTGTAACTTTTTAAGTTTAACGTGAAGTTTAGTGAAAAAGTTATGTGCTTTTTGTGTCTTTTCGAGAGATTGTGAAGTTGTGATTGTGACAAAGTGCTACAAAGTTGCGTCTCTAAGTTCGAATCTTCATTGGTTTGATTTTTATCACATATCTTGTATAAGACTTGTGATAAAAAGGTTCATCAATCGACTTTGAAAAATCTAAATTCTTGTACAAGAATTTAGATAAAAGAGGGTTTATAGGAATTGTGAAGCTTCTCAATTCCTATAAAAAAGGGTTTGTCGAAATTGTGCTAGATCATCTTATCGAAATTGTGATACCAGTTCTTATCGCAATTGTGAAAAGAAATCTTATCGCAATTGTAAATTGCACTTTATCGAAATTGTACTACTCAGATTTATCGCAATTGTGACAACTATCACTACTTGGCAAAACTGGTCCCTTATCGAATTTGTGTCAACTTTCGGAACTTGGCAATTTTGGTCCTTTATCGAAATTGTGGCAGATTATATAACTTTCGCAAGTTGTCAACATTGGTCCCTTATCGCAAACAACTTGGCAGACTTTCCATAATTGACAGAACTGGTCCTCGCACTTCATTTAAACGCTTTACAACTTAAATAACTTTTATAAATTTGATTCGAACGTAATTTCTTCAACACCGAAAGTGAACTCGGTATTTTCTCACTTGTATAAGTGTGTAAAATACTTCGACAAACGAATATCTACTATTTTGTATAAAATAGTTAGATTTTTTATATAAATTACAAATTTATATAAATTAGATAAATTCTATCTAAATTGAAATTTTGCCATAATTTGTATAAATTTTGGTTTAAATTGAAATTTCTATAGAAATTGTCATTTTATCTAAATTGTAATTTACATAACTTTGTCGAATTTGTGAACTTTTGATTTTGTCTGAATTATAGTCTAGTCAAATTTAGTAACTTTATTTAATTTGTTTCGTTTATCTAAATTGTAACTTCACCGATCATCAACAAAGAACCAAGGCTTCACAACATCAACTGAATTCAACCTTCAACAACCACAACACCTATTTCTTTGCAACGATCTTGAATCAACCGAATCAACTTTATCATACAACAACATCAACAATGACTACTCAACAAGATATCAATGCAGCTGGTGCTGAAAACCGTCCTCCAATGCTAGAAAAAGGTAGTTATCTTCCATGGATAAACCGTATGATTCGATACATGAAAACCAAACCTAATGGACAAGGTAAACTCCTGATTAACTCCATCCAAAAAGGTCCATTCAAGCCTCGTTAGGTTCAAGAACCGGGTAATCCAAATTCAATACCTCCCGTTCCACCATCCTTTCGTGATCAAAAGGAAGAGAAATACACAGCTAATGATTGGAAGCAAATTGAAGCTGATGACTTAGCCATGCACTTAATTCAACTTGGTTTACCACATGAAATATTTTGTGCTGTTGACAGTTGTGAAACTGCTTATGATATGTGGGAACGAGTTCGAAGGCTTCGTCATGGTATGGAAATTGGACAACAAGACATTGAAAACAAGCTTCTAACTGAATGGGAGAAGTTCACATCCACCACGGCTGAACCAATTGAATCTTAATACACAAGGTTTTGTACTCTCATGAATGAGCTCATCAGGAACAAGTTGGCTCCAAGGCAAATTGTTCAAAACATTAAGTTCATCAACAACCTACCAGAGGAATGGGGACGATATGTCACAATCGTTAACCAAACAAAGAATCTTCATGAGGTGAACTATGATCAGCTCTATGACTTTTTGAAGCAAAACCAGAAAGAGGCAGATGAAGTCAGGAAAGAGAAGGTAGCCAAACAACATGATCCTCTAGCATTGATTGCTCAAGCACCAACACCAAAAACAGTAAACACACAATCATCATCATCCAGTCCCACTCAGAACTTCCCACAACAACCATTCTACCCACAACAACAAGTCATTCCACAACAACAATACCTACCATTCCAAGAACCCGAAGTTAATGATCAGGAAGACGCTATGGCTGTTATGTCCGTAAAACCCCAAAAATCTAAAATGTGTAAAAAGACCAAAATGCCCCTACAACTTGAAAATTTGATTAAAGTATATATAAGTGCCAAATAAATTCCGAAACCTTTGTATATGATCTATATATGAAATAAAATAATTATAGGTCATCATTTAATTTTTGTACATGCCACAAAAATATTTTGTAACACAATAAAATGTTACTTGAACCAAATTATATATAATTTATTTAAATTGATTTTAAAGTATATAATATGTAGATAATTATCATTTAAATATGGAAATAGATCAAAAAATAAAATCCCTTTGATTTAGTCTTCATAAAAACGTGTGAAAGGTCCACTCCCCCCCCCCTAAGACTCGGCCCAAATCTTTATTTAATTGGTTCTACCATTTTCTTCCTTTTTAAAACAAACCGAGAATAATAAAACACTAACGAAATTCCCTCACTTCCCATCCGAATTTTTGGAGCTTCAAGGCCATTTTTCCTGTGATCTTTAGCATCCATAGAAGCCTATAAAAATAAGTTTGAAGTCTCTCCTTGCCTGGTTCGATCGTGGGAAAATTCTTCCTTGTCGAGTGTCATTTTTGAGGTATAATTCGTTTTGTATCATTCGACATTTGTAAAATTTTTTTGTTATTTTTCCCATGTCCCTCACATCATATATGATCTGCGAAAAATAGTTTTGAGGTCGTGCCTTGCTCGATTCGCTTGTGGAGAATTTGTTGTCAATTCGTGAGGTATATTCTCAAATAATTCATTCGAGCCCTATAAAATTCGTTTAGCATTTTTCTCATACTCCTTATAACGTATATACTCTGTGAAAAATGTCTACAAGGTTGTGGGATCATTCGTTCGCTTGTGGAGGAATTTTTGGTGTCGATTTGTTTATTGCGGAACAATATTCGATCCGCTCATTCTACACGTCCAATATTTGGTTTGGTATTTTTCCCTTGATTCTTACATCATATAAGCTTCATGAAAAATATTAGAATCGAACCATGCATGATCTATAATTAATTGGTGAATTAAACCTTAAAAACGAATTAAAATCCTAAATAATTGCATACGAATTTTCATGGCTTGAAATATATTTTATTTGGACTCTGTATAATACATATGATCTGAGAAAAATAATAATTCGAATTATGGGAGCCTATATGAGTCGTGGTGAATTTAATCTTAAATCGGATTTTAGAAGTGAAAAGAAAAGAAATAAAATAAAAAGGATAGAAATTAGGGTTAGGGTGTTGTGCATAAGATCTGGCCATTTATGACTTTTTAAGATTGTTATAATGATTGCAAAATGATGGGACATCTAGGGTTTGTTTATATGAATTAATATAATATACGAATTGTATGTTTTAATAGTTAAGGGTGTGTTTTGTAAATTATGAAACTTGTGGGGTATTTTTATAATATTATTAAGATCTGTACTAAAGTGTAAAAAATATAACATAAGGGTGTCATGTGTAAATTTTGTATTTAAAAGGTTTATTTTGTTAATTAAATAAAGTGTAATTCGATTTGTAAAATAATTAAAATAGGAGGACTAAAAATGTAATCTCTGGAAATTTAAGGTTGATTTGAGTAATAAATCATATTCAGGGGGTAATGTGTAATTTTGGTTATTTAATGGCTTAATATGTAACTATTAATAATTAAAGGTTGAAATTGTAAATTAAAGGACTTAAATTGTAACTTTGATAACTTGAGGGACTTGTTGTGTAAGTTATGGATAAATGAAGGTGTGATCGTAACATTTATTAAAATAAGGGAATATTATGTAAAATTGGAAAACTAAGGGTTTGAAGTGTAATTATGAATGTCGTAAGGGTTAAAATGTAACTGATGTAATTTAAAGGGTACAAAATGTAAATTGTGGAATCTAAGGGACTAAATGTGTAATTCTGGAAACTTGTCATATTTAACCCTAAACTTTTGTTATTTGCTAAAATATACCCTAATGCCATAATATGGTTAAGTAAGGACTTAACCTAATCTGTAATATTAATGTCTTGCTAAATATGGAAACTTGCTAATTCTGGAAACCTGCTAAAAATAGAAAGTTACTAAATCTGGAAAGTTACTAAAAATGGAAAGTACTTAAAATGGAGAAGTAAACTAAATAGTAATCTGAGTTAGAATCTCTCGTAATTCTGTCTTCTACTCCTCTAGGTCTGAAGAGGGAGTGACTTGTTTTCCTGTCAGTGTTCACTACTTCTGTTTTGCTTGCTAATAAGGTACAGATACTCTGCCCTTTCTCAGTAAGGGTGTCTTATTCCCTTGATATGATTTCTGATTTCTGATTCGTTTAAGTTTCCCTAGCCATTGCTATGTTCCCTTTTTGTTGTGAACCTTTGATATGATTCGTTGCTTTGTAAACCTTGATCTGTTAGACTCTGATTTGGCCTTTGGCATATTATATCTGATACATCTGCTCTGAACTGTCTGTTATGAACTATCTGTTTTGGACCTTTGGATATGACCTTCTGATTTGATTTGACACATGACTCTTAGTTTGATACCCGAGCCAAAATTTGTGACCCTAGCCATGAAGGTAACATGGCCATGTCATTGATGCACCGATGGCGTGACTCTAGTGTGTTGGAGTGATGTTACACACCGTCCCTTTGTTTTGGTCTGCATGTGATTGGGTAGGGGCGTATGGATGCATCCTAGATCTGTTCTGTTTAGTGGATTATCTGTTATATGATTTGTTATTGTCTGGTGACTGGTACTGTGTGCAATACATGCCTTTCACATATATCTAGGAGCTAGCTACTCCATTTGAAGACTGAGGACACCCCTCATATTATCTGATTATCTGAGAGGTCTCCCCTCTATATGATTATGAAGATGTGGTTACTATATCTGATTTGTTCTGGGCTCGTGGTGGATTACTATCCTATTATGTTCATTATACCTTCACATCACTTATACCTTATGATATTTCCCCATTGCACTATATCTTATTTCTGTTTCGTTATCATTACTTTGTTTATGTATCTGTTCACTGAGCTTTTTAAGCTCAGCCGCATTTCTTTTCATGCGGCAGGTTCTTCGTTGGAAGTTGGGTATGAGTGAAGAGACCTTTGGACTTAGAAGACTTTGATAGTATTCTGAAGTAGAGGCTATTAGAAGGATTTGCATTTACAGACTTAGTATTTAGTTTTAGTTTCATTTGTAACCTTGTAACTCCAGTATTTCATTTGTAACCTTTGAAATTCTTGTATTACTATAGATGTATGCTTTGTTTGATCTGATATGAAACCATTATCGTGATATCTTAACCCTTGCCGGGTTGGGGTGTTACAATTATGGTATCAGAGAGACAGGCTGCGACTTGTAATACATTTACCCTTGACCTGTGAAGTTTGGACCACTAAGTTTCCACTGTAGGCGCTCATAAGATAACCTGTAAGAATTGCTTTAGGACTTCCCTATAGGAACGTAAGCTTTGACCAGTGAGGAGTGGGTAGACTAAGGCATTTGTTTAAGTATCATTGCTTCCGCATCACTCTGATTCGTGCCTTACTTTTGGTTTAAGCCTGTTGAATCCCTCTTGGAGATTGAAAGTTTATGCCTACAAGATTTATGTCTTTGAGAACTGTATAATAATTGCATGACACTATTTGATCCTTATCTTTAGACTCCGACTCTGACCTCTGATCCTTTGTTTATCATTTTGATGCCTCTTCGGGCAAATCTGAGAATCTCCATGGCGATGACGTACTCGATACATTCTGTTGTTTGTCTCTTGCTTTTGATAAGCATCTATGAATCTTCTGACGCTATTTGACTTCGTCTTACCCCTCTCTATCCCTATGAAAAGTCTTGTGATGTTTTAATGTTTCCCTCTCACTTTTGAACGATAAGATTTGCCTTGTTGATCCGTCTTTCTTTGGATAGTCAACTTCGATTTTATTCTGATAAGGGATTTGTTGATTGAGCATTCGAAATTTTGACAACAACGGCGGCTACCCTGAAGAGTGAAGACATCCCTTACAAGCAGAAGTGTGGGCGATGCTGAAGAAGAAAATCTAGTCAAGACGGCGAACCTGGAGCTGAGGAAGACATGCAGTCTAACTTCCCTATTCGCCTTGGTTGTACTAAGATGAATTGAGAGCGGAAGCAGACTGGATGATGAAGGATTTGAAGATCGTGCCAGAAATTCATATTACTCCATCACATTCTAAGAAGAACAGCAGGAGGCTTGACGGACCAGACACAAGTTCACAATTTTGTTTCACTTCCAGATTGATGGACTCACTTAAACTTCGTTATATAGTAATAAGATCCCCTGATGTTTTAAGAAGCATTTCAGTTCCGTGATTATTCGTACGTTCATGGCTTTGTTCTGGGAAGATTTTAGCGAATTGTGAAAGATCTGACGCTTGTGGACGGCGTACCTTATTCTGCTAAGCAATCTAGGATTTCGATACTCTTGCAAGTAGTTTGTTTTTCCCTCTTGGCTATGACTTCGATTTTGTTGACTTCTGAGACTATAGAAGTACTATGTGGATTAAGATAGGTTGTTTTGTTCACGACTTGAGATAAAGTATGATCATCATGAAGGCATAATTATGTGGTGCTGGTATTATTAACGTGATAATACTTACACCATATAATGTGCCCTCATTGTGGCCATAGGATATCTTGGGAAGTACCTAAGAAGTTATAAATTGATCACCGTTGGATTATCCGTGATTTGTGAGACCTTAGGTTCATTCTACCTATGCGTATACTCTACCTTCGTACGTTAAATATCTAGATGAGTTGGACTCCCGTTTTCATTCTGTTGACCTAAGTTGTAAATCTTGAAGTCATGTAGAACTCTCTACTGTTGATACAGTTGAATTGATTTGAAATCTTGTTCGCATTCCGTATGAGTATTCCGTTCTCATTTCTCTCCGCTTCCTGCAAATTTCGAGGATGAAATTTTTTTTTAGAGGGGAAGAGTTGTAAAACCCCAAAAATCTAAAATGTGTAAAAAGACCAAAATGCCCCTACAACTTGAAAATTTGATTAAAGTATATATAAGTGCCAAATAAATTCTGAAACCTTTGTATATGATCTATATATGAAATAAAATAATTATAGGTCATCATTTAATTTTTGTACATGCCACAAAAATATTTTGTAACACAATAAAATGTTACTTGAACCAAATTATATATATATAATTTATTTAAATTGATTTTAAAGTATATAATATGTAGATAATTATCATTTAAATATGGAAATAGATCAAAAACTAAAATCCCTTTGATTTAGTCTTCATAAAAACGTGTGAAAGGTCCACTCCCCCCCTAAGACTCGGCCCAAATCTTTATTTAATTGGTTCTACCATTTTCTTCCTTTTTAAAACAAACCGAGAATAATAAAACACTAACGAAATTCCCTCACTTCCCATCCGAATTTTTGGAGCTTCAAGGCCATTTTTCCTGTGATCTTTAGCATCCATAGAAGCCTATAAAAATAAGTTTGAAGTCTCTCCTTGCCTGGTTCGATCGTGGGAAAATTCTTCCTTGTCGAGTGTCATTTTTGAGGTATAATTCGTTTTGTATCATTCGACATTTGTAAAATTCTTTTGTTATTTTTCCCATGTCCCTCACATCATATATGATCTGTGAAAAATAGTTTTGAGGTCGTGCCTTGCTCGATTCGCTTGTGGAGAATTTGTTGTCAATTCGTGAGGTATATTCTCAAATAATTCATTCGAGCCCTATAAAATTCGTTTAGCATTTTTCTCATACTCCTTATAACGTATATACTATGTGAAAAATGTCTACAAGGTTGTGGGATCATTCGTTCTCTTGTGGAGGAATTTTTGGTGTCGATTTGTTTATTGCGGAACAATATTCGATCCACTCATTCTACACGTCCAATATTTGGTTTGGTATTTTTCCCTTGATTCTTACATCATATAAGCTTCATGAAAAATATTAGAATTGAACCATGCATGATCTATAATTAATTGGTGAATTAAACCTTAAAAACGAATTAAAATCCTAAATAATTGCATACGAATTTTCATGGATTGAAATATATTTTATTTGGACTCTATATAATACATATGATCTGAGAAAAATAATAATTCGAATTATGGGAGCCTATATGAGTCGTGGTGAATTTAATCTTAAATCGGATTTTAGAAGTGAAAAGAAAAGAAATAAAATAAAAAGGATAGAAATTAGGGTTAGGGTTTTGTGTATAAGATCTGGCCATTTATGACTTTTTAAGGTTGTTATAATGATTGCAAAATGATGGGACATCTAGGGTTTGTTTATATGAATTAATATAATATACGAATTGTATGTTTTAATAGTTAAGGGTGTGTTTTGTAAATTATGAAACTTGTGGGGTATTTTTATAATATTATTAAGATCTGTACTAAAGTGTAAAAAATATAACTTAAGGGTGTCATGTGTAAATTTTGTATTTAAAAGGTTTATTTTGTTAATTAAATAAAGTGTAATTCGATTTGTAAAATAATTAAAATAGGAGGACTAAAAATGTAATTTCTGGAAATTTAAGGTTGATTTGAGTAATAAATCATATTCAGGGGGTAATGTGTAATTTTGGTAATTTAATGGCTTAATATGTAACTATTAATAATTAAAGGTTGAAATTGTAAATTAAAGGACTTAAATTGTAACTTTGATAACTTGAGGGACTTGTTGTGTAAGTTATGGATAAATGAAGGTGTGATCGTACCATTTATTAATATAAGGGAATATTATGTAAAATTGGAAAACTAAGGGTTTGAAGTGTAATTATGAATGTCGTAAGGGTTAAAATGTAACTTATGTAATTTAAAGGGTACAAAATGTAAATTGTGGAATCTAAGGGACTAAATGTGTAATTCTGGAAACTTTTCATATTTAACCCTAAACTTTTGTTATTTGCTAAAATATACCCTAATGCCATAATATGGTTAAGTAAGGACTTAACCTAATCTGTAATATTAATGTCTTGCTAAATATGGAAACTTGCTAATTCTGGAAACCTGCTAAAAATAGAAAGTTACTAAATCTGGAAAGTTACTAAAAATGGAAAGTACTTAAAATGGAGAGGTAAACTAAATAGTAATCTGAGTTAGAATCTCTTGTAATTCTGTCTTCTACTCCTCTAGGTCTGAAGAGGGAGTGACTTGTTTTCCTGTCAGTGTTCACTACTTCTGTTTTGCTTGCTAATAAGGTACAGATACTCTGCCCTTTCTCAGTAAGGGTGTCTTATTCCCTTGATATGATTTCTGATTTCTGATTCGTTTAAGTTTCCCTAGCCATTGCTATGTTCCCTTTTTGTTGTGAACCTTTGATATGATTCGTTGCTTTGTAAACCTTGATCTGTTAGACTCTGATTTGGCCTTTGGCATATTATATCTGATACATCTGCTCTGAACTGTCTGTTATGAACTATCTATTTTGGACCTTTGGATATGACCTTCTGATTTGATTTGACACATGACTCTTAGTTTGATACCCGAGCCAAAATTTGTGACCCTAGCCATGAAGGTAACATGGCCATGTCATTGATGCACCGATGGCGTGACTCTAGTGTGTTGGAGTGATGTTACACACCGTCCCTTTGTTTTGGTCTGCATGTGATTGGGTAGGGGCGTATGGATGCATCCTAGATCTGTTCTGTTTAGTGGATTATCTGTTATATGATTTGTTATTGTCTGGTGACTGGTACTGTGTGCAATACATGCCTTTCACATATATCTAGGAGCTAGCTACTCCATTTGAAGACTGAGGACACCCCTCATATTATCTGATTATCTGAGAGGTCTCCCCTCTATATGATTATGAAGATGTGGTTACTATATCTGATTTGTTCTGGGCTCGTGGTGGATTACTATCCTATTCTGTTCATTATACCTTCACATCACTTATACCTTATGATATTTCCCCATTGCACTATATCTTATTTCTGTTTCGTTATCATTACTTTGTTTATGTATCTGTTCACTGAGCTTTTTAAGCTCAGCCGCATTTCTTTTCATGCGGCAGGTTCTTCGTTGGAAGCTGGGTATGAGTGAAGAGACCTTTGGACTTAGAAGACTTTGATAGTATTCTGAAGTAGAGGCTATTAGAAGGATTTGCATTTACAGACTTAGTATTTAGTTTTAGTTTCATTTGTAACCTTGTAACTCCAGTATTTCATTTGTAACCTTTGAAATTCTTGTATTACTATAGATGTATGCTTTGTTTGATCTGATATGAAACCAGTATCGTGATATCTTAACCCTTTCCGGGTTGGGGTGTTACAATGTCACATGCATTTGCTCTAATGACAAAAGCTTTCCAAGGACGCTATTCCACACCTACCAATAACAACCAAAGGATTTCATCGAACACTCGCAACAGGCAGATTGCACAGCCGAGTTTCAACATGGGTCATCAAAGACAAATGGTTGGAGTTTATGGGAATCAGCAAGGATATGCTACAGGGTTTCAGATGGGAAATCAAGGGCAGTATGCAGGCAATGCAGGAAATCAGATGGGTCAGTATATGGGTAATCAGAATCAGTTGGGTCAAGTTGCTGGAAATCAAAGGGGTCAGAATATGGGGAATCAGTTTGGAAATGTTGCTGCTCCAGTAGATGGGAATGTTGGGAATATGAATCAAGGAAATGTGTTGAAATGTTTTAACTGTCAAGGTACTGGTCACTTGGCAAGGAACTGTCCCACAAGGCCGAAAAAGAAAGATCCAGCTTATCTAAAGAAAGTATTGCTGTTATCACAGAAGGAAACGGCCGGATTACAGTTGAGTGCAGAGGAGAATGATTTCATGGCTTTAATGGATGACATGGAAAACCTGGCTCTGATACCACTTGTAAAGCTATGAAATACTACACGAACCAACTCTATCCTACAACTATAACTAATATAGAAAGCGTGACACTCAATAAGAAATGTAAAGATGAGAAGAGAATAAGTATGTGGATCGTATGTATAAATTTCCAGTCGAATGATTCATTAACTTTGAGAAGAAAATAAAACAAACACCTTAAGAGCTTACACACACCTACACACTCTCACCTAGACAACACAATGAGGCACACTTAAAATGGTGAGAGAGTGTGGCTATTTATAGTGAAATGCTATACGCCCTTGTTGCCCTAAAGGCTTTCAGTTGGGCCTAGGTGGGCTTGTGTTGGACTTGGGCTTATGTATGATTCTTGAACTTTTCTAAATGAAGTCCAACACAAAGCCTTACAATGCATAACTTAACTACACGACACACTATTATAAAATTTACAAATGACCATCACTTGACTAAAAATATAAATGCTAACAGATAACATAAAAACAAGATAATAAAATATATAATATTATTTTTTTGAACTTCAAGCATTTTAAGCATATCATTCACTCTCATCACAACTCACTTCGTCATCCAATACCATTTCATTCATTATTCGTATTAGGCCAAAACCGTCAAATTCTCAAACTTCCTTATCATAATCCAGGTCCTGTGTTGGAGCATTTTCCTTAATATTCATTTGATCTCGCATTTCACTTTTGCCAGTTACATTCAAGGTGAGTCGTAGCCCCTACTCTTTTAATACTTGTTTTATACTTTTGGGGGAGATACTTGCTCAAACTATATTTATTTTTACAAACACTCTAGAAACTTTCACGAATTGCCATGAACTATAGCCCCATTTTTGTAATCCTTGACCTGCTGTTATTAGTACAGGGGATATTATTTGATCGTTAGTATATGTTCAGGGAGTAAACCTTGACACGCTGTTATTAGTACAGGGGAGATTATTTGATCGTTATTATATGTTCAGGTAGTAAACCTTGACCCGCTGTTATTAGTACAGGGGAGATTATTTGATCGTTAGTATATGTTCAGGGAGTAAACCTTGACCCGCTGTTATTAGTACAGGGGAGATTATTTGATCGTTAGTATATGTTCAGGGAGTAAACCTTGACCCACTGTTATTAGTACAGGGGAGATTATTTGATCGTTAGTATATGTTCAGGGAGTAAACCTTGACTCGCTGTTATTACTACAGGGGAGATTATTTGATCGTTAGTATATGTTCAGGGAGTAAACCTTGACCCGTTGTTATTAGTACAGGGGAGATTATTTGATCGTTAGTATATGTTCAGGGAGTAAACCTTGATCCGCTGTTATTAGTACAGGGGAGATTATTTGATCGCTGTTATATTTCGGGCGTATAACAACGTAGCCCATTTTCATTTAAAACTCTGAAGCTTTTGAAATCAACTGTTTTGCTTATAAACTCTATGAACTCACTAACCTTTATGTTGACACTTTTTAGCATGTTTATCAAAGGTATATTATGGAGCATTCAAGGCACGGAGTGGGCATGTAACGGAAGGTCTTGGTGTCAAATAAATTCTGTCATTCATAACAAATTTTACAACATCTTTTGTGGAATATTAAATGTGAAATCTCCTTTTGTACTTAAATTTCTAAATGAATGATAACAAT
The DNA here is from genome assembly GCA_021014915.2 of Artemisia tridentata subsp. tridentata. NCBI lineage: Eukaryota > Viridiplantae > Streptophyta > Magnoliopsida > Asterales > Asteraceae > Artemisia > Artemisia tridentata. Next base: position 56,220,711 of record CP139505.1, read on the forward strand.
CTACAAAACGTCTCTTTGAGTCGTTTTCTATGATTATAACTATAATCCTACGAGTAATACCCCGTAAAATCTTCCGCTGTTAAACTCTTTAAAATTGGGGGTGTTACATTCAATTTGAGTTTCTTCGACACCGTGAGACCAGAGTACTAGTAGCAGGCATCGAGTTCCAACCATCAGAAGAAAAAGTAAGCGGATTATTATCAATGATTATGTTATTTATAAAAGATTTAAAGAAAAAGTGACACTTAACCCGAATGTATGGCTCACTTGCTTGGATATGTCATTATATAGGTGGAACTTCAATTGTTTGAAGAGTACCAAGACATACTCGAGGCTGCCTCACAATCTCTGTTCTACACATCCCTTGATGAACTTAAACAGATTCTCTCCAAAGGAGTCCACCTTAACGGATACGAAATGGTATTCAATCGGCTATTTCTACTTACAAGCCCTACCACTTTGAATTTTTATTTATTATATTTTAATAAAATTAATACGTGAACAACTAATTTCCAACTTACTAATTATACAGTGTTTTCACTTAATAAGAAAGGGGAACACTCTAAAATGATATCAATCGAAGATTGTTTGATTCCGAATCCAGATTTTCCTTCTCGATACAAGTCTCATCGGTTTTCAGGGTGACCTGTCCTCCCCCTTGGGCTCATCACTATTGTTCAAAAGTATATATAAATCAATGTATTATTCTTTGCTTCTTCTTCTTCTTCTTCATGCAGATTTTCAGGAGGCTTTTATCAAACTAACTATAAGAGATTCAAAACACATGTGAAGACCCAATTATTGTCTCCATCAATCACATAGACCGTGAACCTTGTATACAAAAGTTTTTAAAGTGGTAAACAATTGTACGTAGACCTCAAGTACATATTAAGAGAGGAGACAACAAATTCAACTGTGTACCTTGAAAATCGGAGGAGAGATGACACTCTGTATATGGCTGAATTGTATCAATTCACTAGCGATGAGAGTATTGTTGATCTTGAAATTATTTTTGAAAATTTTGGAACCAACATAGACGGAGTAGAAGACATAATGTTTCAGCCCCTGGAAATAGTAAGATAACAAATACTGGTTTAATCATCTTAGTCAATTTTTAATTATTATTTTATTATTTTTACGAAACAGGTACATTTGCATTAACAGTGGCAAAAAGGTTGGGTCTTGTAATAGGTCAGAAATTGGTTTGGGTCAAAATGGGCCATTTTTTGTTTTGAGTCGGGTGTACGGGTTGGAAAATGAACTGCGAATGGAATTTTAGGTTTCCTTACAACCGATAAATAGACAAAGGAAATTGATACAAAATTTTAATAGTTATGAATCAATATTTTTTATAGCTAAAACTAAAACTGGTAAATTACTAAATTACTAGTAAAGTGATGAGCACACAACAAAGGTGACAAAAATACTTCCATGAAGCCCAGCCAATGTACAGGCCGATTATCCTTGTGTACGAGTTTGCAAGATAAAACGAGTTCTATATAATATGAAGCCTTAAACTTGAATTGAAGCGTTGTATGTTATTGTTTTGTTATTGTCCCTTTGGAACATCTACCAATAATGTTTGGCGGCCTTTTAAGAAAAAAAATGGTGGTCAGAACTTTCTTTATGGAGCAACATATCTTTCCTTGTGAGGTCAATATATAAAATTTAGAAGGATTAAGTTTATATAATTGCAACCAACTTTAAAAAATGAACAAATATCATACGCGAACTTTAAAAACTACTACTATCGTATAGGTACTTTCAAATTTCGTTTCAAAATCATACCTAACTTATTTTTAACATACAATGCACATGCCAATTATCCATGTGTACGTGTTTGCATCTTGGAAATGAGAGCTTGCAATATAAAACTTGGTTCAAGTATGATAAATTTTCATTCACATAATTGAGCCAGAAACAATATTTAATCCCCAAACAACTGACAAATCTTTGAAAAATTAATAGTATTCATAGTCTAGTCGATCTTAACGGGCTGTTCAAATAGCTTCAAAGCAAATCCCAAACACCCGCAAAAAGACGGTTAACAGTTCTAGTAAAACTTTCATTTAAGCATTTTGTCAACCAAATACAAACTCACCATTAAGAAGATCAAAATATAAACTTTCATTCAAACTCTCAATTTTGTTTTCTATATGTCCCTTGTTTACATATGTGTAGTAAATCTAACAAGTACTCTTTTCTTTCACCCAAGTCACCAATGTAAATATTTTCTTGGAAAACTTTACAACCGATTAACGAAGACCTTTTGCACTATACAATTTAATTCGATTATGTTTTTGTGCGTAAAATATTTTACCCATTTTTGATAGAGTAAACAGAGTACATAAAACAAATAGTGATACTGATATCAAGTCTTACTCAGTTTTTACTATCACTATGTTGTAACATAGGGGTTAGGGTGTTCACAATTCGGTTTTATTCCAGAAATTGAACTGATTTAGAACCGAACCAGTTTTTAAAAACGGTTTTCGGAACATATAATGAAGTAGGGTGTTCAATAAAATGCTCAAGTGAAATTTGACTTTCCTGGCTGAAGAGGTATATTTTCATTTTACTCTTTAATTAACGATACAGTTTGTTAATACTGGTTTGCATTCGGGTGTTAAAGTCAACTAGGGGTGGAAACGAGCCGAGCCGCTCGTGAAAAGCTCGGGATCGGATCGGTAAAAAGCTCGAACGAGCCGAGCCTAAACGAGCCCGAGCTAGAGCCTAAGTTTGGGCTCATTTAATAATCGAGCTCGAGCTCGAGCTCTATAAAAAAAGCTCGAATAGGCTCGCGAGCCTAAACGAGCCCTAGAAATATATACGTATATATATTGTCTATACGTATAAACGAGCTTAAAAGTAGTAAACGAGCTCGAGCCTTATGTAATTAACGAGCCGAGCTCCATTTTAACTTTGTTTTCTTTAAAAATCATACAAATTAGTCGAGCCCGAGCTCGAGCTCGAGCTTGTGAAAATTTTCACGAGCCGAGCTCGAGCTCAAATATTAGGCTCGAAACGAGCTCGAGCTTTCTAGAATATAAACGAGCCGAGCTCGAGCTCTGGCAGGCTCGGGCTCGGCTCGGCTCGTTTCCACCCCTAAAGTCAACACATTGACATATATGCTAAATTTGTGTACATAATAGTTATTTAGATTTGCTACCAATTAAGCTGATCTACGCAATGCCTACCAAAGCGTTTGATATAATGTCTAGCACAAGTAACTACGTTATTCATATATGACATTTTTAAATTTGATAACCATCACATAATAGTATTCCTAAATAACTATTATGTACACAAATTTAAATAACTATTACGTTATTCGGGCTGTTAGTTCATGTTTTCTTTTCCTTTTTTTAATGGTTATGTGATGGTTATCATTTATGTTTCCTTGTTGGGTATTGTTTAAGTTGTTTGAATAAGGATAATGATAACGTTACGCTAAATATTTATGGGATGAATAAGAAGTAGTGAACAGCTTAGTGAGCTGTATGTTTTCCTGTATATTTGCATATATGAAATTTTACTGGTATGCTTCACAGGTGAAGAGAGTACACATGTGTTGCTGATTACACCCTTAACTCCTTAAAGTTGATTATTCAACGTGTTAAATATCAAATTTTTAATGTCAAATAAAAGGACATCGTAACCACCCTCAATTTATTTACTCAAAATGAAAGTATATTATTAGGAGTATTATTTTTGGTAAAATTAGGTTATGTGGAATCTGGACACATCACTATTTGTTGCATACCTAACAACTGATCACTATTTGTTTAGTGCTTAACACCTCAACACATACACTTTTTTATGCAATCATGTGATACATGCACCCTGAAAATAATTGTGCATTGTGTCTGGGCCTAGCTGAAAAGTTTTCTTATGCAATCATGTCATGAAGGCTCAATGCTGATCCCACGAAAAGGGCTGCCTTTGAGCATCAGGTCCCAATTTTATCAGCTATTAATGTCTACAGACGCACATGGTATGTTGCCCCAGTGTCAATGGACCCGACTTAATATTGTAGCAACATTGAAAATAATAATATTACACAAAGGGGCTGACTTACACATAGAGGGTTGGACTAGATTTATTTAGTAGAGTATTGTAGTAACATTAGAAGTAAACTTAAAGTATTTTCCATGTTAAGACAGTTAATTGGATTGATTCTCATTTACTCTAAATTAGTTCATTTGAGATACATTTCATGTCTCACGGGTTTAATTTGTTGATGAAAATAAATAAAAACATAGCCAAAAGGTAACGTGTCTAGATCTAACTTGCCGAAAGCTGGCTGGCCAAAATGAATTTATATTCTACCTCAAAAAATTATACATTTAAGAAAATAGAATATTATTGTCTTTTAATCTATCGACGTTAATGCAACAAAGGTATGTGGATTAGTTGAATCACACAATTAGTGGGACAATAGTAACACATTATATTTTGGTTAGATTTATTTCTATGTATTAACTTTGTATTGTTACTTTGTAATTCTCCTTCTGAGAGTTGGCATTCAGCTGGTTCAGCTTCGAACCACACACCGAATGTGCATTATCAGCTAGCACCTGAACGTTTAAGATGGCGCAGATCAACCAAGAAAAGTAGGATCGTAGTTCATTCAACATTAACACCAACAAGTGTATTGCAACTTAATGTCATTGTGTATCCTCTATCATAGTGATTCATATGTTATTTTCAAGTCATTGTATGCATTTACTTAAATTTCCTTTTCGATTGGGTTGACGTGTAAACAGCCAATCGTTGAAAAAACAATGTTTCGGCTCAATTTGGGCTTTGGAAATGGACTTTGTGGACTGAAATTCTATTCACTTGCTTTATTAGTTATGGGCTTTAAGGTCTTGGTTTAGTCTACCACTAATCTTCAAATTATCCGATCCCTTCTTAATCTTCAAAATCTTCGTGTATAGAATCTTTTGCTCCAAAATTATTTGTAAACTGCTTACAAAATAAAATAACGAAATAGAAGTAATATTATCAATTTAAATAATAATTTTGCTATTTATTTAAGTTAAAACAAGGGTAATTTTTATAATAAAATATACCATATTTATTAGAGGTGAGCATGGGGCGGTTTTTGGCTAAAACCAAACCCCGATCCAAAAGTTAGGTTTTATGTTTTTTAAAACCAAAATCCGCACCAAAAGTTTGGTTTGGTTTTTTGCGGTTCAGTTTTTGGTTTTTCTGTTTTCGGATATCCAAAATTTTCGATTACGATTTTATGTTATAGCCATTATTTTAGCTAAGTTTTTTTCAATTCGGATATCCGAAATTTCGGACAACGGTTTTATATATCCGAATATCTATAATTTTTGGAAAACTTTTATATGAGCTCTAAAACTGACATTTCATAAAACCCAATCTTTTTAGTGAATTCTAATCAATTTTTTGGATATCCGAATACGGATATTTTTTGAACACCCCAACCTAAATCAAGAAATCCTAGAAAGTAAGTTGAATATTTTGCCGAAAAATAATAAGATTTCATAACATGTATATAAAGATAAGATGTGTGAACATATATGAAATAAAGAAAACTAACTTTACGAATTTATTGTTGTATAAAAATAAACACATGTTAGGAATATCTAATACACGTGTCTTTTAGTTTTTGGACTTTGGTGATAACTTGTATCAAAACCAAAACGTATATTATTAGTTTTATTAATATTAGTATGGGGCGGTTCGGTTTTTTCGGTTTGGGTTTTCATATTAAACCAAAAACCGAACCAAAACTTTTGGTTTTTTTAAAAACCAAAACCGCACCATCGATTTTATAATTGTTTCGGTTATTTTCAAGCGGTTTTTTCGGTTTTTCGGCTTTTGATTCGGTTTTTCGGTTTTGTTGCTCCCCTCTAATATTTATTTAAGATAAATTGGGTTTTTAACAAAAATTTACAACAAGCGACAAAATTAAATATACTTTACTGGAACGTGAAAATCTCCTTGAATCCGGATCTAGTTTCTTCTAACATAAGGGCATCACCAATGAGATGTAAAGCAAAAGATTTTTTTTTGAATAAGTTTTTCTCATTCAACTAAAAGATTTATTTACTCGATGATTTGAGAATCTTTAAGTCAGTTGAGTAATGATTTGATCTCTAAAAAGACATCTTTGCATTAAAGTAAAAAAAAAAAAGTTATAATAGGTAGAAGTGACTCGGAAAATGATTTCTCGATAAAGTATAAAAAAGTTAAAAAATTTGATTTTGATAAGAATAAAATATATACTTTATTAAAATAAAGGACACTATATACATACCCTTTAACATGATTCTAATGCTCTTATCTTTTTAAACTTTTTATTTTTTTTATTTTTTATTTTTTATTTTTTATTTTAATTCCGAAACTGAAAGTAACAAACATAATAAACATTACGTACAAAATTTAACTAGACAAAAAATGTTAAAAGAGAGCTTACATAATATAAAATTCGAAACAAAAAACGACAAAACAAAGTATCTTGTATTATTTACGGGACACAGCAAAGAGTATTGCACTGTGACATTAAAAGTGGTAACATCCTACTTGATAAGAATATGACAGCAAAGGTTTCCGACTTTGGGCTTTCAAATATGGGTCCTGCTAATCAACAGTACTCGCTTCTTATCACGGGCTGGGTATTGTGATCCATTATATATGGCAAAAAGATGACTTGGAGACGTACGTTGGATGATGACCTCAAAGAATCCTCAAAGTTCATCCAAGACGAAAGAACAATCATCAAAAGTTCACTGCTGAAAGTACAAAGATTAAAGACTTAGAAGAATCAAAGTCTACGAGCTAGGAACTCTAATCTATGTAATAGAATGCTAGAATTCGAAGTGTAATTTCCGGGGTGACCTCCCTTAGGGGGAGATTGTTGGAAATATAAATATTCATGTGAAAGACTCGGTCACTCCAAGTTTCTATTAGCATTAAGTAGCTCGTAGGATTATTAGTATTAGTTTAGTTATCGTAGTATTCGTGGAGTTGGGTCGGGTCTTTACCCACTGTCAGCTCACTCCACAGCCCACATGGGGCGTTTATGCTTGGTGTATAAATACCCTCTCCCACCAAAGGAGAGGGTTGGATCTTCTCATTCTCTTAATCTAATATCACATAGTTTCTCTCTTAAAAGGTTCCATCTTCTCTCTTATTTCTCACTAGATTCGGCCAAATCCACAAGAACCATATGTGTTAAGATTTGATATTACTTACACTTATTCTTGAAGGACTGAATCAAAGTTAGGTATACACTTTCATTCTTTTAATTGATTTGTCTTTTTCCACCTTTAAACAATCCGATTCGATTTGGTCAGTATGATTTCGGAATTAGGGTTGTCGTTCAGGGCTTTGGAAGTTTTGTGTCAGAAGGGTGGTTTTGTTTGTTCCAATTTTCGCTTTAACCCCTAAGTTATTTGTAAATTAACTCCGATTTTTCTTTTTTTTCTTTTTCTTTTTTTTTTTTTTTTTTTTTTTTTTAATTTTATTTATTATACTTTTGACACACATATTTTTATACACAATTTTTCTCAAAACACTTATAAAAACGAATTTTTATAAATTTTAGCTTAATAAGGAAATATTTAGGGTTTGTAAATTAAACATCTTTAAATAAAATAAATAAATAAGGTATGATTTGATTTTTTTTAAAGAGTAAACTACAAAATACATCCCTGTGGTTTGGTCAATTTCACACGATACATCCCTCCCAAAAAAGTTGCGCCATACACATCCCTGCGTTAGTAAAAGTTAAACACAATACATCCAAGAGGACGAACGGTGCAAAGATTGTGTCGTTAAGTTGGACACGTGGCAGTTAACTTTTTTAAATGAGGGTAATTTAGTCCTTTTATCTTTCCCTACTCTCACCCACCATTCTTTTAACAAACACAATTCAAAAACACAGATCAAATAACAAAAATCAAATAACTCAAATCAAAAACACTATTTTTGATTTCAACATATTCATCTAGATCTGGATCAACTCAAAAACAAGAACAATCATCTGGATCTGGATCAACTCAAAAACAAGAACAATCATTTGCCAAATTCAACTCAAAAACAAAAACAAAAAAAGCCATCATTTTCCAGCGTCAACTCAAAAAAAAAAAAAACAAAAAAAACCATATTCAACTCAAAAACAAGAACAAAAAAAACCCATCTCCCAAAAAAAACCCATCTCCCAAATAACAAAAATCAAAAACAAGATAATCCCACCTAATATCTATTTAGGTGGGCAGTAGTAGGCTGGATAGATTTCGAGCCATCATCATCTTCAGATAGATTGTGAAATAAAATACCATATTCAACTCAAAAACAAAAAAAACCATATTCAACTCAAAAACAATTCCGGATCTACACATAGATCAAACACAACACTCAACTCACCCACATCTCACGATCTACAAATGAAATACCCAGATCCAATTAAGCGACCTAAAACCAAATAACTTCAAAAAATCATCTCTCAAATCCACCCCCTTCATCAAAAAATACAATATCAGGCCTCTCTTTTTTCACATCTTTCAGATTCATCAAGATGTTTACCTTGAAAAAAACAATTGATGAAAATCAGTTAAACTTCTTTTTAGTATTCGAAAAAAAAAAGATTAAACAAAAGTCAAGTGAAAATCAGTTAAACTTCTTTTTACTTGTTGGTGATTCGAGTGGCTATAAGAATTAAAGGGACGAATATTTGTTTGTCAAGTGAAGTGTTTATTTGTTTGTCGAGTGGATGATAAGAGTTGGTGGCTGCAAGTAGATAAGTTGGATTTGATTTCTGGGAATTGTGTTTGTATTAAAAGAATGGTGGGTGAGTGAGATGGGTGTTTGTGGATTGAAGAAAATGAGATAAGATTTGGATGAGATAAGTTCGATTTGATTTCTGGGAATTGTTTTTGATAGGTATTAAAAGAATGGTGGGTGAGTGGGAAAGATAAAAGGACTAAATTACCCTCGCTTAAAAAAGTTAACTGCCACGTGTCCAACTTAACGACACAATCTTTGCACCGTTCATCCTCTTAGATGTATTGTGTTTGACTTTTACTAACGGAGGGATGTATATGGCGCAACTTTTTTGGGAAGGATGTATCGTGTGAAATTGACCAAACCACAGAGATGTATTTTGTAGTTTACTCTTTTTTAAAATTGAAAAAGTTGTTTTATTATATATGGGCACTACTACACATTCGGCTATAGAGCCCCCTTTCTTGAAAAACCCGGTTTTATAAATGTGTCGGTGGAATCCAAGAGCATAAAACCCGGTTATAAAATGAAAACACCGGGCTCTAATCTTTTTGAATTAGGGTTCTTTACCTGTACGGAATTAAGTTTGTATGCAGTTAGGGATCTGATTGAAAAATAGGGTTACTGATTCACTTTGATCCTACATGGGTGAAAGATGAAGATGATTCAATGGTGCGTTAGGCCCTTCTTTGAATTAATTACCATATTCCTCTAATTTGGTTTCTTTGTAGCTACTTTTGAATTGTTGTTAGATTACCTGCTTTTTGTTTGGATTTTGGGAAAGTTACTTAATTTGTTGATAGAAGTAAAGCTTGAATCCATATATGTAATAATATGCTTCATCAGGTAGAACTAAACACGATTTGAATTACCCTTCATTATAAAAATTAACTTCAAAGATAACATTCATACAAATGCCACTTGCTTTGTAAATTCACTTGTTCTCACTTCTTAACTGAATATAGGATATGTTGGAGTTAGTTTTTAACTAAGCTTCTTAACTGAAATAAGGAACTTGCAATAATAGCCGTGAATTGACACTTAAAGTGCAGATTCTTTCTTTTGGTTTACTATGTAGGGGGCTTTTTTGTCACCCATGTTTTGCTTTGTTTTTAGATTAGCCAATGGGTGTGTTTGGGTTATTGGGAAAGTCTCGGTGGTCTTGCGAGTTCAAGTCTTCTTGTGATTTTGTACCATCTGTCGTTTCTAAATGCTATATTGTGTATTTGTATGGTGTGTCTTATATGGTAATAAAAACAACATTTTGATTCTTTTTAGATGTATGCACTTTTAAGATATCACATATTGTCCTTGGACTGTGCTACCCTTCCTAGTATTATATATATAGGGACTGTTTGGGATCGATTGTAGATTGTCGTGTGAGGCGTTGAGGTAGTTTGTCTTAAGTAGTAGTTCCAAAGCTGATAATTTTTCCTAATATGTCTGGTTTTTTTGGTACAGATTTAACATCAGCAATGACACATGTTAACAGCAACACAAATTTACTGAAAGGAGCTTATCTTGAAGCAAAGTTGCAGCTTAAGAACATTGTTGACATTGCTGAAATATAGGTTACTATAGTTGTATGTTTGGATTGACACATTTTTAAGAGGGAAGAATATATGTCTTAGACTTTTGTTACCATCCAAAATAATTGCAAAAAGTTAAATAAGTTTCAATCCTCTGTAAAACTTTAAAGAAACGATACTTGCAGCAAGTTAAAAAAGACTTCATGTGTGTGTCATGACTTTTAATCCATACGTTTTGTACCACTGTATCTTCCAAAGGCCTAGCCACCTCTCATCTCTTTCTCTTGTTACAAATCCCCTATATCCAGTTATATACAGAGCCCAATGTCGTCAACTCGTTAGCAACAATCCTATTTTTAGTCAAACTAAGTTTTACTACTGTTATGTTATTTTGAAGTTTTGAGATTCTGTCTATTTAGCTAAAAAAATTATGTACAACTTGTTTCTGCTTGATGAACAGATTCAGATTAAGGATGAACAGATTCAGATTAAGGTAGTACTTGATACAAGTTTGCGTATTTGGATGATTAAAATGAAAACTACACCAAAAGAGAGGGAACTGGTTTTGCAGCGTAGCTGAGTTGTTGAGATTGGAAACGGAAGTTGAAGATTGTAGTGAAGTGAAAGTTGAAGATGCGCAGAGAGCCATTTTCGACATTGCTAAAGTGCAGGTAGTTATACTACTGCTGCAATGCTAAGTTTGCTCCAAAGTTATACTTAAGTAAATAAGTAGTCAATTAAGATAGCTTGTAACTTTTTGAAATGTGTTGTTTGCAAGAATGTATCAATAGAAAGTAAGTTGTAATATCAATGAACCTTTTCTTATCTGAATCAATACAGTGTTCACTTGGCCAATAAGAATTGAATTTCATGGTTTTTGATTTTTTTTTTTTTTTTTTAATTTTTTTTGTTCACATAGTGCCATGTTCTTTGATAGAAAACCAGGCTCTATAACATATAATAGAGCCCGTTTTCAAAACCGGGCTCTATTTGCTTTTCGCATAGTTCCTCCCCCTTTGTGCCCTCATGCAAAACCGGGCTCTTTGCACCTTTTTAACCGGGCTCTGTGCCTTTTTTTGTAGTAGTGTGGAGACGTACTCCCTAACGAAAGAGTCGGATGTGTACTCGTTTGGGGTAGTCTTGTTTGAAGTCTTGTCCAGGAAACTATGCGTTGAATATAGCAAGGGCCAATTAAAGGTAATTTGCGTGCCTATGTGGAAACAAAGCTACGAAGAGAATAAGTTAAATGAGATTATTATGCAAGATCTCATAAAACAAATGGATCCGAGTTCATTGAAAACATTCTCAGACATTGCATTTCAGTGTTTACGGAAAGCTCGTGAAGAACGGCCAACAATGTCTTGTGTTGTGGAAGAACTGGAGATAGCACTGGAATCGCAGGAATTTCCCGATCTCAGGCTCGAAGTGCTAACAAAGTGGGAAGCTTTACTTAAGGCTGTGGATCTTCTTCTAATATACAAAACTGGAAAACAACTCAAAGAGCTTGTCTCCAAAGGCATAATCACTAATGAGGGCAAAACGGTAATTAGCTACATTGCTTTGTGTTACTTATTTGAAGATTTATATTGGTAAGTTATGTTTAAAAAATGTTTGCCTTTTTGTGGAAATTGACTTCATTGATACCAAATACATATTTATGTTTACTTATAACCCCAATATGTCTCAGTTTGTTAAAAATGACATTTCAAATGTCTTAAAATTGAGTCATCAAATTTATCCAATTTCACGTACTTTTTTTTTAAAAATGACATCTCAAAAGTTTGTTCATCTTTGGAGGAAAAAATAAGGGAAATTCACAAAAATACCAAATTTATCAAATCTATTTCATAAAATACCCAATTTTTTTCCCAAAAAGCAAAAATACCAACGAAATCCGCAAAAAAGTGGATCCTTTGCGAAATTTAAAAAAAAAAAAAATCGAAAAGTTTTCGATATTTCTTAAAAATATCAAAAAATTTTGATATTTTTTTGAAAATTTTCGATTTTTTAAAAAATGTCAAAGTTTGAGGTTTTTTTAAGAAATATCGAATTTTTTTTTGATATTTTTAAGAAATATAAAAAAAAAACGATATTTTTTAAAAATTCTGCAAACTTTTGGATAAAACTTGCGAGATTTTCATTTTTTTACGAGATTTTCTAGCAGATTTCGGATAAAACGTGCTACATTGTTATTTCTTGCTCATATTAGCTATTTTCACTAAAAAAAAAATCCATTTTTTCACTAAAAACTCAATTCCTTTGGGAAAAACCGAAAGGTTTGTGAGGTTCTGAGTGTTAAATCGCAAAGGTAGAGATAGATGTTAGTGTTTTAAAAAATCAAAAATTTTCGATTTTTTTAAGAAATATCGAAAATTTTTGTTTTTTTTATCGAAAGTTTTTGATATTTTTAAATTTTCTCAAAGGGTCCCAAATATTGCGGATTTCATGGGTATTTTGGCTTTTTGAGAAAAAATTTAGGTATTTTGTGAAGTAGATTTGAAAAATTGAGTATTTTTGTGAATTTCCCAAAAAATAATAAATGATTTAGTTTACTCAAAATCTATTAGAAACTTAACACAAAACAAAACAAAAAAATGAAACACTATTATCAACGGCAAGGACTTAGCCATTAGACTTGGGCCCAATTCCCTTGACCCAAAGCTAAAAGGCCTGACCCAATTTATGCTCTTATTCTCATATTGTAAACCCAATAATAACTAATTCAGAACTTTATTTTTTATTCAGAGCAAAAGTTTTCATGTTTTACCCTTCTACACATATGAGACAACACTCAACTGCAGACCTTCAATTTGAGTTCGAAAAACGTTCTAGAGTTATGTGTCTACTAGTCGCTGGCATCGAGTTCCAACCATCTGAACAAAAAGTAAGCAGTTTAATTGTCAATGGTTATTTTAATTCATAAAAGATGAAAAGAAAAAAAAAAATGACACTTAACCCGAATGTATGGCTCACTTGCTTGGATATAGGTGGAACTTCCGGTGTTTGAAGAGTACCAATACATAGTCGAGGCTGCCTCGCAATCTCTCATCTACAGATCCCTTCAGGAACTAAAACAGATTCTATCGAAAGGAATCCACTTGAAAGATCACAAAACGGTAAAAATTGGCTATGTCTATTTATAACTAATTATACAGTGGTTTTCAATTAATGAGAAAGAACACTGTCACATGATATCCATGAAAGACTGTTTGATTCCAAATGAAGATTCCACTCCTCGATATGAATCTCATCACGAGTCAAGGTGACTTGTCATACTCAGACTTATCCTTATTGTTTCATGAGTATATATAAATTGATGCTTCTTTGCTTCTTCTTCTTCAAACTTGCAGATTTCCAGGAGGCTTTTATCAAACTAACTATAAGGGATTCAAAACACATGTGAAGACTCAGTTTTTGTCCCCATCAGTCACATACACCGTCAACCTGGAACCAGTATAGAAGGAGTAGAAGGCATCATGTATCTTAAACATTCTTACAAAACAGGTCAACCACCAGAATATTTTGAAATATAGGTGGCAAATGCAGGTTGGGTTGGGACGGGTGGATTATGAACTGCTAATATAATTCAATATTTAGTTAGAAACTTAAAACAAAGAGTAAATTACACGGATCGTCCCTGTGGTTTGTCCAAAATCACTGGTTTAGTCCCTCGAGTTTCAAAGTTGCGTGTATGGTCCCTCTGACAGTAAAAGAATAACACCTATGGTCCCTATCGCTAACTGACGTTATATATTCCGTTAGCAAGTTTCAACGTTAGTCCATTAACCAAACAAGCGTTTGCAACGTTAGTCCTTTTCCTTAACGGCCGTTTGCAACGTTAGTCCTATTTTGAAAAATATTCGAAAAATTTATAAAAATTCGAAAAAACTTATAAAAATTCGAATAATTTATAAAAATTCAAAAAATTTAAAAAATTTATAAAAATTCGAAAAAATTTATAAAAACTCGAAAATTTTTTAAGAATTCGAAAAAAACTTATAAAAATTCGAAAAAACTTATAAAAATTAGAAGAATTTCTTAAAATTCAAATAATTTTAAAAATTCAAAAAAATTTATAAAAATCCGAAAATTTTTTAAAAATTCGAAAAAACGTAAAAAAAATTCAAAAAAATTATAAAAATTCAAAAAATTTTAAAAATACCAAAAATATATAAAAATTCGAAAAAACTTATAAATATTCGAAAAATTTATAAAAATACAAAAAATTATAAAAATTCAAAAAATTTATAAAATTCGACAAAAATTATAAAAATTCGAAAAAATTATAAAAATTCGAAAAAAACTTATAAAAATTCGAAAAATTTAAAAATTCGAAAATACTTATAAAAACTCAAAAATTTATAAAAATTCAAAAAATTTTAAAAATTGCAAAAATTTATAAAAATTCGAAAAAATTTATAAAAATTCGAAAAACTTATAAAAATTCGAAAAATTTATAAAAATTCAAAAAATCTTAAAAATTCAAGAAATTTATAAAAATTCGAAAAAATTTATAAAAATTCGAAAAATTTTTAAAAATTCGAAAAATTTTAAAAATTCGAAAAAATTATAAAATTCAAAAGATTTCTAAAAATTCGAAAAAATTTATAAAAATCCAAAAAAATTATAAAAATTCGAAAAAACTTATAAAAATTCAAAAGAAATGAAAGCAACCTTGGACCGCTTTTGGCCTATGGAAATACCGTTAGGGGACGTGTGAATGTATAAGTTTTTTCTAGATTTTTTGAATTTTTATAAATTTTTGGAATTTTTAAAATTTTTTGAATGTTTATAAATTTTTTGAATTTTTAAAAGTTTTTTAGAATTTTCAAAAATTTTTCGGATTTTTATAAATTTTTTCAAAATTTTAAAATTTTTCGAATTTTTATAAATTTTTCAAATTTTTATAAGTTTTTTCGAATTTTTAAATTTTTTTTGAATTTTTATAAATTTTTACGAATTTTTATAAATTTTTGGAATTTTTAAAATTTTTTGAATTTTTATAAATTTTTTGAATTTTTATAAGTTTTTTCGAATTTTTAAAAAAATTTCGAATTTTTATAGATTTTTCGAATTTTTATAAATTTTTTCGAATTTTTATAAATTTTTAGAATTTTTAAAATTTTTATAAATATATCGAATTTTTATAAGTTTTTTCGAATTTTTAAAAAATTTTCGAATTTTTATAAATTTTTTGAATTTTTATAAGTTTTTTCGAATTTTTAAAAATTTTTCGGATTTTTATAAATTTTTTCGTATTTTTAAAATTTTTTGAAATTTTAAAATTTTTTCGAATTTTTATAAGTTTTTTCGAATTTTTAAAAAATTTTCTAATTTTTTAAATTTTTTCGAATTTTTATAAATTTTTTCGAATTTTTATAAATTTTTTGAATTTTTATAAGTTTTTCTAATTTTTATAAATTTTTCGAATATTTTTCAAAAAAGAACTAACGTTGCAAACGCTTGTTTGGTTAATGGACTAACGTTGAAACTTGCTAACGGAATATATAACGTCAGTTAGCGATAGGGACCATAGGTGTTATTCTTTTGCTGTCAGAGGGACCATACACGGCAACTTTGAAACTCGAGGGACTAAACCAGTGATTTTGAACAAATCACAGGGACGATCCGTGTAATTTACTCTAAAACAAATAAATTGTCAAAAAAGAGACGGTATTTATAGAAGTTAGGCAGAAACCCAACAGAATTAATAGGTTCTTAAGAGGCAAATAAGAGTACTATTGCATTTTTTTATAGCTAAACTTTATATGTAGGTGGAAGATCAGTTGGTAGAGGATGACAAGGTGGAGGATATCGAAACTATATCAGATTCAGACACGTATTGGGAACAAAAGATACCAAATGATTATGAAGAAACACTCAAATTGTCAAAAGATAGTTTGGAGTGGAAAACAAAGAAGGAATTATACTCAATTCTTTGCAAAGGGTTCCTGCTTGATAATGGTCAAGAGGTATATTTTATATGAATGATATCATTAGTAGTTTACTTCCAATTTTCAAAACCCATTTCAAACGTAATATTCCTGCCCTTACCGTATCTATATCGATTTATAGTGGTTTAGTGTTGATAAAAATGGGAAGAAATGTCAAATGCTATCTGCAAGAGCAGCTGTAATAGATGATGACTCAAACTGGGAGTCTTCCAACGAATCAAGGTTCTTCCTTTATATTTCTTGCCAGTTTTTCAGTAATAGTTTATATCTTATGCTTATGTTTGCACCACTTTGCAACTGCATAGGAATTAAGAGACTTTATGAAGAAATTTTATCTATTGATGAATCTTTCTCTTGCACGCAACTGTGATATGATAAATTTTGGCAGAAACATTAGAATCTAGTTTGGTAGTGCACTAGTGCTTATCCACCTTAAGTGGCAATCCATATTTGAATAGACTAATATTGAAATCTATACAATAAGCAATCCATTCTACACAACTATCTTCACAATCTGAAGTCTAAACCATCATTGCAAAGTAATGATAAAAAATCTTACTGGCTTTAAAGAACACAGCTCTATTGACCCTTGTTTCCTCTATCAGAATTCTGAATATTCATGCCTACATTCCACAGCTTTGCTACATGGAGGGCTGCCTCATTTGGCTTCACTTTAAAACTCATTAGCTTAAGCTTTATAGTGTCAATAATCCTTGCATACAGCACGTCCCAACTCACTTTCATCTCTGAAATTCTGTGATCTTTTTCCTGCCATATGAAGTATACAGCAGCAGCAAGTACCAGTCTTCTAAGTTCTAAGGATGCTCCAAATGTCGTTTTATGATCTAGGAGCAAAATCCAGAATAATATCTTGCCAACCATTAGTCAACCCATTCAAACCAATCATATCTGCAACTTGACCCATTACTGCACTTATCCCATCTAGTGACTTATTCTGTATTTGTAACTTTTCTTGAATAATTGCCATCCATAGGAGATTTGTATGTCTAAGATTACATTGAGAGTACCATACCAAGGGAAACCACTGCACTTCTGGAGTTTGACTTCTAATAGCTTCCCAAACATGTTTATCAGCAAACACGACTTCTTTACCTTTTGAGTTTTTCCAATACCACTACATTTTTTCACAAAGGATTACAGGCTCTGTGTTGCTTGTAACTTTAGGATATATTGTATGCCACTGAATTAGTTTCCCCACTCCTAATTTATGGACAACATGAGAGTTCACTTTATCTCTCGTCTCATACAAGTTCTTTCATCTCCAGCTGTCTAAGTTCTCGTGTTTAACTTCCCAAACACTCTGCCTTTTTAATTCACTGTGTGAATCCATTATATTCCATAAATGGGTAATAGTTAAGAAAGACACTTTATTACACTGCAATATTCCATAAATTATTGATAATTTGAGTTTCATTCTATTGATTCAAATCTTTCAACCCGAAACCTCCTGTTATGGGTCAATCTTACACAAGGGCCATACAGTTCCTTATTGAAACTACAGGGACCTTTTGTGTCATCTTCTAATATTAAGCTACAGTTAGTATAAAATGATGAGAAATAGTATGTGTTTAGTATCTTGTTCATTGTGATAATTGAAAAGGAAATAACCTCATCAAAGTTGCTCTTTGTTAGTGTTACAATCTAGTGAGCTGTTCTCACTAGATTAGTATATCAGTTAATGAATAAGAGCATACCTCCTTGATTACAGAAGCCTAGTAAATCCGAATAGACTCAAAAACATAAGCAATCAATTATGAAAAGCTTTAAATGAGAGCCCTAAACATTGGATTTTGTACCCCACGTATGCCAAAGCATCGTACATAAATGATTTTTTTTTTTTTTTTTTTTTGGTTTCTGCAGATTTGGAGAAGTGCTTGTAATAACTGCCTGTGACGAATTCGAAATTAAGGGAGAAATCAAATCTAAACTAGTATCACCTGAAACAACATATGCAGCTTACCTTGTCTTCAAATTACCACAAGACCAATCCACATTTGAGGCTCCTATCAAGGTGATTGATGAAAAGACTGACAATTACAGTGCAGTGTCGTTTATCTATTTAGGAAGCCCTCCACACACCCCAGTTATCGGACCAAAGTTTGATGAAAATACCTACAACCCACTGAATAGATACAAAGGGACTGCCATTCCGCAACAGAGGACCGATGGTTGGATGGAAGTCAAAGTATGGGCGTTTCAAACTACCACCAAATCAGTTCCTATGGATCTTAGGTTTAAGCATCCCGATGAGAAGGATCTTAGTGGGCTCATGGTACAAGGAATTGAGCTGAGACCCACATAGATGATTTTTTGCAATGATTTTGTAGTGGGCAATTTATTGATAATACTGTTTGCACTTTGCATTAATTTTGCATAACTTGATTTGTGAGAGATATTTGTGAAAAATTGAGCTCCAATTTCTGAAAAATGTTTACCGGGTCGAGGGCGAAGAAGATTAGGCTTTGACCGTTTCTTAATCAAATGGTGTTATCAAATATGAAGAAAATCACCAAAAGCCCAAAACACATTTTTCATTTTTTTCTTTAGTTTTATTATAACGAGGAAGGTTGCGAGCCGCCGCGTTGCGGCGGGGCGGCGATTATTCGTTCCTATGTGTACGTGATCTGGTAATAACAATGACGTTACCGCCATATGTTTTAACCCAACAGGAACTGACCGCCATGATGGTTCTGACAGTGTCTCTCCTGTATACGAATAAAGGTGTGAGTTAATTGCCGTTGAAAATGGTTGTTATCCGAAAGGGGTGGGCAGAACTTACTCTAGGTTCCGGAGCACGATAATGAGAGAGCTAGTCTTCATATTAGGCACATGTGGTTGCCTATTATTATGGTCGTCATTAAGCATATAAGTGATTTCAAAGTTGGCTTGCCCTCGGATCTCTCCATTCGCAGCTCAGCAATTTCATAGGCTTCAGCGCCATCGGTTGTTCCTTTTTTGTATTCTGCAACATACAAATATATAGTCACACCACATTTAGTTGAGGTCACAACTAAATAATATTAAGCAATCAAATCTATTAAAAAAATCAAACCTGTATCAACAGCCTTGGTTAAGGGGACTCTAGATGCATCATGTTATAAGACATCAGTCAATTAGTATCAACCTAGCTGCCATTATATAAGTATTAACATATTATCACCATATATGAAAAACTATTACTGAAATGGAAAGGTATTGGAACGTTTTCATAACACGAAAGCACTACATTGGATATGTAGTGTTAAATTACTATTTTACATTTCCCATGACGTACCAAATGTGTCACTATCACACTTTTAACTACTAATTCTCTAATCGCTACAAAACCATCTTTTGAAAAGTCTACTCTATGACAAAAAAAAAAAAAAATGGTACGACAATTAGAGCCGTTATCATTCAAAGCCATGAGCTGACTGTTGCCAATTGATCTACCCACCAATATTTGCAACTTTGATATGTGACCCTAATGCAACAGTTGGACTTTATGTATACTTAATAACTTTAAACTTGCTAATATAAGACGCTGAAAGATCTAAATGCAATACAATTCTTATGTGCCAACGGCAATGATATAGGACACTATCATCCTTATCCGTCGTAAACACATATCTAGCATACAAAGACCAGAAACAAACACCACTGTTGCAGCAAACTCTACTGATAGCAATACGGCTTTCAACCAATAATGATCGTGTATTTTCATAATTACACAGTTAATCAAAAGTACAAATTCATCAACACAGAATCGCGACATTTGATATGAAAACGGTTTCTACTTTTCGATAAGTATATGGAAATTTTGAATAAAATTAAACCAAGAATTTTGGAAATTAGCATGTGTGACATACGAAACTGGTAATCTTTAATTCACTAACCTGCAGTTGATCAATTGAACCGTATTAGAGTAAAGAAGTCGCAGAACCAACGTTTTTGTTTTTAGGTATTTTGTGGTTTGCTAGAGCCACAGGCGCTCGCTGTTCGTGTCCAGTTAGTTTTAATATTCAACATGCTGTTCATGTAGAACATTATTGTACCACACCTGTATTCAGATGAAAAATAACCATATGTCATAAAAGGGGCCGAAAATGCACACTTACTATCTAAGGGGGTGTTTACGTAAGCTTATTTAACCGTCCTATTAGCTTGTTTGAATGTGCAAAAGCTGATGAGCTTATACTTCATTCAAGTCTGCTAATTCAAAAAAATCACAACTTTATACAAATCTAACATAAACCTTAGATATAAATTGTATGTGATTCAGGCAAAGGCTGACCTTCATTAGGATTAGCGATTGAATAATGACCAATAGTCATTCAATTATTCGCAATAGCTTCAGCTATACACTTTGTATGACTTGATTCAAGTTCAAATCTTATTGAATCACCATTTTTTGATAAAACCCCCAAAAATATCACCATAAAGAAAAATGGATCAAATTATTTGATTAATGAAAAGTGGACCAAAATAAATGACATACCTAAGGTTGGACTTCAACGATATATTGCCCACTTTCGACAGTAACAGGTTTGTTTGCCAAGACATTGTACGTGATCTAACATCCCTTTTGCCTGAGCAAATCCAAAAGCCGGAATTTGTATCCCAATACTGCCATAGTAACGCACTTTACTTGGTTTCAATGGAAGAGCCATCAGTTTGCATCGATCAAAAATCGTTACTCTGGCCACATGTTTCCAACTCCACATTTCCAGACCACCTAAAATACATAAAATCCAACATCCGTCGTTACATGAATAAAAATTGACAGCAGGACATCAGTTGTTAACGTTTGAGGACAAAAAACTGCCAGATGGCCATCTAATATTGAAATTGTGGTAGGGAATTGGGTTAGTTACCTGAGGTCACGATGATAAACGCTTTTCTCATGACAATAGCTTACCCTATCTATGTGTTGGAACAACTTCCTGCCTTCTGATTCGGGTAATTTACATTTTCATGCCTATAAGAAACAAAGAAAAGCAATAAGACTTCATTTGTCATGCAAATCATAAGGTAAAGCAAAGATAGTGAGTTGGTTAGTGCTCACAACTGCATCGAGTAATTCACCTCCGTTGACGAATTCTCTGCCTTCTCGTAACAAACAATGGGACACTTCCTGCAAGCAACATAGAGCATCGTCACGATTCCTGTTGTTCCAAAAGTCGCTATTGCTCTCTTTTCATCACTTATCAGCACTTATCCGAACGACTTAATAATACTGAAACGGTAAAAAATTACCTCATTGCTTGGTACCGAATCACCGAAATGAAAAAAAGTATTGCAGAACTTGCTCCAACCGTGATTTTCAAAATTCTGAAGTGCGTTATGTGGAGCTTCACCAATCTCTCATAGAACCTCAAGATTATGAAGATCAATTTATTCTTCTCTAATTGAATGAAAATTATTTAGCTGCTCTTCAAACCATTTTCCCATCTCCAAACGGCCTGACATCAGTTATAGATATCTTATTATTCAATTAGGGACGCTCACTTTCCCAATTTCCGTAAGCCGATAATCCCATATAATAAGCTAATCCAAAGCACCCATGTAACTTAGTATCTGCATATAAGCTAATCCAAACACCCCCAAGTATCACAGATAAACCATTACCTTATCAAACGTACTTGTTTTTCTGCTTCTCTCTTCTCCAATTCCCCATGTATCCGTGTGTCACAATCTCCACTTCCAGAGTATGAGCTTCTTTAGAGCTGAGTGTTCTCATGTTGTCCTTGGAACATAAACAATTAGGCTCAGATTAGTAATGCAGACCGGGTCATAGAAACATCTGAATTTCACCATGGCTGCAAATAGACTCGGTTGCATAGTAACCGTTCTACCATGCCATCCGGTCATT
Organism: Artemisia tridentata subsp. tridentata; assembly: GCA_021014915.2. Classification (NCBI taxonomy): domain Eukaryota; kingdom Viridiplantae; phylum Streptophyta; class Magnoliopsida; order Asterales; family Asteraceae; genus Artemisia; species Artemisia tridentata. The sequence goes on from CP139505.1 coordinate 56,242,826, forward strand.
GCCCTACTAGGTTACACTCAACTTCCTCCCGAGGACCGAGCATGTTTTTCCCTGATCTTATCAAGGTACTTCAGTTTACAGGTTATAAACTTATAACAGGAAAACAAAGGTATTTCACACTGCCTTTCCAGCACTCTAGGTTTCTAGACCCTCTTTCATAAAGAAAGAAAATTAAACTGAAACGAAACTAAGGCATCTACACTAGCTAAGCGTTTGATCGTATGTAACATTAAATCAAAATCAGTTTCACTATACGAAAATTGATACCCTTGCCCATAAGTTGACAAATGGACACTTTCCATGATGATCAGTGCTACCGATTTTTGCAAGTGTATGAGTTCATATCAAGTGTTCACTATACGCAAATATTAGATACTGATTTATAGCAATCGAATGAGTGATTAGATAATCACTTTCAAAACAAAATACCAAACGCCTCCCTTAGCTTTTCTTCAGACTTTTCTGTAAGTTGCCTTTGAAGGGTTCAACGATAAAGATTTTCATTGGATCATAATTGAGGTAATCATGGGACTGGGAGAGTCAAAAGGGCTCACATTATATACTTGCTTCTATTGTGACTTGTACCATAAAGTACCCATTTAGGCACATTACCAAAATTACCCACGTTGACCGTTTTAAAAGTACATGTTTGAATTGGATTATGAGCTTATCGGGTTGTTTGGGTAAGCTTAGAAACACTTTTATCAGCTTAGTGCGTTTTGTTACAACCAATAAGCACTTTTGAGAATTTGGATAGAGCCAAATAGCTTATGCATACCAGCTGATCTAAGTTGTTCCAAAAAGCTGTATCATCTAATATAGTGGATAAGGTTTTTTATTTTTAAAGCAAACTCACCCAACAATAACATATTGATAAGTTGGGTTACAGAGGTATATATATCCTATCACTATGGCTCAGGTCTTATGATTAGTATATAGTTATGGTTGTAATAATTTCTAATGAAATTACAGGGAATGTCTAGACCCCTTCGATGAATAAGCAGTAACCAAAATCAAATAAGCTACAAAAATCATCCAAAACCATAATCAAAATCAAATAAGCTCATAAGGTAAATAAGTTCATCCAAATACCCCCTAACAAAACAACAAAACCACCCTAAGCCATAAGCAAAATCAAATAAGCCAATAAGCTATCATAATAAATTTCCAATCAAAACCTTACACACTATATCATAATCAAATCCAACCAAAATGAAGGTATACCTTTATGAGAACACTAATAAAGAACCAAACCAAACGACCCCCGCCATCACCATAAACGAAAACTGGCAGCCTTCAAACGGCAACCAAAAACTTGCAGTGGGTACCCCGCCAATATACGGGAGCCAGCATCGCAGATCAAAAAAACATTTGAAACGACGGTGGAATGTTATGGAAGGCGGTCGAGGTTTATCGTGTATAAGAAAAGCGGACACTGGATCGGGCCACAGCTAGCAGGGAAAAAAAATTGGGCTGGGAAATGATGACGTGAGATGGCGTCAGTTGACGCTGTATTAGAGCAAGGGGTGCAGTGAGCAACCCAGGCTCTTCATTCGGGCCCCACAGCATGCCACATCAGCACAACACACCATAACTTACAACCCCCCTCCCCAACTTACTCATTAGGGCCCCACCACTATTTTTTTTTATTTTTAATATCCGTTAATAATATAAAACGGTAATATTAATTCAATTGATTCCTTTTGTCAGAAATTTGGTTCGTCGTCAGAACGAGGAGAAGGAGGTTGGCGAAGGACGGCGAGCTGGCTTGGTGCAATGGCGATGGACGGCAAGTGTCCATGTCATCTCGGCGAGCAGTGACAACGAGCAGCACCCTGTGGTCTTAGTATATATATAGTAATTTGATATTATTTGGTGATTTTTTTATTTTTGAAGCAACTCAAGTGTTGCAAATATGTACAAAATACATCTTTGTGATTTGTTAATTTTCACACTAAATATTAATATAAAAAACATTGGACAATCAACATTATTCTTCTATTAGAGGGTGCTTGGTTGAAGGTAATATGAATGATTGTGAATAAGCATTGTTGGTTAACTATAATGCAATGCTTCATTATTCACTATTAAGCATTGTTTCAAACTCGAATTGTAAGTATGTAGTTTGTAATTATGTATGTATGTAATTCCACCCAAATAAATAAATAAATAAGTTTTAAGAATGCAATTATGTAGTTTTGAATGTTAAGTTGTAAATAGTAAATTATATAAGGCTGTTGTAATTATGAAACTATATCAACACATTGAACGACGATTCTGTTGTGTATTTCAATAATAATTGAGGGTATTTTAATAATTTTAATGTGCTAAAAATTTCAACAATAACAATTTAATAATATGTTTCGTTCTTTATCTTACTATATTATAAAGCATTAAGGCCTACTAATAATGAAAACTCTTAAAATTAAGTAATCCAAGTTATAAAGCTAAAAGTACAAGTAATTAAAACACATTTTTTAACATTTACAAGTTCTTAAGCTCAAAGTACAACTAATTAAAATAGAAATACTAACATTAAATACAATAAATAAATCATTATGTACATTAAATACAATTAATTAACGGGTCAATAAATACAATTAATGCAGTTATTAAAACACCCCTTACATAAGAAATACAAATTATCAAGCATATTGTACAACCAACTTAAACACAATTTCTGTATTAAATGTCACTAATACAAATAATAAAGCACATTATACAAATATTCAAGCCCGAACGGGCAACGGGCCAATTGGGCTCGAGCCCAAACGGGCTCGAGCCCGAATGGACACGAGCCAACGGGCTCGAGCCCGAACGGGCATGAGCTAAACGAAATTCTTGATATCCGTAAATTTATTGTCAAAAAGAATATAATAAACTAAAATACATGATTCACCGAAAATTTTTATTTCAGGGTACCCGCCGCCGCAACGCGCGGGTACCCTGCTAGTATAGTATAGATAGATATCGACTAGCTTCCATATTGCCGTAGTTTCCAAGTTTTAGATGAATTAGGATTTTTTTTTTTTGTTTTTTTTATATTGGGTTTTTTTATATTTTTTATATATGGGTCTAAAAGCACAAAATGATGCTCCCACTTCTATGCTCACTTCAAAGTTCAAAGCACCAACACAAAATACTTTCTTGTACGTATTTTATGTAAAAAAAAAAAGTTACCAATCAGATCCGTGACAAGATGCAAAAAATATATATATATATATAAAAAAAAAAAAAAAAAAAAAAAAAAACCATGCTGTTTACAGCAAATGCGATTCATTAATCATACCACGTGAACAAGAGGAATAGAGGATGAATCCGGGTTTTTTTTATGTAAATTCCAGAATGTCCATAACGAGCAGGAAACATTGTGGGGCTATCATCATCATTATCCACATATTGCTACTGCTGCTGTTGTTTGCAACAAAACGAAAGGATTTAAACAGCTAACCCATGAATAACCTGCAATTATGTCAAACATAACATAACATAAGCTCAAAGAAGCTGATACACTGTGAAAATCTGTTTAGAGTGTAATCCAAGTGTTTGTTGAAATGTCCGACTGAGTTGTGTGTATTTCATTTCTGGGTAGATATAGAATCGCTAAAATGTGTGACTGAGTTGTTTGTTTGTAGACCTTAAGCACAAGTAAATGTCGTTTTGGCAATAAATAAGAACACATTCTGAACAGAGATTAGTAACTGTGTTTGATTCTGAAGTCTGAACACAAAACTGGTTTTATTGATAAATTTGGTGTAATATTAAAGTTGTAAGGTTTTATAAGATAAGTTGCTGCAACAGAACTAATATTTCTGGATAGATATAGAATCGCTCGAACTATGCCTAAATCACTTATTTGTTGCGTTTGGAAATCTGATTCTAGTTATAAAACTATGCACTAGTCACTATGAAAAACACCCCCTTAGTTACAGGCTATGAATTATGTGAAGAAAAACATCATTAGTCTTATGTGATGATAATACCCCAACGACAGTTAGTTTTATAAGGCACTTTTTTGGGGGCAAGATGTGGGGTAACAGAGTTTGGACTACAGCTTCGTATGTTTCTTATTCATTACGAAAGTCTTGAAATGATATTACCTGATATTGAATTATTGTGTTACCATCAGGTCTTTGTTGAACTGTATACACAAAATGTCCGAGGCAAACGAGGTATCCAAAGACCTTAATGTTGTTGATAACGATCCAAAAGTTGAAGTAAAGGATGACCCTTCTACTGAAGAAGTCCCAGTTAATCAACAAAAAGAGGAGGAAAATCCCATGCCATCACCAGTCCAAGAGGTACACTTTCTTCATTCCATTCCATGAGCAGTTTTGTTCTTTTGGTTTACTTTCCTATGATGTAATTGTGCATTCTGACTTTTGCATTATGACTTTCCAGGAAGGAGATCATGGGCTATCAAAGGTAATAGAACACAACGTGGTTTCTATTGGTGTTTGTGGAACCTTACAAAGGATAGCACCCGAGCTTTTTAGAGGAAAAATTCAGTTAGTAACAAATAGGGCTGTAAACGAGCCGAGCCAGGGTAGGCTTGGGCTCGGCTCGTTTAAAAATCGAGCCGAGCCGGCTCGGCTCGTTTATTTATACGAGCCGAAAAGTTGAGCTCGGGCTCGGCTCGTCAAATACTAATTCAATTCTAATAAAAATTAGTTCTGCAGTTCTGCAATATGGCCATCAAAGTAATTAACAAAATAACAGACTTGAGTTTCTTTCATCTAGAAGTTAACAAAATAGCATTTCCAAAAACTTGAATTACTCTTTCATCTAGTTGTATATATTATATTATATATAACTAAAGTTTAGTTATATATATATATATATATATATATATATATATATATATATATATATATATATATATATATATATATATATATATATACGAGCCAAACGAGCGAGCCACGAGCCAAGCCGACGTTGGCTCGGGCTCAGCTCGTTTACAAACCGAGCCGGCTCGACTCGACTCGTTTATAAACGAGCCGATTTCGAGCGAGCTTTTTTCGAGCTTTTTTCGAGCGAGTTTCGAGCAAGCCGCGGGCTTTTTGAACAGCCCTAGTAACAAATAAGGTATATCATAGTATAAATACCAAACTGTACTCGTTCCATCAAATCGTTGGCATAAATTCGGTTTTATTTGCGTGCCCATATATTGCAATCGGTCCATGGGAATTATCATCAAAGCTGAAATTCAATTTGTGCAAAATGGTTTCGGGTCAAAACTCGAGTCAATGTGAAGAGGTGAAGCATGATGACCCATGAATTTTTGAAGATTGTTAAGATTGGAACCGAAGCTTATGGACAAATATGCTTTGTTTTTCTGTTGGCATAACGTACGAACATGTTTATTGGAATGTCATGATTGTTCCCTATGACACAAGTGCGATTACCTTACTATACTCGTCCTGAAAAAACATAGTTTATGAGAATTGCGTTTATTTACATTTTATGTGTACGCCCACCTTTCACCTGACCTGACCACCAGCTCTAATTCATCATCAACTTCTGGCCACCAGAATATTCCTCCGACTACCACCACTTTTTCACTGGTAATAACTTTTGTCATCTTTTTACCACCTATCAGCACTCTTCTATCATTTTCCATATCTAGTTATTAAAAACCGCCTAATTTCAACTTCCACTTATTATAAATATACTTTTTATCTTTGATGTGTTTAAAGGCTTATTTGTGGTATTACAATTGGTAGTATTTACTAGCACTTCCATATTTTTTTAATACTACGCGCGGGCGGCGGGTACCCTGAATTAAAATTTTCCGGTGAATCATGTATTTTAGTTTATTATGTTTTTTTTTACAATACATTTACAGATATCAAGAATTTCGTTTAGCTCGTGCCCGTTCGGGCTTGAGCCCGTTGGCCCGTGTCCGTTCGGGCTCGAGCCCGTTTGGCCCGTGCCCGTTCGGGCTCGAGCCCATTTGGCCCGTTGCCCGTTCGGGCTTGAATATTTGTATCATGTTCTTTATTATTTGTATTAGTGACATTTAATGCAAGAATTGTGTTTAAGTTGGTTGTACAATATGCTTGATAATTTGTATTTCTTATGTAAGGGGTGTTTTAATTATTTAATAACTGCATTAATTGTATTTATTGACCGGTTAATTAATTGTATTTAATGTACATAATGATTTATTTATCTACTATATTAATAAAACAAGCTTTTGAAAAGCAATCTCTAACCCAAAATTCTTTAAAACTTGACACCTGTAAAATCATTTTGATCTAACGGTCCATGATGTATTCCCTTTCTAAGCATTAACTGCGCAAAAAATTTGGGCGGCATTACTCTCCTATTCTTCATTTGGTATCACGAACATAAAAAAAAAAAAAAAAAAAAAAAAAAAAAAAAAAAAACACACACACACTCAAATCCTCTCATTTGTTACAATTGATAAAAAAAAACACACACACATCTCTCTCATTCATCCCCTTTTCAACCGTAAACCCTAATCAAAAACACCGAAAATCAAAATCAAGATCCATACAAATTAAAGCAAGTTATGATAAATCATTGTGCAACAAATGTCTAATTTGTAACCATATTCGATTTATCATAATCATCTAATCACCATAATCAAGTCTTATCAGTTATCCGGTCAATCATGTTACGGCACTATTTTTCCGATGAAGATATTGATGATAATCTTAAATTTGTATGAATTACAAGTTAGTAATTTGATTTTGATAATTGATTGTGTCAGTTACACGTTTTTAAATTAACCCTAATGATACTTTGTTTTCCTGTATTATGCAACAGCAGCAGTTTTCTGGCTCGACAATTAACGGCATCAATTTTCCAGCACATTGGTGATGGTAACCTTAAATATTTATGAATTACAGGTTAGTTATCTTATTTCATAAATGATTATTTCAATTACATGTGTTTTTATTTTAACCCTGTTGTCCATCATGTTAATGTTATTGATTTACAGATGCTACATTTTTAGATGATTTATATTATGTGCTTTGTTATTTTATCATTGTATAGTAACTGAATGTTTTTTGTTGTTTGATCTTTTTGTTTTTAATGTTCATGTTTATTTTTTGTTATGAATAATTCCATCCAGTAATTTAGAAATAATCATTTAAAAACTTTATTTCAATTGCAATCAATTAACCATATTTAATTTTTAAATTAAATGTTTACTTTCAAAAAGATTTAAAAAAAAAGACTTATCCATAAATTTTGTAACAAAAATTGCTGAAGTTTTTTGTAAATTGCCTAAATTACAGCTATGATTTAATTTTTCAAAAACTGAAATATCATTTCCTTAATTATAGTATAATTTTAACCAAATTTGAATACACTACAAACTCTAATCACATCTGACCAGTGATCACTTTTATGCTTTTTTTAATGGTATCTCAATGAATCTCAGAAGGAGATGTTTAGTGAAGAACATTCTTCTAATGCAACTTTTGGAATATTAGAGAGCTCACGAGTATCTTGCAACTGAAATTTAACTGTATCGTAGGGTTGTCATTGCAGTTAAAGATGCTATCTTGTAGCTGAGACGAGTCCTGTCTGAGAAAAAGCTTCTGGTGTCATTTGATGCTAGTGTCAATTGAAAGACCTCCAGGTTTGGCGAAAACAATGTTTATCTAAAGTTTTAACATTATTGAACGTATGATTATGTAGTTGCTGATATGGTAATATGTGTTCTTACTATGCGATCCATCGAGCAAATGGATCTCATGTTTATATCTGATTTTAATTTTTATAAGATGCCTTGCAGTACATCAAAATACTCCAAATGCATAATTAATGATCTGATTGTAAGATTAAAATTATCTCTTACTAATTTTATGTGTGTCATTTTCTGTTTTCGATTTTGTTGATTTCATAATGTCATGTTTTTAGATGATAAAAAGGTTGTTTGGATCTGGCTACTGCAGAAATAAGAATAGGGTGTGACTGGAATTCTGGATTAGGCTGCAAATTTGGTACAGAAGGAATCCAAGCGCACAGATTGTTTTTATAAATGGCTTGGATGTATGATTAACATATTTACATTAATATTATCCAAACTGTATTCTCTGTTTATGTATACTTATTTTACTGTATGTATCTTACACATTGCAGGTATGCGACTGCCAGTGCCCGCCTGCTCAGATGGTATGTTTTTGCTTTGTGGCGAAAGAGATATCTCAGGCACGGTATGCCGTATTCTTACTGATTAGGGTTAGCAGTCTAGCACTATCTTACTTAGAACTGTACTTACAAATGTTTGTGAATATCAGTTTTGAAGTAGCTTTTGTTTGCTATTAGTATGGCTACATGGTTATATCATCGTGTTGCATATGTACCTAAATAGCAGATGTAATATGAAATTTGGAATATCCTAAGCTAACTATAGAGCAATCGAAATATAGGAAGGTTGAACAAATCAATATTAAATGTGTTCAAACTGGCAACTGTTTCCTTCCCTTGACAAATTCTAAATTGTTGTTAAACTACATATTTTTTACTGAATATATGTGCATCTGCAGCCACTTGCAGATGCTTATGGATTGCTCATGCATATGAATGGTGAGTGGGAATGGACGCTCGCACCTGGAGTTTCACTTTCAACGGGTACCAGCATGCCGTAGTAATGAAGATAATTTATATGTTGATAATTGCAGCCTGCTGATTGAAGGTTAGGCTGCTGATTTAAGGTTGTTGATTGAAAGTAATGACGACAATGGAGTCGTTATTAGTGTTATTTACTATAAGTTGTGTAGAAGTTATCCTCTAACCGCAAAGGCCTTACCACTTTTCCTGCACATAAATGGCTTGATCCCATGCTTTTTTTTGTAATGTGTCTAAAAGGGTTCTAAAATCTTTGAGCGGTTTAGCCCTTGGGTGGTCGATGTTTTTATGACACCTTGGTGCACAACAGTAGCATGGTAGTCTTAGCATTGGAGGTGGGAAAATTGAACAACCTCTGTAATGGTCCAAAATTAGTATTTTTGGTATCGGTCGGTTTGTGTTAAGCTTAAATCACTTTTTTGAATTCTTAATTAACTTTGAATTGCTGGTATGCAGTGCTATTTGCAGGGGAGTTGACTCCAATTAGGCTGTTACTGAGCCCATTTGAACTTGACAACTACACTCCTCAATATCAACAAGTTCAGTGTGAATTATTTCTTGAATTTACAAAATGAAAGGTTTTTTCTTTATTCCCCCGCGAACTTCTGAGTTTTCAACTTCCATTGATTTCCGTTCTGCAAACTATTCTGTGTTTTTCAGGTTCTAATAATATAGCGATATTTATGTGCAGAAATTGATGGTAGTGATGCGGATCCTTTCTGCAGTGACATTAAGAATCCAAACGGCGTTATATGATTGAAACTCGACAACATTGTTCACAGCGGTTTAAAAGATGCTGAATGAAAATTTAAAGTGCAATGGTTAGCTTTATTGCCTCTATTTTTTCAATACCAGTAAGGGGGTGTTTAATTAAACCTTATAAAAACATGTGTACTTATTGGCTTATATTCTTTTGTGATTTTATAAGCTAACCATGGTGCGTGTAATCGTTATCCGTTAAATGGGTGGTATAGGCTAATATGATAATGGCTCAAAACGGAACATCTGTATTTTTGCGCTCAACAGTATCTGAGCATGTTTACGCTTCTTGAAAAAGGCATATACTAAACGTCTATATACCCTCCTAAAACAAAGAAAAATACTTTCTTAATCCAAACACCCCTTCATAAGCTGGAAAACGTTGCTTATGAGCTTTCCCACGTTAAACTATGCCCATAAGCTAAGACAAAAACAACTAATCCAAACACCCCTTTAATTTGACCGAGTTCTTCACGCTTATTGCTGATTTGTTGCTCTTGCTGCTGATAAATTCAAATGAGATATAAACATGTAAAGGTAGCAGCAGCTACTGTGTAGGTATTCGTGGTCAACAGCTTACAGACTGCGATTCAGGAAAAAGGCAATACTTTTTGGGCAAGTTGTCGGGATACCAGCTTAGGAACATAAGAAATCTATCTACGTCGGGATACCAACAAAAAGGAGGTGTTCTTGAAGCTGCCTTAAAGACCTGTATTTTGACCATTGGTTGAGAAATATGCTGCTGTGAGTATATTGAAACTAATAGATATCTATATAACAATTGATATGCATGCATACTTGAATTCTCAGTTCTGTTTTTCTTTTGAATCAGGATGAGGATGCTTTCTTTGTCGATTATGCTGTATGACACACGAAAATCTCTGAAACCCTTTGCCAGTTATGTTGTATCACAAATGATACTAACTCTCTGAATTAGGGCAGTTCGAAGGGCAATGATACTGCCCAAGTGGAAACGATTTACATATTTCATTTTATTTTATATGACTGCAATTTGCACATGTTAAAGAAATGAAAATAGCTGATTAATGATTAATTTGGTATTTGCCTATGACATATCTATTCAGAAGGGGTATAGATATTCAAGCGGTCAATGTTGTCATCAATTTTTATTTTCCGAGGAATGCTGAGACTTATTTGCACAGGGTAACGTCACATTTTCTTTTGAAGAATTTACATCTTCGTAGTAATGTTCTGAACTGGATTATGTGTGTTGTGATTCTAGGTGGGTCGTTCTGTAAGGTTCGGACATCTGGGGTTACCTGTGAATTTGATAACCTACGGTTGATCAGGCGATTTATTGCCAGTGATCCATGACATATGCTTTGCAATGGTCAGTTATGGTAATACAAACTATCATAGCAAAACAAGTATACATGAATAATTTTGTCTCAACCTTTTAATACTCAGTTTTATTGTAGCTATTATCAGACTGATTATTTAACTCAGCATAAACATATGCAGAAATAGGTTACTCAAACACGAGAAACTGATTTTGCAACGGACTTTCTATGGTTTTAGGACATATGAATATTACCTGCAACCAAAATGCTGAAATTGGAACGTCATGAGTCACCAATTCTTCCCAAACATGATGGACTTTATTTGTTCCACCTTGCATTCCAACAACAGCACCAGATATGATCCAATCAGCAAGTGGGGATGGGCTGCCTATGGACTCAGTGAATTGTTCAATCAGCTCAGAAGGTGAGTTCCCTTACAAAATCCTACTTTCAATACTATCTCCATGTATCTGCAATTAGTCGTAATAATTTAGTTACTTTTCAAGATAATTAGTGACCTGATGTTTAAATTATAGCAAAATGTGGCTCAGATGTTAGTCTGAAAACCAGTTGATTTTATATTTATGAAATGTATTTCCAGATTTGCGGAAGTAACATAACCAGCTGGAATGGAAACTTCACCTGAATCTGGACTCTGTCATCCTGTGTTAAATCAAAGACGGAATAGTCGTAACCTTCGAGGTAAAGAGATTTCATCTTTGATGTCATATAAAATGGTGAAGGTGCATATGTTGTACTTCAATCTCCCCCAGCCCTATACAATGACACAGATATGTTTAATAAGTAATTTTCATATGTATATATGCAGTGGAGGAACTAAATTCATTATAGGGTGGTTCGGAAATATTAAATTGAGTTCAGCTATCTTCTTTAGAGGGTTAAAGCTATTTACTCTATCATTCTATAGAAAAAGTAAAACCTCTAAGACTACAAAACTTTATTAAAGGGTGGTCAGGTACCTTCAGTAACTGATCAAAGCAGGTTCATATGGAAACAAGTCATTTTTGGTACATGTCAAAACAGGTCGAGGTTGGTTTAACCCGCGAACACCTTTTGTCCAACTCATGTTAACAAGGCTAACGAAAAAGAAATAAACAAGGTGAAAAGTAAAGCACAACCTGAATGTATATTTGAAGTATACGTAAACATATATAACCAAATATGTAATATATTCCTTTATATACTTACTTTTCGAATACTACTTTGTTTCAGATAAGTATCTTTTGGAACTACCAACAACAGAAAATTCGGCACATCATGTTAACAAGGCTAACGAAAAAGAAATAAACAAGGTGAAAAGTAAAGCACAGCCTGAAGATATATTTGAAGTATACGTAAACATATATAACCAAATCTGTAATATATTCCTTTATATACTTACTTTTCGAATACTACTTTGTTTCAGATAAGTATCTTTGCTATAACGGTACTTGGCATAAGATTAAGAAGAAGTATAGGTGCGATTGTTATTACATGATGTCGGAGGCTGATGAAATAATCAATGAACTACGTGCAGTTGTTTCGTCACAATGTTAGTTACGATGAAGAATAAGTTTCCTTATGTGTCATGTTGCTGGAAATTTTATTATCAAAAGTTTGTTTCTTTTTCCTACGTTTTAAGTATTGTCTTTCATAAACGTCTTAATAATTTGGCTGTTTGCATTTTTTGCAAGCCATGGTTGTTATTTTCTATTTAGTAATGGGAAACGATAGTACAATATACTATCCAATGATGCTTTTTGTTTATCTTCCAGTATATGCAAAATAATTCCCAAAATTTATCTTATATGCAATTTTATAAGATGTTCTAAATAAATTATAATCACAAACTTTGTTGCAATTTATATTCTTAATCTATTATCAAACCATTTGTACTATTTTTGCTTTCTTAAAAACAATTTCTTAAAACTAGCCGCCCATCGGGCGGGCCTTGAAGCTAGTTGTATTTAATGTTAGTATTTCTATTTTAATTAGTTGTACTTTGAGCTTAAGAACTTGTAAATGTTAGAAAATGTGTTTTAATTACTTGTACTTTTAGCTTTATAACTTGTATTGCTTAATTTTAAGTATTTCTATTAATAGTAGGCCTTTGTGCATTATAAGATAGTTAGATACAGTTATGAATGAATTTGATAGATGGAATAATGGAATGTGGGATTCGGTTCGGCCTACTCGGGCTAGGACATATCGAAATGGTGCGTACATTCGAAGGGGGTTAAAGCCTTGTCAAAATGGATTCAGAAACATTGGATTATGGTTTCTACGGGTACGAACAAAACATTGTCCACAGAAAAGTCAATGTTTTTGTTAAGGACATGTGGAAATGGAGGCTACCGTTCGTTTGAAGCTTGGTAGAAAAGGTATCAATCTCGATTCTATTCTTTATCCATGTTGTGGAAATGCAGTGGAATATGTCAATCATCGTTTTGTGTATGAATCAGTTGATCTTTATTTAGTGGGGATTTGGTAGAATTTTTGCTTGGTGGGGAATTGGTCTCAGAAACGTGTCCCGTGGGTTATGAGGACTAAGATGATAGGAAAACTATTCATGTGAGTTTGTGTAGACGTCGGATTTGAACGTCAGAGGGACAAAATGGACAAATATATGTTCAACAATTATTAATTTATTCACCAGATTTTAGTTTGGTATTACATTTAGATGGTTTAAAGGTGCCTTATGAAATATCTTTGCGCGGAATAACACGAGTGACTTATTAAAGGTAGCTGACATGTTATAAAATAACACGTCTTTAAGAATATTCATTAGTTACCTAGCAAAAAGTTTCAAAGTTTACATAGCAAAGTTTCCAATGAAATAATGAGTACACCAGCAGTTTTTAAGAAAGACTTAATGAAGCTCGATCCGTATCCGGTCTCAAAAGAAAAATGAAAAAAAAAAAAAAAAAAAAAAAAATAGAGGCAAAAACCTCGCCTACTATATTTATGACTTATACATACTTTGTGTGCCCCCTGTATGATCTATGTTTTTTTGTTATGCCGAGTTCACTACAGTGGCTATGTTCAGGAAAGTTTTAACAATGATATTTTTTGCCGCCAACTATATAATTGTAAAATTAACACTTGACGTTATAGCTAAACAACGATATACATTTTGCCATTTTTATCAATTGGGGTTCGAAACAAGTGCTGTGCGTGAGCCCGCTTTGAACAACTTGTATTTTTTAATTAAGGCCGGACGGAGTGGGAGGTGAGTTCCCTCCGTGAGTTGCTCACTCACTTGCGACTCCCAAAACACCAACCAAACTCACGATCAAATTTGTGTGTCTTTGGTGAGTTACTCACCATAGTAATTATGTGGGACCCAATTAAAAGTAATATTTTTTTATTTGTTTTGTGAGTGTATGTGGAATATTTAGTGGAGTATATTTTGTATAGAGTGACTATTTTAATAAAAGGTGAATTAGAGTGACCAAAACAGATGTATGGTGAGTGGGGGTGTGTGGAAGTGATAGAAAAGAGAAAGCTGAGATGGCGCTGAGGTGGCGGTGAGTGAGTCATCACCACTACTTTCAGCCTAAATGTGAACCACTTAAAAATGTGTTCATGTTAAAAGGGTTATTTACATATGAAATGTGTTTAAATGATAACGAGAATAAAATTAGGTAGTATGAATATCATACTTACTTTTTACTGTATGCTTCATAACGAGTTTGAATTTACAGAGCATACAATATTTCATTATCTTGATGATGTACTTAATTCACGATCTCTAATGTCTCAATAGGATCAACTTGAACTGTTGGATCATTGTTTTCTTTCTGCATATGTTGACTGTTGAGTTCTATAGATTAATTAGATATCAAAAGTATTTAAATAAATCATAATCATTATTTATTCCTTGAGAACCTTATTTACATACTTAAACCTGCATACATTTTCCGTACTGAATGAATGTTTATTTGTAAGTTATGAGGACTAAAACGATAGGAAGACCATTGATCACCATGCATTGGCTTTCCAAGACATTTATTCCATGAAATGTCTTGGTCTTGCAAAAACGTATAATAGCTATCCATAAACTATGAGGTCTACAATATTTGAAACTAATATATTTTCATTTATGAAGATATTACAACTAGAAAAATGATGTGACGTGTTGGACGCCAAGTTTGAATGAGGGAAGGGTCAAAATGGACAAAACATATGTTCTAACATTTTTAAGGCTTACATATTAAACATGAAAGCAATCCATTTGTGGAGAGCCTTGCCACATAATTGATTAAGTAAATTGCAAAAATCGTCCTTGTGGTTTGGTCAAATTTCACGTTTGGTCCCTGTAATTCATTAAGTGCAAAAATGGTCCGGATTTGTCACTGTTTCATTCACTTTTGGTCCTCCATCATTGCAAAAATCGTCCTTGTGGTTTGGCCAAATTGCACGTTTCGTCCTTGTGGTTCAATGTTGAATGACCAAAAGTGAATGAAACAGTGCCAAATCCGGACCATTTTTGCACTTAATGAATTACAGGGACCAAACATGCAATTTGACCAAACCACAAAGACGATTTTTGCAATTTACTCTAATTGATTGATCAGTTGTGTCATCAACTAATTTTTATCATTGGCTAATGAAACCTTGTTGCTAATCGGATCATTTTGTTTTCGTGAGGGGTTGGAGTGTGTTTGGAGTATTGCCAATTCCCACTTTTCAGTGTCATATCAGCGCCACATCACCTTAGCGTCCCTACTTTCAAACACTCACACTCCAAAACACTCATTCACTAGTGGCATGTCATTTCACATGCTATTTGAACCCCACCATACCGAATTAAAACACAAAACTCACACACAAAACTTATTTAAAAAAAAAAACAAAAAGTGGCCCCACCATCCTTACTTTTCCTCTGTCACTTCCACCGAAATACAAAATTTTGGCATGATGGAGTGTGGTGACATTTAAGTGACGCTCTTAGAAGCTTCAAATGTTGATGGGATGAATTAAATCACGTTGGGTTGGTGTTGGGCAAGTGTGATGACCAACATGGCAACATGCATACTGATTTTTATCTAATCAAACTCTAAATTTTTGCTTCTTCAATGCTAGATCTTTTCTTAGAGAACAATAAAACTTTTGTGTGATTGTCTTTCACTTTAAATCCAAGAAAGCATTACATTTTCTTTACTTTATACATAACGAGTAGATAGTCACCCGCGCGTTGCGGCGGGGACTATTTGTTGTTGATGTATGTGCTTTTTTGGGGCGCAAAATTCTGGTTTTCTAATCTTTTTTTAAGATTTTAGTTTTACTGTTTTTTGGGCGTAACTATTAATTTTTTTTACTGTTAACGTGTAAAAGGCGTACATCTTTTTAGCATGTGTGCGTGTTTAGTGGTTTTAAAATTGTTTTTATAGGCACCCGTCTTTACTATGGTTTAAAGGTGTGTTTTAATTTATTATTTTTTCAAAAAAAATATTGAGTACTAAAGTTCAACACTTAATATAAAAGCGTACCTAAGGCCAAAGTATTGTAACATTGGGATTATTTTGTTCGCAATTTGAATGCCTTTTCAACAATATATTTTTTTTATAACGAAATCGGTATATATTCGTTAGATATGTGATAAATAAAGTTTGTTACTTAAAAAAACCGTAAAAAGCTAAAAGTATAGGGTAGTTATCGAAACATTTGTTATTACATCTATTTTTAAATAAACTTTAGGGTAGTTTTTAAAGTTATTAAGTAGGTTAAGGGTGTGTTTTAAATGTTTCTTTCTTTTTTTCAAATATATATATTAAACTTAAACATTTTTTATAAAATCGTGCGTATGTCAAAAACCTATCAATATTAGCTCGTTTTGTTCGTAATCGAGAGGCCTTTTCATTGGTATATTTTTTATTAAAGGAGTCGCTAGATATTTCAGAAGTAAAGTTTGTTATATTAAAAAGTCGTAAATAATAGAAAGTTTAAGGTAATTTTCGTATTTTGTTGCACAGTTTGGGGGGGCTATTTTGTAAAATTTTCTTTTATTACATGACTTTGGGCCGGGCTTAAAGGAACTCATTTTCAAGGCCCACATGAAACGCTTTCTTTTCATGTGCGTAATAGTATATATCAAGGTTTTCAAGGTCGGGATCCTACTTAGGATCAATTTCGTCTTTGCAAGATCGTGATTGTAAGATCGGATCGGGATCTTAAGATCCTATCATAATATCATTTTTAAGTAGCCTTTGTAATATTATACAAATTTATAAATTATTATATATCATAAACACAAAATTATATAAATATTTCATACAAATGTTGTCCTAAATTATGAATATGAGATGTATAAGAAGATTAACATGTTCTTTTTTAAATTCTACAAAACACAATCCATAAATTTGTAGTTTTTTAGCTTGTGGTTCGAGAAAAGTAAGATCGGATCGGATTAGATCTTAAGATTATGGTCAAGATCGGGATACTATAAGATCTTAAGCTTTCAAAGATCCTATGTAAAATCCGGATCGTTTTTGCTTTGCAATATCGTAAAATCGTAAAATCTTAAGATCAGGATCGAGATCCTGACAACCATGGTATATGTACATATCTATACATATATCTGGGAGGCTATTTTGTAAATTTTTCTTTTATTATTTGACTTTGGGCCGGGCTTAGAGAAACCCATTTTCGAGCCCCACATGAAACTGTCGTTTCATGTGGATAATAGTATATATATACAATTAACATGATACATTTTATAACAAAAACTATAGTACGCGTTATCATATAAGAGTAAATTATACAAATGGTCCCTCATAAATTGTGGTTTGCATTGTTTGTTGGGGTTTCGAATTTGATTCAAAACTAGTCTTGTCCACAAAAAGATGCAAGTTGATTATCCGAATTCCATAACTAGAGTTTACAACGTCAAAGGTGGACCATTTTTTGTGGACTAGCTACTACGACTACTCGTATAATTTGATGAAAATACATCTTATGTATAAGAATACCATGCCATATGTATCCCAAACTAGATACCATATGATTGTTGATTGTTGCTACTCTAAAAAACAAAATAATAATAAAAAAATGTTTACTGATCGGTGTTTAATGTTTTTAAAAGAACACACATTATTCCTTAAAAGGTGTAGTACAATTTAATTATTGACATGTACCGATTACAAATTTTATATACGACTACTAAACGGAACTCGTTAATGTTTGATCTCGAGTCGAGCTAGAACAAGCTTAGTTTAAGCACCATCCCAACACCCCTAAATAGCCCATAAATACTACCAGGAAACTTAAATGCCTTCACGTTATAACTTTCATTTCATCAAACACGTTAGACTCATTAACGAAATCAACTCACTATTAAGAAGAAGAAGAAGAATGTGAAGAGTATTAACGCCAAAATAATCCTCAACCATATATCAAAAGGCCCGTGTTATCCTAACACCCCCTATAGGGGGTGTTTCCAATGATTGGACGCTGCCATAAGCAATCCCAGTATATATCTGTCACCACTCATTCTTTTATACAAGCAATCCATTCTTTTATATCTGTCACCACTCATTCTTTTATACAAGCAATCCATAAGCAATCCCAAAAAAGGAACCAGACAATAGACTTTTCTATGATTTATCTTTCACATTAAATCCAAGAGAAGACCTATTCAAATAAAATGACATGTCATTAAGGAATCTCGACTACCACAAGCATAAAAGTCTGACTTTTGGCATTGATTTCATATCAGGTTCTGCACTTGCAATTGCTTTGAAACACCAAATTTTATTTATTTTCATTTTTTATTTGATCAACCAATTGTAATGGCGTCTTCCATGAAAGGGTTTGAACATCTCGAAATACAGCTTGAAGAGATCAAATCAGCCACCAATAACTTTAACGAAGAAAATGTTATTGGACATGGTGGTTTTGGTAAGGTCTATAAGGGGGAGTTGTCTCACTCTCACTATGAGGGGAAAAGCCTGATTGCTATAAAGCGTCTCGATCGCAGACATGGTCAAGGAGACGCTGAGTTTTATAAAGAAGTCAGAATGCTTTCATGTTACAGACATGAAAACATCATCTCCCTCCTGGGGTTCAGCCGCGGACGGGATGAGATGATACTTGTGTATGAGTATGCATCTCGTGGAAGTCTTGATGGTTATTTAAAAGATGTTAATCTCACATGGACACAAAGATTGAAGATATGCCTTGATGCTGCCAAGGGACTAAGCTACCTTCATGATCCGAGAGAGACATACCAAAGACTTATTCATTGTGATATTAAAAGTGCTAACATTCTGCTCGATGAGAATTTCAATGCTAAAGTTTCTGACTTTGGGCTGTCAAAAATAGGCCCGGCTAATCAGCAGAATTCAATTCTCGTCACTGGTGCCTTGGGTACCTTTGGATACTGTGATCCTCTGTTTTTGGAGACATACTCCCTCACAAAAGAGTCTGACGTGTACTCTTTTGGAGTAGTCTTATTCGAAGTCCTGTCTGGGAAACTTTGCTTTGAATTTAGCAATGGTCAGTTAAATGTTCTAGTGCCTATGTGGAAACAAAGCTACGAAGAGAATAAGTTGGATGAGATTATCTTGCAAGATCTCATGCAACAAATGGATCCGATTTCATTGAAAACATTCTCAGACATTGCATTTAAATGTTTACGAAAAGCTCGTGAAGAACGGCCAACAATGTCTCGTGTTGTGGAAGAACTGGAGATTGCACTTGACTCGCAGGAATTTCCTGATCTCAAGCTCGAACTGCTAACAAAGAATGAAGATATACTTATGGCTGTGGATCCTCTTCTAATATACAAAACTGGAAAGCAACTCAAAGAGCTTCTCTCCAAAGGCTTGATCATTGATGAGGGAAAAATGGTAATTAGCTACATTGCTTTGAGTTATTTATATGAAGATTTATATTGGTAAATTATGTTTAAAAAATGTTAGCCTTTTTGTGGAAATTGACTTCATTGATACCAAATACATATGTATTTCTACTTGTAAAACCAATATGACTCAGTTTGTTAAAAATGACGTCTCAAATGTGTCAAAATTGAGTCATCAAATTTAATCCAATTTCATGTACTTTTATTATTATTATTATTATTATTATTATAATTATTATTATTATTTTATTAAACATCACTTTATTAGAAACTATTATTATTTTTATTTTTAATTTTATTATTATTATTATTATTATTATTATTATTATTATTAAATGGCATCTCAAGCGTGTTCATCTTTGGAGGAAAAAAATAATAATAAATGATTTAGTTTACTCAAAATCTATTAGAAACTTAATAACACGAAACAAAAAATGAAATATTGTTGTCCATTGCAAGCACCCACTCACGAAAGTTGGGCCCAATTTCCTTGACACAAATCAAAAAAGGCCTAACCCAATTTTATGCCCTAAACCCAGTAACTTATTCGGAATTTAATGGACGTGTAGTGGTTGTCTACAAATGAGAAAGGGGAACGCATTGTAAGGATTTACATTGAAGCCTGTCTCAATCTCTCTGAAATTGAAGATTACAAGCTACAACATCAGTCTCATGAATTTGTTAATAAAAATAAGTCATTCGACCCATTATTTATTGTATCAAGATTTATATATATCTACAAACCCAAATACATACACCATTTATAGTATTCGCTTATGCTCTACATCCATCTTTAACACAAAACAAAAAATGGAATATTGTTATCAACGGCAATTACTAACTAGACTTGGGCCCAATTTCCTTGACCCAAATTTAAAAGGCCGGGCCCAATTTATGCCATGATTCTCATATTGTATACCCAATAATAACTAAACTAATTCGGAACTTTATTTTTGATCGGACGTGTAGTGGTTGTCTACAAATGAGAAAGGGGAACACATTGAAAGGATCTACATCGAAGCCTGTAATCTCAAGTCCCCGTACAAAAATCAGGAAGAATTGCTAAAACATCCGTCTGATTATGGCATTGTTAATTCAAGGTGACTTATCCTATTCCATTCCTATCCCGTTTGTTTGTAACAGGGAGTGAGTTATGTATTTAGTGTATCTTCAATAACTTTTTTAGTCTCTCATTCTTTAATTCTTCTTTATGCAGATTTCTAGGGGGGAAATGTTTCGACTATTGGTCTTCATTCAAAGCACGTGTGAGATGTGAATACTTGACAACTCAAATCTCATACACGCTCAACCTTGTTTTCCGATATAAGTATGAATCCCGTGTCAATTGGTTTGGCGCCCTGAGATACAAAATAGATGGGGAGGATGAGACAAAAGTTTTCATAATTTACCCTTCTACCCATATGAGAGAAGATGGATGGTTCATTGTTCCATTGTATCACTTTACTAGCCAACATAAAACTGCTGACCTTCAATTTGAGTTTCAATACCATGCGGTCACATTACTAGTAGCAGGCTTCGAGTTCCAACCATCTGAAGAAAAAGTAAGCGGTTTATTGCCAATGGTTATGTTATTTATAAAAAATGTAAGAAAAAATGACACTTAACCCGAACGTATGGCTCACTTGCTTGGATATATGTCATATATAGGTGGAACTTCCGGTGTTTGAAGAGTACCAATACATAATCGCGGCTGCCTCACAATCTCTCTTCTACAGATCCCTTGATGAACTTAAACAGATTCTCTCCCAAGGAGTCCACCTTAATGGATACAAAACGGTATTCAATTGGCTATGTCTATTTATAAAGATAATCTGAGTAGAACTACAGTAATTCCCAACTTTCTAATTATGCAGTGGTTTTCTCTTAATGAGAAAGGAGAACACTGTCACATGATATCCATGGAAGATTGTTTGATTCCAAATGAAGATTCCACTCCTCGATATGAGTCTCATCGTTTGTCAAGGTGAGTTGTCATACTCAGAATTATCCCTATTGTCTCATAAGTATTTATAAATTGACGCATCATTCTTTGCTTCTTCTTCTTCTTCTTCTTCATGCAGATTTCCAGCAGGCTTTTATCTAACAACAAATAAGGGATTCAAAACACATGTGAAGACCCAATTATTGTCTCAATCAATCACATACATCGTTAACCTTGTATACTACAGTTACTCAAGTGATGAACAAGCGTACGTAGACCTCAAGTACAGATTAAGAGGGGAGACAACAACTTCTACTGTGAACCTTGCAAATCGAAGAGAATTTGATTATTGGCTTTGGATAGTTGAATTGTTTCAATTCAATAGTGATGGGAGTATTGTTGATCTTGAAATTGATTTTGATGATCATGGATCCAATCTACTAGTAGAAGGCATCCTGTTTCAGCCTCTGGGAAAAAGTAAGCAGACATATACTGGTTTAATCATCATAGTCAATTTTTAATTATCACTTCATAATTCTTACAAAACTGGTAAACAACTACTATAAGCATTTGAATTAACAGTGCCAAAAAGGTTGGGTCTGGTAATAGGTCGAGATTGGTTGGGTCAAAATGGGCCATTTTTGGTTCTGAGTCAGACGTATGGGTTGAAAATGAACTGCGAATGGAATTTTGGATTTCCTTAAAACTGATAAATAGACAACGGAGATCGATACAAATAATAGTTATGAATACAAATTTTTATAGCTAAAATTAAAACTAAAACTGGTAAACCAATTACTTTGTAATAGGTGGAAGATCAAGTATCAAAGGATGACAAGGTGGAGAATATCCAAACCATATCAAATTCAGATTCAGATAGTCTGATCCAGACAACGAAAGAGAAACTCTACTCAATTTTCAGAAGAAGGTCCCTAATCGATAATGGTCAACAGGTATACATTATAGGAATTATAAGACTAATGTCCTTATTTCGAACCTAATTTAAGTGTAATATTCCTTAATCCTTACACTTGCATATCCTTATGGATTGATAGTGGCTCTCTGTTGATAAACATGGGAAGAAATGTTTAATGCTATCTGCAAAAGCGACTTGGGTAATAGATGACAAGAACTCAGCTTTCGAGTCTTCCCATGAATCAAGTTTCTTTCTCTATTTTTCCTAGCCAGTTTTCCTGTAATAGTTTATATGTTATTCATATGTCTGCACCACTTTGCCACTACCTACGAATACAGACACCTTTGTGAAGAAATTTTATATATTTATAATTTTTTCTCTTGCACACAACTGAGTTATTATTAATATTGGCAAAAATATGTAGAATCTAGTTTGGTAATTCTTATTTACCTTAAGTTGTGATCTATATTTTTATAGACTAGTATTGAAATCTATACAATAAGCAATTCATCCTACACAAGTATCTTCACAATCAAAACCGTCACTGGAGATTAATCCTTGTTTCCTCTATCAGACTTCTAAATATTCATGCCCACATTACACAACTTTGCTACATGGAGGTCTGCCACAGTTTGCTTCACCTTAAAACTCATTAACTTAAGCTTTATAGTGTCATTATTTTTTGCATACAGCACTTCCCAACTCATTTTTTCAATCTCTGAAATTATGTAATCTCTTTCCTGCCAAATGAAGTATACAGCAGCAGCAAGTACTAGTAATCTAAGGATGCTCCCTATGTCGTTTCACATGTTCTAGGAACAAAATTTTGAATAATATTTTTCCAATCATTAGGCAACCCATTCAGACCCATCATTATTAGCAACTTGACCCATATATTATGTGCAAAAGGGCAGATGATAAAAAAGATGAGAATGTTCTTCACAGATATTAATATATTTGGCATACCATTACTGCACTTATCCCCGTTCATAGGCTCTGAGATGCTTGTAACACAATAGCTATTACATCTTTGATTATAGCTGCTAACTAGACACATTGAATTGGCTTACCCGTTCCTAATTAATTGAAAATATGAGACTTCACTCACCTCCAACAAGTTCTTTTATTCCCAACTGTCTGAATTCTCGTGTTTAACTTCCCAAACACTTCTGCCTTTTTAACTCCATTGTGCGACTCCATTATATTCCATAAATGGTCAAAACGGGTAATACTTGAGAAAGACACTTAATTACAGTGCAATATTCCATGAATTCTTGATTATTATAGCTTTATTCCATATAAATCTCTTTTATCACTATTCTAGGAAGCATGATACATAAGCAATCAATCTTGAAAAGCCTTGAAAAAAAGAGCCCTAAACGTTGAATTTTGTACCCCGACGATCTGCCAAAGCATTGCCTGACTTTTCTTTGGTGTGGGATGGCATGTAAATTTTCCATCGACCAATTCCGCTCACTTTAAATGCTATCACTGTTTGATGCTGGCATGTCGTTCAGTTTAGCCATAGTGAATGAGAAAGCCTTTAAAGAGCCTTTCACTTCATAGAAAATATTAGCAAGCCCACCCATTAAATAATGAACAATAAACAACTTAACACATTAGTTAGCTTCTACTACTTGGATGCCTTAAAAACTTTCTGAATCAGTTACATATTAGATGGCTTTCTTGTTTCTGCAGATTTGGAGAAGTCCTTGTAATAACTGCTGGCGACAAATTTGAACTTGTGAATGAAATAAAACCCAAAGTGCTATCAGCTGATACAACATATGCAAGTTACTTTGTCTACAAATTACCATCAGACCAATCCAAATTTGAGTTTCCTCTCAAAGTGAGCAATAAAAGGGGTGTAATCTATTATAAGGATATATACAGCTATTTAGTAAGCCCTCAAACACCCCAGTTATCAGACAAAAGTTTGATGAGAACAGATACAACCCGCTAAATAGACACAAACTAAGTGCTCTTCCAAGACAGAGGAGTGATGGTTGGATGGAAGTAATAGTATGGGAATTTCAAACCCAGAAGACTCCCAAAACAGTTTCAATGAATCTTTTGTTCAAGCATCCTGCTAAGAAGGATCTTTGTGGTCTTATCATACATGGGATTGAGCTTAGACCCATTTAGATTCTCTTCTTTTAGTGATGATGGGGGCATCTGCAAGATTCAATTACATGTAAACCAATCAGTTAGTTTGCTTTCATTGAATGTTAAAAATATAGTTTGCATTAATTAATTAAATATAAAGTCATTTATCATTTATGGGAGATATAGCTAAAACAGAAACCCAATTTCTGCGAATGGTAACCGGGTCAAGTCCCAGGTCAGGGTGAAGAAGATGATTGCTTTGACCGTTTTAAATAAAATAATAAAGTTGACAGACAATTGCATTTGCTTAAGGTTTTGGCGTACAGTGTACTAATTTTGTATATTTACAACTGTATACCCAGTTTTTAGTTGTTTGTATCATATCGCTTTGAGTAAATTACACGGATGGTCCTTGTGGTTGGCGTTGACTTTCACGTATTGTCCCTTGACTTTTTTTTTGCACTCACAGTCCCTAACTCAGAAACTACTAACACATATGGTCCCTTGACCAAACGTCCGTTTGGTCAAGGCGTTAAGTTGTATAATTGTGAGGGTATTTTCGTCAATTCGCTATAACATCTCTCTCCCTCTCTCATGTATCTCTTTCCCAGCCACTCACTCACTATATACTCCTTATCATTTCTTTCTTTTACCTAAGCTCCCTAATTTAACCCAAATTAAACCCTAATTCAAAAATAAAAATCTTACAAGAACCTCTTGAACGAGCAGCAGATTCCCACAAGCATAAACAACCTTGAACCACCGCTAGCTGCTGCCGTCTACAACCACTTGCCCCACCAATAACATCCATTACAACCACTGGCCCCACCACTAACAACCATTATAATCCAAAAGAAGTTGGAAATCATAATTTACAGAAAAAAAAGGAAAGAAAAAGAAAAAAAAAAGACACTAGATCTACAAATGAAAATCATAATTCAAAGAATATGGTGGTATTTGAACTTCTTGATTTGTTTTTTGTTATATGATATTGTTATTTGTTTTTTTTTTGTGTTTGACTAGTGGTGGGTTTAAGGTGGTGACGGGTTTATATGATGGGGAATGTGATATGAAGAATTGAAGATGAAGATTATGATATGAAGAATTGAAGATGAAGATGATGATGTTGAAGAAATGTAAGTTCGAAAATAGCACTCAAAAAATTTAGTACTCTTGCTTAATTTTACATTGACTTTTTGTAGCATGATTCTTAAAAAGTGATACTAATTAGTTAAAAAGCAAAAGTCATATATCTGTATTAAACTTCTTATCGTTTGATGTACTAGTGCATTTGTGCAATGTCTTTTGTGGTAGAAGTCATATAACACTTATGCATAATGTGCCGAAAGTGATGACTGACAAATAAAATGTATGAAACTATGTGGCATCAGTTTAGTACAAGCGAATGACATTGAGACTGTGGGGGGTCTTTGCAATTTGCAATAGTCCATCCTATCTTTTGATTCTCATTGTCATAGATGATGAGTTTGTCAAGGAATGATATGGCTGCAAATACCAAGGGAAAAAAAAACCAAGTTTATTATGCGCGCATACAACCAGAAATGTTCATTTGTTTAACTGATTTGTCAAGTAAGTTCTTTCTACCTCCAATTACATTAACGGTTGGAGCTTCAACTACTGTTGCTACTTTAGGTTGATTTGATACACGCGGTGAAGGAAACAAATTTGTTCTTATTTATTTCACATCATTAACAAATTTGTTCTTATTTATTTCAAGAAGTCACTTTGTCTTCACTTTAAGGATATCAGGTGTTAATGAGGTAAGGTGTTAATGAGGTAAGGATTATTTGATGGTGGTGTGGTGGCGATTTTGTGGTAGTGTGGTGGTGATTTGATGGCGATTTGATGGTGCTGTGGTGGTGATGGTGGAGTGGTGGTGATGGTGGTTTGTTAAATCTGGAAAATGGGGTGGTGATGGTGGTTTACACATATGGTCCCTGTGACATTAAAAGACAATTTTACCCTCATGTGCCTTGCACATGAGGAACTTTTAACGGTCAAAGCTAACGCCGTTTGGTCAAGGGACCATCTGTGTTAGTAGTTTCTGAGTTAGGGACTGTGAGTGCAAAAAAAAAAGTCAAGGGACCATACGTGAAAGTCAACGCCAACCACAAGGACCATCCGTGTAATTTACTCTATCGCTTTCCATATACAACTAACACAGCTTTCATTAACATGTAGCAACGCTATAACAACAAAAAGTTATAAACTTGATACCATAACCATTAACAAACATGCCATTGCAGATTTAATACACCTCCAAACATATTTCTTTCCATATATACAACAAACGCACATGTTCTTAACATCAAGCAACACTTATACATCAAAAAGTTACAAACTTTATTCCTAAGTTACATTTTTATACTATTTCAGATCAATACAACTCCAAAAACACCTACAAAAAAAATCATAAAAGCCCAAGAATTTAGGGTTTATCATTGTTTTAGTACTAATATCAACTAATTACCTAACATAACTACCTGAGCCAATCACAATAATACAAATTAGATGAACTAACACCAGATCTAACATATCTTTTGTCATCATCAATAAAAACATAAACCCATATAAAAAACACCCACAAAAACACAATTAATGACGACTGTGATATTAATTAAGCTTAATTAGGGTTATTTAATAAAAACCCACACTTTATCAAAAATTAAAACAGACCCACATCAAGATAACAAAAACACAACTAATCACATTTCCAATCAATTGAAGGCCAATTAGGGTTTATCATTCTAAATAACTAATTACCTAATAAAACCACCTAAACCAACCATCATTTAATAAAAAGCACAAACTTTATAACAAAGTAACAAAAACCCATATCAAAAAACCAATAAATATCAAAACCCACAAATTAATTCAATATTTAACTGCTTAAATAAGTGTAAAAATGTGTACCCAAATGAATAAAAACCCAAACTTTATAAAAAAACAACACATACCCACATCAAATAAACAAAAACCCATATCAAAAAACCAATCAAATCACAAAACCCATCAATTAATTAATCAATTCAAGAATCAAAAGCTTACGTAAAGTGTAATGTGAAACGATCTGACGGTGAATCGAGAATAAAGATATCAAATTTATAAAAACTGTGAGATGAATTGAAGATTGGTGTAGATTAATTAGGGTTTTTAATTTGGGGATTTAGGGTTAAGGTTAGGGTTAGGGTTAGGGTTAATCCGGCAAAATTGTGGGTTGTTTTTGCCGGATGGTTTGTGAGGGTCGGTGGGAGGTGTAAGAATGTGATGGCTATTTATAGAAAGATTTTTGGGTTGAGTTACCATGTGCTTTACATTAAAGTTTGTGTATAATCATCATGTTATGTGGTATGTACATGCATGGGATGTAATTCCAACCAAATTCACTTTTTACTTTTTCCTATTCAACAGTAGGTGTTATTTTAGAGTAAATTGTTGTCAAAATAGTCCTTGTGGTGTATCTAAATTGCAAATACAGTTCTTATCTTTTTGAAAATGCAGACGTTGCTTATGTGAGAAACTATTGGTGCAGATATCGTCTCTGCCTCGAAAGAAAATGACTCAAACGTCGTAAAATGAATGACAAAGTCTCGTTGAAGGCAAGGGCATTTGAGTCAATTTACTATAGGGCATGGACGATATGACAAGGATAAAGTTTGCATTTTCGAAAATGTAAGAACTACTTTTGTGATTTAGATATATCACGGGACGGTTTTTGCAATTTTTTCTTAAGTGTTTGACTAATCTTTCTCTAAAAGTCATGAGCACATGTTTAGTTAGGATTTATGACTTACTTTTCCAAAACACTTTTTAACCGATCAGCTAAACTTTTGCAATAAAAAATGATAGTAACTGGGGTAATACCACAATGGTTAAGTACGTAAGTATCCACATGTCCATGTTTACTTATAAGAACGCCTACTCAAACTAAATTTTTACAGTTTTACGTTTTTTTTATTTTTTTTTGTTTTCTAAATGTGGTTGATAAGTAAGACTATAGGTGTAATATATTGGAGATTCGGGATTATTTAAGGGAGACACAACTTAAATCACATTTTCAAATAATTAAGTACTCAAGTTTACAGTACAAATTGATTCTAGAAAATTTATCTTTGTAAACAAATCTTGTTTTCCAGTGTTAACGGTAACACTTTAGTGTCTGCATGAAGTATAACTTTTTACAAAAGTGTTTTCGACACAATATGTGTGAACTAGTCATCTTATAAAGTGGTTGAAATAATTCGTTACAACTATGGGTGTTGTTCCGTGTATTGTCAATAAGCAGGAAGGTCTAGTATCGTTTTGTTAAATATTCAATAATGCTTTTCAACCATTGAATGTTGAAATTGTCGATTTCTAAGAAATTACTTGTACTAAAGTTTGTACAAGAACTTTGACCAAATAGTATCATTTGTTGCCTTAGAAATTCCTCAACTAAATAGTTGAAATAATTATTTGCCATTAAAAAAAATGTACCATGTTTTAAACCATCACAACTGTTTACTTGTTAAACCATCACATCTTATTGTCAACATGATACATATGTGCATACATGTCATCCATACATTGGGGAGGTTCATTGAACTTGGACACTTATGTAGTATTAACTATTAAGTCCATGTTGAACCGCTCATCTTTATAACACATTAATTAACTTCCTAATTAATTACAATATTAATTTTGCTAATAGTAACAGTTCGTGAAAAATCTTGAGATAGTAACTGCCTAGCTTGAAAGTTTAGTTATAAATAAGTTACCTAACATTTATACATTGTTATAAATTATGGTCGACATCAAATAAGCAAAAATCGTACAGAAGATAGTTAACTCCTCATTTTGCAAGTCCTTTATTAATCACCTATGTCTTATATGTTGGTTCAGCTGACGAGATCGAACGTCAATATCAATGCTAAAATGAAGAAAGAAAAAGAAATATGGGAATCAAAGGATGATATTGTGAAAAGATTTTCTAAAGATGACGAGTTTTTCTGAGCGCCACATGTCTTTGCACAGACAAGAAGTTACAGTTCGTTCATTTGATGCATCACAGTATGATCAATAGGTTGCAGTTAAATTTGATGTTCTTTTTTTGCAAACTTATTACCTATGGCTATATCTATAACATTGAGATAATGTTACTTAAATAAATAAATAAATAAATAAATAAAATCCGAGTTGTCAACCTAGCATGAAAGCTTATTAACAAGGATCCAAAAAGAAGACTAATGAAAAAAGCTTTGGAGTTGGAACCTTTCGAATTTAGTCACTGTAGAGACTTTGCTATTAATTATGACTCATTCTTCCCTTCATTAAGAAGTTGAGGATTAGAATCAAATTCTTATAAGTATTCAAGTCTTGGTTCTTTTGTGATCTTCTTAAAAGGTTCATGGGTTTTGTTGGAAAAATAGATTTTGTAAAATGATTTTTGCATATTTTGGACACTATTTTAATATATGTATATGTTATATATACTTATATTTTTTGGTAGCTTTGCATTCTCCATGACGAGAGCTTCGCAACGAGCTAAAATGTGTCAAAATTGGAGTTGATATGAATAAGATATCGTGTCTCAAAGTGAGGCACTTGGAACACAAAAATATGGAACACAAATCTACCCCACATCGCCTAGTGAAGGAAGTGGAGAGTGGTTTATAAAGAAATCTTGATATTTGCTATCAAATTCCTTTAGGTGAGCTATGCTCCCACTCCTACGTGCGCGCGCGCAGGGGGGGTGCAGATTTGGGATTTCTGGGCCAAAATGGGTTCGAAGCTTCTGAACTCATGCGAGCCCGCGCGACCTGCGGACACGAATGCAGCTCTGAAAATTCGCCTGTGCGCGTATCTTTTTGCTGCAAGATCCGGGCTCTCAATTTCCATATTTTTCAAATTCTGTATCAATCTATTTTGGGAATAGATATAAACTTGGTGAATAAGTTTTACAGAATAGCTGCAAGATCCGGGCTCTCAGTTTCCATATTTTTCAAATTCTGTATCAATCTATTTTGAGAATAGATATAAACTTGGTGAATAAGTTTTACAGAATAATTATACGTTGTACCCTGGGAAACAGACGGCGAATCTGTTTTAAGGGAATCGTGTTTACACGAGCCTCGTGCACAACCTTACTGTTTTCGTTTAATTTTATTTTCTGTTATTTACTCTTTGTAATCTGATTTATTAATAAAAAGTGTACACCGTTTCCTACAATCTTAAAACAGATTCGGTTTAACCGAATTTAAAACACTTTGTTAAAATCGGATTAATTATTAACAGATTTTATAAACTATTTTCTGTCGAAACCTTGTTGAGTTTCTTTGGAAATCAGTTCTAATTAAACGGATATTATTTTCAGCAATTGTTCTTATCAGTTTACATCGAAACCAAGATAGAGTTTCTATTAAACTGATTTACTCGATCCATCGAAACCAAGATAGAGTTTCGTTGAATCAGATTCGGTACAAGTAGATACTGATTTACAACAGTTTGTTTAACTGTTTGTGTTTGAATTTTCAGGATGACAAACACCACTATCCCTCCTGTGACTACTACTGTGAATGTACCTGGTGCGCCAGTTACCAACACGGTTGCTAATCATGCTGAGAAACCAGAGAAATTCAATGGGCAGAATTTTAAGAGGTGGCAACAGAAGATGTTCTTCTATCTCACTACTTTGAACCTTGCGCGGTTCTTAAAAGAGAATCCACCTCACGTGGAACCTCCTGCAGAAGGTCAATCCGCCAATCAACAGGCTGTTCAAGCCTTGGAAGCATGGAAACATTCAGACTTTTTGTGTCACAACTATGTTCTGAATGGTTTGGTGGACTCTTTGTACAACGTGTACTGCAAGACCAAGACTGCCAAAGAATTATGGGAGTCATTGGAACGCAAGTACAAAACTGAGGATGTTGGTACAAAGAAGTTCGTGGTAGCTCATTTTTTGGATTACAAGATGGATGATTCAAAGAACGTGATGAGTCAGGTTCAAGATCTGCAGGTTTTGCTACACGACATTCATGCTGAGGGAATGACTCTGAGTGAAACTTTTCAAGTTGCTGCTATCATTGAAAAGTTGCCTCCAAGCTGGGTAGAATTTAAGAACTACCTGAAGCATAAGCGAAAGGAGATGAGTGTTGAAGACTTGGTTGTTTGTCTTCGTATTGAAGAGGACAATAAGCTAGCTCAGAAAAAAGCTTATACGCCTGATTCTGCCAAGGCAAATATGGTTGAGCATGCTTCGTCATATTCAAAGTCCAATGTCAAAGGTAAAGGCAAAGGAAAAGGAAAGAATGACAAGAAGGGCAAAGGGAAGTCTGAGTACCTTGCTCCTAAAGCTGCAATTGTGAAACAGAAGTTCCAAGGGGTGTGTTTCAACTGTGACCAGCCGGGTCATCGTGCTGCTAACTGTAAGATGCCGAAGCGGGTGACTCCACGCCAGGCTAATATGGTGAATGATAATATGGATATGATTGCTATGGTTTCCGACGTCATTTCCATGATCTCTGAAGTTAACCTGGTAGGTTCCAACAACAGGGAATGGTGGGTTGATACTGGGGCTACCCGTCATGTGTGTGCTGATAAGAGTATGTTTCACTCTTTCAGAGCGGTTGACAATGGAGAGGTGTTGTACATGGGCAACTCTGCAACTGCTGCTATCAAGGGTGAAGGAGATGTAATCTTGAAGATGACATCCGAGAAAGAGCTCAAGTTGACTAATGTCTTGTATGTTCCAGAGATTCGCAAGAATCTTGTGTCTGGTTGGCTGTTGAACAAGTTTGGTTTTCGTCTTGTTTTTGAGTCTGATAAGTTTGTTCTTTCTAAGAATCAAATGTATGTTGGTAGGGGATATGCCCTGAATGGTATGTTTAAGCTCAATGTAATGGTTATTAAGAATGATATCAATAAAATGAATTCTTCAGCTTACTTGATTGAGTCTTATAATGTGTGGCATGGCCGTCTTGGACATGTAAATTTTAATTCGATGCGTCGTTTGATTAAATTTAATTGCATACCTAATTTCCATATTGACTCAAAATATAAATGTGAAACTTGTGTTGAAGCCAAACTTACAAGATCATCTTTCAAATCGGTTGAACGAAAAACCGAACCACTTGATATGATACACACTGACATATGTGATTTGAAATCACTACCCACAAAAGGTGGCAATAAGTACTTTATCACGTTTATTGATGATTGTACAAAGTATTGCTACGTTTACTTGTTAAAAAGTAAAGATGATGCTATAGACAAGTTTGTTCTATATAAAAACGAAGTTGAGAATCAACTTAATAAGAAAATCAAGGTTGTACGAAGTGATAGAGGAGGTGAATACGTGTCTCCATTTGCTGATTTATGTGCTCAACATGGAATTAGACACGAATTCACTGCTCCTTATTCACCTCAGCAAAACGGTATTGCCGAAAGAAAGAACCGTACCTTGAAAGAAATGGTTAATGCCATGTTGATAAGTTCTGGTTTAAGCCAGGACATGTGGGGGAAGCCATTTTAACGGCTACTTATCTTTTAAATAAGATACCTCGTAAGGAAAAAGAAGAGACCCCTTATGAACTTTGGATGGGAAGAAAACCATCATATCAGTACTTACGAGTGTGGGGGTGTCTAGCAAAGGTAGCGATACCGACCCCCAAGGCCCAAAAGATTGGACCTAAATCTGTGGATTGTATATTCATTGGATATGCTAAGAATAGAAGTGCTTATCGTTTCATTGTACATGATTCGAAAAATCCAGATATACAAAAGGGTACACTAATGGAATCAAGGAATGCTTCCTTCTTTGAAGATATATTTCCTTGTTTAACGAAGGAAACTGGAAGTTCATCTAAAATAGATGACGATGTTGTCCAAGATAAGAGACAACGAGATGATAATGATCTCCAAGATGAGAGACAAGATCAAATCGAGGAAGAAGAGGTTGAACCTAGAAGAAGCAAAAGGGCAAGAACCGAGAAATCGTTTGGACCCGATTTTGTTTCTTTTATGGTAGAAAATGAACCTACTTCTTATCGAGAAGCGGTAACTTCCTCGGAAGGGCCTCAATGGAAAGAAGCCATTAAAAGTGAAATAGATTCTATTTTACAAAATCATACTTGGGAGCTCGTGGATTTACCACCTGGTTGTAAACCACTAGGCTATAAATGGATCTTCAAGAAGAAGATGAAAGCCGATGGCACCATTGACAAGTACAAAGCAAGATTGGTAATCAAAGGATTTAGACAACGAGAAGGTCTAGATTATTTTGATACATATTCGCCTGTTACGCGAATAACCTCGATCAGGATGATACTTGCTATTGCCGCGTTAAGAAATTTGGAAGTTCACCAAATGGATGTGAAAACGGCTTTCCTAAACGGGGATTTAGAAGAAGAAATCTATATGAACCAACCTGAGGGTTTCATAGCTCCTGGAAAAGAGAACAAAGTTTGTAGGCTTGTTAAGTCATTATATGGCTTGAAGCAAGCTCCCAAACAATGGCATCAAAATTTTGACCACGCCATGCTAGAGAGTGGATTCAAAATTAATGAATGCGATAAGTGTGTTTATGTAAAGGACACAAGTAGTGGATATGTAATCTTATGTTTATATGTTGATGATATGCTTATCATTAGCAGTAACGACAAGATGATCAAATCTACTAAAGACATGTTGAAATCAAAGTTTGACATGAAGGATATGGGTTTGGCTGATGTGATCCTTGGAATAAAGATCATACGAACTCCAAATGGACTTGTGTTAAGTCAAGCACATTACATTGAAAAAATTCTTAATACTCATAATGCGGGGGATTCCGGCCTAGCTAGAACTCCAATTGACACCAGTAAGCATCTATCTAAAAATAGAGGCTTAGGTGTTGCCCAATTAGAGTATTCAAGAATTATTGGCATGTTAATGTACTTGATGACAAGTACCCGACCTGACTTAGCATATGCAGTTAGCAGGCTAAGTAGGTATACCAGTAATCCAAGTTATGCACATTGGGGAGCTATGACTAGGGTACTTCATTATTTGAGATACAGTCGCGATTTTGGACTGCATTATGAAAGATATCCAGCTGTTATAGAAGGATACAGTGATGCAAATTGGATATCTGACATAAAGGATTCTAGATCGACTAGTGGATACGTGTTTACACTAGGAGGGGAAGCTATATCTTGGAAGTCTTCCAAGCAAACTATTATAGCTAAGTCCACGATGGAATCAGAATTTATCGCGTTAGATAAATGCGGACAAGAGGCGGAATGGCTACGTCAATTCGTAGAGGACATACCAAGGTGGCCTAAACCGGTAACGGCCATTAGTATACATTGTGATAGTCAATCGGCAATTGGCAGAGCTCATAGCATAATGTATAATGGAAAGTCCAGACATATCCGTCGTCGACATAATTCGATACGACAACTACTCTCAACAGGAGTTATCTCAATTGACTATGTGAAGTCAAAGGATAACATCGCGGATCCGCTTACGAAAGGCTTAAGCAGAGAGTTAGTTAGTAAGTCGTCTAAAGGAATGGGACTAAAGCCCTTAAAGGAATGAGTTTCTATGAAGGAAAACCTAACCCAGTTGACTAGAGATCCCAAGATCTGGGTTCAATAGGACAACCTAATCATAGAAATGTGGGGGAAGTCACATTAATGTGGGGGAGTTACGGAATACTGTATCTTCCTAGTCCATTCCTATAACAACTGTGACTTGTTGAGAGGTTAAACATATGGCTCTTATGATTCAGGATGAAATCATAAAGCATAATGATTCAAGATGAAATCACAAAACATATGTTTTTAATGATTCAAGATGAAATCACAAAACATATGTTTTTAATGATTCAAGATGAAATCACCTATGTGAGAGAGAAGTGGGGTCGCTTCGAAGGGAATTGTGGGGGGCGCAATTCCTAAGAGCTCTTGCAGAACCAGGCTAGTGTTCATGACCATAACGAACATGACTATGAGGACTTGACAATGTCAGGGAGAGTCTTATGTGAAGTGTAATGTCGTCTACGTAAATAGATGCTGAGTTCAAGGACATCGCGTCTACTCAGATCTAGGAGACTAAGTGCATCTCACAAGGGAAGGTTCAAAGGGTCACACCTACCTATCCTATGCAGGACTTAACCGCAGAAATTTTCCTGAAACATGTGTGTGTTTTCGACCGATCTCCATTCATGTGGGGGATTGTTGGAAAAATAGATTTTTCAAAATGATTTTTGCATATTTTGGACACTATTTTAATATATGTATATGTTATATATACTTATATTTTTTGGTAGCTTTGCGTTCTCCATGACGAGAGCTTCGCAACGAGCTAAAATGTGTCAAAATTGGAGTTGATATGAATGAGATATCGTGTCTCAAAGTGAGGCACTTGGAACACAAAAATATGGAACACAAATCTATCCCACATCGCCTAGTGAAGGAAGCGGAGAGTGGTTTATAAAGAAATCTTGATATTTGCTATCAAATTCCTTTAGGTGAGCTATGCTCCCACTCCTACGTGCGTGCGCGGGGGGGGGGGGGGGGGCAGATTTGGGATTTCTGGGCCAAAATGGGTTCGAAGCTTCTGAACCCGCGCGACCTGCGGACACGAATGCAGCTCCGAAAATTCGCCTGTGCGCGTATCTTTTTGCTGCAAGATCCGGGCTCTCAGTTTCCATATTTTTCAAATTCTGTATCAATCTATTTTGAGAATAGATATAAACTTGGTGAATAAGTTTTACAGAATAATTATATTATACGCATATCTTGTTTTATTATAACAGATTCGTATATATTTTTGGCACTTATTTATCTTGGAAAACAAGACAGCTTTTCAATATAAATACAGACCACATCTCATTCGGTTGAGATAGATAGAATAACCGCAGCAGCTCTAACAGCATTCGAGTTCCAGCAAGTCGATCAGAAACACGCAACTGCTTTCGATCTTTCAGGCAAGTTTTGTCAGGTCCGGCTGTGCAACAGCTTTGTACGTTGTACCCTGGGAAACAGACGGCGAATCTGTTTTAAGGGAATCGTGTTTACACGAGCCTCGTGCACAACCTTACTGTTTTCGTTTAATTTTATTTTCTGTTATTTACTCTTTGTAATCTGATTTATTAATAAAAAGTGTACACCGTTTCCTACAGGTTCATGGGTCATCTTGAAGTTTTATTAACATAACAGCCGCAACCCAACTTTTCGTTATATACCAAAAAAAAGATGGCCCTTTCTTCCATCCTTCAAAAATGGCAGATGACTAAAGAGAAACCTCAAATTGTCTTTGAATCTCGGATTTTGTAAAGTTTTTGGATTCTAAAACTAGCCTATGGTTTTTTCACAACAATAGTCGGTCTTAACTATTAAAGGTCGTGTGACTCATTAATTGTTGTGTCTCTTTGATAATGTATATTTTTTCAGACTGGTTAGATTTGTTAAGAGAATGTTTGGTACTGCTTATTAGAATAAAAAAAAGATTTTATACTTTTAGTATAAGTATAAAGGTTTTTCTTTTTAATAATCAACATCAAACACCGACCTTAACAAATCTAACCAATCGAAAAAAAATAATAGCAATTAATGATTCACACGACCTTCAACAGCTACTGACCTACTATTCTAATGAGTAAACTTTACACTTGCTTCAAAATCTAAACTTCACAAAATCCAAGATTCAAAGACAATTTGGGTTTTTCTTTAATCATTTGTCATTCTTGAAGTAGGGAAGAAAAGACCATCGTTCTTTTGGTACATAACGAAGAGTTGGGTTACACCTGTTAGGTTAATAAAGCTTCAAGATGACGCATGAATCTTTAAGAAGATCACAAAAGAACCAAGATTTGCTACCTTTTAGAATTTGATAATAATACTCAACTTCTTAAAGAAGGGAAGAATGGGTCACTTTTCTTTTTATATATGTCGAATAGCTGAGCTGCATATTGATAGCAAAGACTTTGCACTGACCAAGTTCGAAAGACTCCAATTCCGAAGCTTTTTTCATTAGCCTTTCTTGGATCCCTTTTAATAAGCTTTCGAGCCAGGTTGAGGACTCTGGAAACAGAAAAAAAGAACAAACATTATCTTAATCTTATAGATATGGATAATAAGTTTACAAATAAGGAATATCAAATTTAACCGCAACCTATAGATCATATCGTGTTGCATCATATGAACGGATTTTAACTTCTTGTCTATGCAAAGCACATGTAGCACTAAGACAAAGCTCACCATCTTAGGAAAATTTTTTCACCATATCAGCCTCTGATTCCCATATTTCTTTTTCTTTCTTCATTTATCACTGATGTTGACATTCTCATCAGCTCAACTGAATCTAAGCCGAATGTTATTAATAGATGACTTGTAAATTGGACTGGCTATTGCTTAACACAATCGAAATAATAGATGAGAAAAAAGGAATGTGGAAGTGTGACAAGTAGGAAAGGGGTTGAAGATTAATGTTGGCCAGAGGCGGATCAGAGATGAGAAAAAATGGGATAATAGATGAACCCGCTAAAAAATGAAGACATCGGTCAAAGAGACTTTAACGCATGGCTTGGACCACGTAAAAAAGTGTTGGAGACTGTTTTTCGTATGAGAAACAAAACCAGTAAGTGCGGCTATAAAGAGAAACACATATGAGAAAGTAGAGTGTCATTTGCGCGTGTGACTGTGCTTTTTAATGAAAAAATAAAAATCCTAACTAGAATTAAACAAAACTAAATGGTGAATATATTTACGGCCCAACAAATCGTAAAGTTTTAGTGGACCCTATTTCGCTCATAAACCACAAAAATGTAAATTAACCAATTTCTTGCATTAAATTTAGGTAATGATAAAAGTGAATGTAATTAGGGCTCGCAATTTTGACACGAAACCTGTTAACACGACACGACATGACCTGTTCTTAATAGGTTTCGTGTTTGACCTTAACAGGTTTCGTGTCTTAATAGGTTTGGACCTGTGAAGACCTGTTAATATTCGTGTCTTAACAGGTGAGACCTGTTATGACATGTCAAGATTAGGAGTATATAAATTACCACCACACTTCATAACCCTAATCTCTTCTTATCTAAAATCCGCACCCTTTTGCTAATACACTCCCAACACAGATCTGGATAACTCATCCCATCAAAACAATCAATACACACTCAACTAATCTTATCACATCTATCATCTAATCTCCAATAAAAACAGAACATACACAATAACAACTCAACCTATATCCCTTTTTGTCGATCATACGCGGCGTGCCTTCAAGAGAAATAGCTTCAAGATCATTGTAACATGGTCTCGGGTAAGGCTTTTATATGTTATTTTGTTATGTGTTGATAACCGAAAGAATGGTTGGATGAAACATAATTGTTTTGTGCAATCCTTTTGATTTTCGGATAGTAAAGAGAAGTGAATCTTCTTGACAGATCAGTGATGTTATATTTCTTTTCGTGCTCGATTTTTGTGGTCTATGGCTATTGTTATAGCACACGAATAAGAAAAACTGAGGTCTATAGATACTTTCAATTTATTGTGTTTAAGATCTATGAAGATTTGTTTTCAACTAAAAAAATCTGTTAAAGATTACACAAAAAGTTGAAACATTGCTGAGATCTTTTGTTTGATTTGTACGAAACAGTTAAGAGTAGTGAAAGAGAGTTGGGAGGTCTAGATGTAGGGTAGATGTTGTGGAATTGGTATTGCTGTGATGTTCTATAGTCGGATTTATAACCTGGGATTAGATTAGTCGGATTTTGTTAACAGGTCCCTTAACAGGTCTTAACAGGTGCACTTGTTAATTTTCGTGTCGTGTTCGTGTTTGAGAAAAATGACACGATTAGTTAACAGGTCGTGTTCGTGTTTGACCTTAACAGGTTCGTGTGACCTGTTATGCCAGCCATAAATGTAATGCATCTTCTCAAGATTTGATTATTTTTTTATTATTTTTTATTTTTATTTATATGCCTCTTGAGGAAATGTCATAACTTACAAAATGTTGCAAACTTTATACAATATTCATAACAAAAAGATGTTACTTGTGCATGGAAAAGATAATACCCCTATATATATTAAGTCCCCATCCTCTCGTAGCAAACATCAATTTTCATATTCATGTTCAACTAGGTTCAATTTTGAATATACTAAATAACTAAATAAATGTGTTTCTCCGTTATAGTCAATGGCAATTGTTCATTTATCTTACATTCATAACTGCGAAAAAAGATATTTATGCATCTTAACAGTGTAAAAACTAGGTGAGTACCCGTTTATAGTCACGAAAATTTAAAAGCACCAAATAATTATAGTTATGAAATTGTGGTGAAGTGTTTCGTGTTTTTTTTTTAGTAAGACAACAATTTTATATAGAAATCAAACATGAAGATACAAAGCAGCAACAACAATGCAGCCAACATAAAACAAAACTCCTCCTACCCTATACTAACAAACTACAGGCCGTAGAAACATAAGTATAAAGGAAGAGCAGTCAAGACCACAACAACACGCCCATTGGAAAAAAAACTGAACACTAAAAAAAAAAAAAAAAAAAATCTACACATCATACCAACCATGGATCCCTAGAACTTGCAAGCACGAGCCGGGTCTGACACCCATTCTAACCATGACGAAATGGTACCTTTCGCTCTGTTATCGATCCAAAAGAAAGACATGATTTGAACTTCATCACATATAGTTGACAGATTTGTAACTTTATTCTCAAAAACTCTTTTGTTTCGAGCACGCCATATATTGTATAACGTCGACCACACCACCGCTTTCCATAATCATGTAAAGATTAATATTGTTTATTGGGTCAAAAATTTAGCTTATTAATAATCATGTAAATAAATTATATAGATGCAAAGTAAGGCATCCACTATGGTAGTTTCATCAAAAGGTTTAAAACTTATATAAAACTTTATATTTTATTTTAACAATAGTGATTATTTATTTCATGTACATGTGACATGAAGAGATTCATATTCTTAAACTTCTTCATAATTTAATGCATATGAATAATTTGAAGAGTTATAAAAAAATTATATACGAGGCTTTATACAACCCGTGCGATGCACGGTCTTTTGGTTGATTAATTAAGTGGTTTTTCGTAACGTTGATGCAGCTGCTTGTATAAGCATATGACGGTATTTAGATGCTTTGACAAACCCGTGCGTTGCACCAATTGTATCTAAGTGTTCATAGCTTAATGGTTGATTGCATAATGGGATTGTGGTAGTCATAAAGCTCAAGGTCCGGATCGCTATTCGTTTTTTTTCAAATCCAAACTCAATGTTGATTGCGTAATGTTTGGTACAACCAATGTGGCTTTACGAACTCGTGCGTTGCACAAATTGTATCTAATTGTTGATTGCGTAATGTTTGAGTAAATTGCTTAGTTGGTACCGTGATGGTGAGGCTAAAATTTACAACAATGTATAACTTGGCATGCCTCGGTTGAATTTTGTTAATTTTTAGGTAGAATAACCATTTTTTTGGGTTTATTGCGTTACATAGTCAATATGAAGATGATGTTATGAATGCTGCATAAAATATTAGGACACTCACATGACAACGTGCACCGCCCTGAGTTACCACTACTAAGTTTTTTAAAATACAAATCCAAACTCAATGTTGTAAATAGAAAGTGATCACTTTTATTTGAGTTTGTTCAAACTTTTCCATTGTTTACTTGTATAGTTTAATTATTGTAATTTATATCAATATTTTAAGTAACATATTTTTTCATAATTTATACCTCTCTTAATTTTTATTGAAGATGGTAATTGATATCAAACAAATAAATATAGAAGACAATAAGGAAATGAGTGGAAGAATCAAATGTCACAGAGTTGGTGAAAATCACAACATGCGAAGTTTACACAAAATAATGGCATCATTCATCACCTTCCAAAATAAAACCAAAAAATTTTAGGAACAATTAGTTGGTTAGGCATTGAAGAATAGACGACCATTTGTTATAAACACCTGCATTGATATTGAGACCTCTTAAATTGATCAAGCCTCATGAACCATTAAACATGGGCCCTCCACAACTTAATGCTTTGGATGTAGATCAATTCGAAATAAATACTACGTACAAATTTGTCTACCAATGAGCCGTAAAGCTTAAATCTTTAGCTAAAATTTATCGAAAGCAGTATATTGAGGTTGTACTGAGGAATTGGACATCTTTAGCATGTGAATGAAAATTTTGAGGATTATAACATTACATGCAATTGCAAGTCTAATTCAGTTATATCAGTAAGAGATTTCAAGGCTAACAAACCAACCACATATAGGTTAAATCTTCAGATACATCCTATCGACTTATAGGCGGCCAAGAGTCTTGAGCTGTTGAATGTGCTCCAGTGGGAGAGGTGGTGCAGCCCAATCGGATCCGTTTGTCTCACCGTCAACATCCTCCACGACATACTCCTATGTTTTCAAAAAAAAAAAAAAAACAAAAAAAAAAAATAAATAAATAAAGTTTATATAACTAATGAAGACATGAATTTAATCATGCTTGCTAAAACAAACTCAGGAAAACAAAATTTTGCACTGCTGCATAAACCAACGAAGTCACACTATTTGTTTGATATGTAGCAAAGTTGTAAACCACAAACTTTAGAGGAACCACGATGTTTTATTCGTGAATAAGACGTATGCGATATTAAGGCTATATTTATTTGAAAGTTGTAAGAATTGGTGAAAAACAAAGCATTCCACAGTTTGAGAAAATAGAAAACATGCATCTGAGATTATTTGTAACTATTTTGAAAACATGTGCTTCACTTCCACATGGTTAGTCAATGTTACCACTTGAAATGCACATATATACAGATATGATAAGGGTCAAATAATAAGCCTACATGGTGTAAAATGTGAAGTAAACCGACACAAAACTCGACAAAATATGGCATTCACACTTATATAAATCCAACTTTATTTATATATGAACCAAGCGTTTAACATCTGAATTGAGTGTACTACCATTTAAACCGACACAACATATCAAAATAAAAAGTATTTTAGACCAACAAAATATTTCTAGAAGTAACTGTCTTCAGAAGCTTTTTTATTTCGACCCCAATTCTGCAGAGCCTTCGTGAGCTTTTGTATTCTTTCATCTTCTCCTATAATGGAAAACAATCATCATCATTCGAATCTGTGTATTGAGAAAAAAACCATATAAACATAACTTGCCACTTTATACAACAAAAAAAGAAAAGAAAGAAGGATAATATTCATATTCATTATCTGGTGAAAATCTATGAAAATACTTACTACAAAGTGCCATACGTAGTCACTGATCATAAGCACGTCACTAATCACATATGGTGGCACTTTGAATATATATCTTTGTGTAGATCATATATACCAGTACTCTAAATGCAAATACCATGTGATCATAAGCAATCCACATTAGATAAACAATTAAAAATTAGACAATGCCGAACAGGCAATCAA
Source organism: Artemisia tridentata subsp. tridentata (assembly GCA_021014915.2). Lineage (NCBI taxonomy): Eukaryota > Viridiplantae > Streptophyta > Magnoliopsida > Asterales > Asteraceae > Artemisia > Artemisia tridentata. Next base: position 56,285,790 of record CP139505.1, read on the forward strand.
GAACAATAACACCGGTGAATGGGTGGTGCAAAACATATGTTTTTATGTTTTAAGAATCAACTAAAACCTTTAAGATCTCATTAATTCTCAACAAATCTGTAAATGAAATATACAAAATTCACCTGTGATGAGATGCTTGTCGGCAATGATAGTGTTTGTGTTTGAGTGTGAGGAGATGGGATTGTGGTATATTGTAAATACATTTCTTATTTATAGTATTGAGATCATTATGTGTTGTAAGTGCAAAGATGGTTCATATACTCGAAATGGAAGCAACGATTCATATTCCGCATCACTTGCTATTCTGCATTTACCTCCGATTAATTCATTACATTCAATTGAGAGCTTTTGTGGATCATTGGCATGTTTGTACCGTACTTTTGGTTGTGCACAACCCCCCTTGCACATTAAATTAAGGGGGATAAGCTTTATATATTATAGATAGTGAACATATGTTTATAACATCAAAAAGTTGTAATAATTCTACAATTATTACTCTCGCTATATACACTAGATAAAAAGAAGATAGAACTACCTATTCATTTAAAACAATAAAAACATTGACCGAAAAAACAATTATGCAAATGAACTTTTCTCTAACAAGGTAACCATCACCGCAACGTATAGTAACCTGCTATACATTGGAAGGTTCATTGAACTTGGACACTTATGTCGTATTAACTATTATTCCGTCTCTATCGCAGATTAAAGCAGGGAAGAGCTGGTCCTGTTGGTCGTAACCTTGATTTAAGAAGTCATGCTTCTTTGTTGAACCGCTTATCTCCGTGACTGACTCACATTAATTAACTTTTTAATTAGTTGCGAGTATGAATTTTGCTAATAGTAACAGTTCTTGGAAAATCTTGAGATACTAACTGCGTAGCTTGAAACTTTAGTTGACAAATAAGTTCCCTGACATTTCAACATTGTTATAAATTATTGTCCGACATCAAATTCGTGAAAACCGTACAAATATAACATATGATCAAGTGTTTTAAGCTAAAAATCAACATTGTATTTGTCTTCCTTCCTTATTTTTTTCTCGACCAGTGAATGTGTAGAAAGTGTTTAAACCCGCAACCACATTACGAAGCGGAAACCGCAAATAACCATAGATGCCAACTTAATACAGACCGACAACTACATTACCAAACAGGAGACAACAAATAACCACAAATGCCAACTTAATACAAACTGTAACATGATATACTTTAGTAAAATCTCCCATTCAATCTAAATATCAAAATGACACAGAAAAAGTTCAGAGTGACACTATAAATACTTATGTGATGGATAGATTAAGGTATCATCCTGAGTGTTAATAAATAAGAATGGGTGTAATAAGGAGATCTCAAAACCGTATTCATCATCGACACATCAACAACACTTCAGTTTTCTCTCTTTACAACCAGCTTCACTGCAAACTTAGTGTAATAAGACAACTAACTTCATCAACAAAATATCGTAACACATATATACCCAACCAAAACACACACACACAAAACACATCGAACGACTCGGTCGTCCACAAGACTGAGTCTTCATTTTTGAACCTTGAAGACGCGTACTCCTTTAGAGCCGTAATAAGATAACACACGTGCTATTTTGCTATGTAGGACGAAAACCGAGTCTTGGAGGGCTTATTACGGCTGGCTAACCAAATTGCTAAATAATTACTCTGTGTTTTATTATGCTCAAAATATTGACTTTTTAAAGGATCTTTATACAAGTCTATTGGAAACGCAAATTCCTCTAAAGTATATTCTTCATATTTGGATTCATTGAACCTAGACTAAATGTTTATTATGGGTTGAAAATGTCCCTTGGACTATGACTTTTTCTTTCGCTCAAATGTCGAATGCCCAAAGCATTTTCTCTTCAAAAAATTTGACCGCACACATATAAGAAACCATCATCACCGTGCTCAATAGCTAGGCTGTCGATAATTTGAAAAACCAACGATCTGCATACGCAAATTGGGTAGCTTAGACGTTGATTGTGTTAGGTTCGTAAATAAGGTGGTGGTAGTCTTTGTCGATGTTCCATCCGTTTTATTTTGTATATCAACATTAACAGATTTTTCCACATTTTCTTAAGTATATATTAGACGTAGAACTACGCGTGAACCTTTAAGCATGTAACAAGAACCACACCGGGTCGTATAGTCTTCACGATTGAACCATGTCATTACTATGGATAGTCTTAAAGGTAGAATGTTCTGTGTTGCACGTACCTATAAGCCATCATGTAATTCCTTTCTCAAATTTCTTTAGTCCAAAAGTAAGGGTGTGACCGAAAGTATTTCCATATACAAATTGCTCGCAACAAGTAACACGCACACATATAACTCAAGGTCTTGCAGATATCATATATTTTTAATGCTTAAAAACTCCTTGTGCAATGTATAGCAAACTAATACGAGTAATAAAAGTCAGTCATGTATTTTACAATGAGTTCACATCAAGCAAAGGCAATAAAAAACATGGGTGAATGCATAGCTACAAGACCTTAAAGTGTGTATCGTAAGATGTGAATGATTCATATAAGGAGTAGAGCACGGTCTGAAAACTAGAATGCACCGACTAAAACCGGACCGGAAACCGATTTGGCCCAAAACACCGAAGGAGGACCAGATTGAAATGTTCGGTCCAGATACGGGTCGGACCGGTTCGTCAGTCCGGTCTAGTCCAACAAAACATAATGTCCGATTGTTCGTACGACCGAACCAGACTCCATTCGAGGACCGAAAATGATTCAAATGGTGGACCAAGGACCAGATTAAAATACGTTCGATCTAATCCAGTCGGTCCGGTTTTCCGGTTTGGTATGTTGTATAATGCTTAGCCCTACTTGAGATTATACCCACACTTTCGGTTTATGGACCAAAGAATACTTGAAAGGAATCACAATAGGGGTATGGACACGCAATTAACACCAATTAAGACACCCTTCCTTCATTGACAAAGAGCACTAAATTCAGGTGCGGCTCGACTTTCACGGAGACTAAAGCAAAACTTCAAAACAAGGCCTCTATCAAAGTTATTTGTTAAAAAATCGTTTATATAAAACTTTTTTTAGCATATTTTGGCGCGAGATCTTTGATTATGTCTTTTATCAATATAGTATAATATTTCATATTCAACCGAGAGATGTCCAATCTACTTAATATTTCTGATGGCGTTTTCAATCTTAAATAATTTCTTATGTCACTTTTGTTTTTTATGCAAAAGTGAGCCTTTTATATACATAATATATTGTGCTTATTTTTTATTTATTTATTTATTTTTATTTTTTTCAAATTCTAGGCAATATTTATTGGAGAACTTGAGGCCTTGCATCATAAGATCTATTAGGATGATGGCCAATAGAACATGAGAGTGACTTTATCAAGGTTGCAAAAATCGCGAATCGGTAGTCGGGCGGTCGACCACCTTGTAGCATGTAATCGGTCTAGGCGGGATTAATCGGTGATTAATTGGATTGGCCTGACAAATTTTAGTTATTTCCGGCAAGTTTTGTGTATTTCCGGTGAGTTTTAGGTATTTCCGGCAAGGTATTTTCTAAAAAACAACTTGTAATATACTTAAACAGTTACTATAAGTGATCAAAATAAGTTTATAGTGAGTTTTGGGTACTTCCGGCAAGATTTATAGGTTTCCGGCAAGTTTGACCACCATTGACCGCCGTTGATCGCCGTTGACCACGGTTGACCTATTTGTTTGACCCAGTTACATAAATCGGCAAGGTCGGTGGCCTTGTAGCACCTAATCAGCGATTAATCGGCCTTGTAGACCTTTTTTGCAACACTGGACTTTATATACAAACAAGGTTTGGGAAATCGGGTGCTTTTAAAAATTAGGAGCCTAACACTCTAGCTTTATTTGCTTTACCGTTGAGTCACCCTTGACTACATTCCTTCCCGGATCCCCATTATGGAAAGTGAGGTATTACACTTCTCTCGTTAGATTTCCTTACAACTTTTCACAAATTATAGACACAAACACGTACAATATACCAACTCGAAATAGAATTTTGAGTCAAGCTTGAGTAATTAAATACCCCATTCGTGGAGCTTGCAACTCGAGTTTCGGTTTATATAGGAGTTCAGTACTATATGGACTCGATCGACTTGACTTACATAAACCATTCTAAGCTTTAAGTCCATATTAAATAAAAGAGTAAATTGCAAAAATCGTCTTTAAAGTTTGGCCAAATTGCAAGTTTCGTCCTCAATGTTTGGAAAGTGCAAGGATAGTCCCTGTGGAAAAATTTTGGGGGCAAAAATCGTCCCGGACCAACATCAAATGACTAAAATACCCACGTCTTTTTCTTTTTATATATTTCTTTTCAGTTTCTTACACAAATGGTCATTGTGTTTCTCCAGGCTTTAAAATTTAGTCTTTTATTTTAATTTATTTTAATTTATTTTTATTTTATTTTATTTAACTATTAATATTAATATTGTTTTTTTTATACATTTTCGTCCGTATTTCTTATATTTTTGTCTGTTTTTCTTATGTTTTCATATGTTTTTGTCCGTTTTCTTACGTTTTCGTCCGTTTTTCTTACGTTTTTTTCCGTTTTCATACGTTTTTGTCTGTTTTCGCCCGTTTTCATACGTTTTCGTCCGTTTTTCTTTAGGTTTTATCCGTTTTTCTTACTTTTTTTTTCCCGTTTTCTTACGTTTTCGTCCTTTATTCTTACGTTTTTTTTTTCCATTTTCACATGTTTTTGTCTATTTTTACACGTTTTCGCCCGTTTTCATACGTTTTTCTTTAGTTTTTGTCCGTTTTTATCCGTTTTTCTTACGTTTTTGTCAGTTTTTTTCCGTTTTCTTACGTTTTCATCCGTTATTCTTACGTTTTTTCCGTTTTCATACGGTTTTGTTCGTTTTTATACGTGTTCGTCCGTTTTCATACATTTTAATACGTTTTCGTCCGTTTTTCTTTAGTTTTTGTCCGTTTTTATTTGTTTTCATACGATTTTATCCGTTTTTATACGTTTTCGCCCGTTTTCTTATGCTTTCATCCGTTTTTATCGTTTTCGGCCGTTTTTCTTATGTTTTTGTCCGTTTTATCCGTTTTTGTTCATTTTTCTTACGTTTTTGTACGTTTTCTTACGTTTTTTTCCGTTTTCACAAGTTTTATACATTTTCGCCCATTTTCTTACGCTTTCATCCGTTTTTATATGTTTTCGCCTGTTTTTCTTATGTTTTTGTCCGTTTTTATACAATTTTTTTTTGTTTTTCTTACGTTTTTGTCAACTTTTCTTACGTTTTTTTTGTTTTCATACGTTTTTGTTCGTTTTTATACGTTTTTGCCCCGTTTTCTTACGTATTCATCCATTTTTCGTATAAAACGTAAGAAAACGGGGCGAAAACATAAGAAAACGGGCGAAAAAGTATAAAAACGAACAAAAGTGTATGAAAACAGAATAAAAAAACTAAAAGAAGAAAATGGATAAAAACGTATAAAAACAACAAAAACGTAAGAAAACAGCGAACTATAAAAACGATGATAGGTAAGAAAATGGCAAAAAGTATAAAATGTGAAAAAAAAAAGAACGTACAAAAACGTTAGAAAATTGAAAAAAGGGGATAAACGGACAAAAACGTAAGAAAACGGCCAAAAATGATAAAAACGAATGAAAGCGTAAAAAAACGGGCAAAAACTTATAAAAACGGATAAAATTTAGAAAACAAATAAAAACGGACAAAGAACATAAGAAAAACGGACAAAAACTAAAAGATAAAAAGGACGAAAACGTATAAAAAGTATGAAAAAGGCGAAAACTATAAAAACGGACAAAAACTGAACATATAAAAAAAAAAAAAAAAGAAAAAAGGAAACGGAAAATAAAAAAAAAATATAAAAAAAAAACGTAAGAATAACGGATGAAAACGTAAGAAAACAGACAAAAACGGATAAAAATGGACAAAAACTAAAGAAAAATGGACAAAAACATATAAAAACGTATGAAAACGGGCGAAAACGTATAAAAACGGGAAAAAAAAACCTATGAAAACGCAAAAAACGTAAGAATAACAGACGAAAATGTAAGAAAACGGAAAAAAACGTAAGAAAAACAGACAAAAACTAAAGAAAAATGGACGAAAACAGGCGAAAACGTATAAAAACGGACAAAAACGTATGAAAACGGAAAAAACGTAAGAATAACGGACGAAAACGTAAGAAAAACGTAAGAAAAACAAATAAAAACATATGAAAATATAAGAAAAACGAACAAAAAACATAAAAAATACGGACGAAATGTATAAAAAAATAATACTATTATTAATAGTTTAATAAATAATTAAAAAAAAATGCTAAATTTGTAAATTCTGATGAAACACAAGGACCATTTGTGTAAGAAAATGAAAAGAGATATAGAAAAAGAAAAAGACATGGGTATTTTAGTCATTTGATGTTGCTCAGGGACGATTTTTGCCCCAAAGTTTTCTCACACACTTTTCAAACATTGGAGACGAAACTTGCAATTTAGCCAAACTTTAAGGACGATATTTGCAATTTACTCTAAATAAAATTAAAAGAATAGAATTAACTCAAAAATTAGCCTAAAATCGTGACACCCATTAACCCATATGCTAGATCTAAAGTTTCATGCCAATAAATACAAATAAGCAAAAATATAAAAAAAAACTGTATACCAACTATAGCACCCTTAAAGTAGAAAGCAGTCGACTACTCGGGTATCCTTCAAGGTTTCAACTTTCAACTAAAATTCATGATCGAAAGATAATAGTAGCTCATTACTTCAAGCTTATAAGGGTCTTAATTGTCTTATATCCTACCAATGTGGCTCGGGTTCTTAACCAACAATATAATAGCTATCACATACATCAATATATAGAGCATTTAAAGTTTTAAACTATAGTGAGCATGTCGTGCAATGTCAAATAATCAAAAATGGCAAAAGAAGATTTGGTTACCATATAATCAGAGTAAATGTTAACCAGTCGAACTAGTATTTTTTTATTTTTTGGTCCTGTTATAGTGTGACGAGTGTTTTTTTATTCAAGTTATATTAGAAAAATTTGTATCCTTAGGTTATTTATATTTGAGAAAAGTTCAATACGAAACAAGAATTTTTTAAAGAACAAATCAACTAATCTTGACCATTGATTTAACTTTGATCCAATGGCTAGATTTAGTCATTATTTAAATTAATAAAATACATGGGGGCGTTTTTGTCCTTTCTCACTTCACCAATCTTATATTACACACATCATATAGTACCAGTAACACACTTTCATTCACCAAACACAATTCAAGAAAAAGCAAATTAACATAGATCTGACTACAAACTCATCTAAATCAACATCACCGATATACACAATTCAGTCCATGGTTACGCTTCCAATATTCCAATCATCGGCTAATTAATTACTCGGAACCTCATGACGTGGCGGTGGTATCGCGATGGTGACTCGCCGGAAAATGAGGTGTGATTGTTTGATTCGTCGGAGACTTGTTTAACACGTGGCGGTAGAAACGATCGAACACCATAAGCGGCTTGTTAGTGGTTGCTGTGGTGGTGGTGTGACGTCATCGTAAGAAGTGCAGACGTCATCATCGTCGTCATCGAAGTTGATTAGATTAGGGGAATTGTTGTTTGACTATTAGTCAAATTCCTTAAATGAGTTGATGTCCCAGCCATGAAGTCAACTTTCCATTAATGGTATTTGTGTTTTTTGTGTGGGAGAGTAAAGAGACATTATTAGGTTTATCAGTTAATGATATGGTTTTTATTTTCTTTGGGGAAGGAGGGAATCTGATCCATAAATTATAAAAGAGGAAGTTTATGGGACATTATCATGTAAGATAATGGATAGGATAATTCATTTGAATGTGGGGTTCACATGATATGGTTTTATATAATTGACTTGACGAATCCTTTGTGATTTTTGAAGATCATTGCATTGTTTTTATTGTCATGGTTTGTAACAATGTTACCGTAATTTTTATTTGCACATGTGATTGCAATATGTTGAGGTTTGATATTGGATTCAGTGATAATTTGCTTGATTCTTTTGGCATAAAAATCTCATGTGATGCACCAAAGAATCCAATGGGATTCACCAAAGAATCCCACGAGATTCACATAAATCCCATGGGATTCACCAAGAATCCCATGGGATTCACCCCATGAATCCCTTGAGATTCATACTGAATCCCATGGGATTCACAATGAAACCCTTTGAGATTCATACTGAATCCCATGTGATTTCATACAAGTATCAAACTCAAAAACAGTGATTTACTTATTTTTACAAATCACTTGTGATTTTTTAAAAATAACAAATCACAAGTGATTTTTTTACGAATCCCGTAGGATTTTTCTGGACGGAATTTTTGAAAAAAAATTCGTCGAAAGTATATAAAAGTGCATATGTATAGAAAGATAATTTAATTCTCGTCGCGATGGTGTATTTTTCGTAGCTTGAAGATTTACCGTTTGCAAGATATGTTGTTTTAAAAAAAAAAGGTGGAAAGTGGGTTTTTATATTAAATGAGCTAAAATGCCAATTTTGCCCTCCCTTTGTTTTTTTTTGGTTTGATCTATACCGTTGGATGAAATCAAAATGGATGGCTAGGATGTTCTTATTTGTTCTTTAGATTTTGTTTGTTTGTCATGGATCTCACCTCATTTATATTTATATATTTTTTATTATTATTATTATATATATATATATATATATATATATATATATATATATATATATATATATATATATATATATATATATATATATATATATATATATATATATATTTGAAATTACTATTTCACCATTGGAGTACTCTGACGCAAATTCAGATTTGAAAATTGGCCGGTTTACAACTCTTTTAAATCGTTACATTAGTTATAAAAGTGACTTAAATTTTATGGGGTGTTCGGTAAATATAGTATTTAGCTTTTGGTATATTTCTTAGATTGAGTCGTCTACAATTTGACAATTAGGTCATTTTTTGTTATAACTATAGATCAATGATACTAGTTTTCTTTGTGCTTTTGAATTTAAATTTTGTATTTGGTACATTTGAATTTGGTTTGATTTTATGAATAAAGCTTCCGGTTCGTCTTCGAGTTTGTTTTTTCGTTTCGTCTTTTGATTAACCAACAAGTGGTCTCCGAGCTAGGTTCGTTTAGTCATGAAGAAGAAGAAAAAAAGGTTCGCTTGTTTTGCTCTTGGTGTTGGTTCGATAAAAAAGATTTTGATATGTGTTCGTGATAACTTTTGAGATTTTGTTTGTTCAATAGATTTTGTTTGTTCAGTTTTCGTTACATCAAGTTCTTCTTCATTCGTTGAGAAACTTGGCATCAACCTATGTGTTGGGTCGTTTGTGAGCCACAAGAATATAACAAATTGGGCTACCGTTTTAGATTTTGGGCCATTGGAATTTGGATATAACGATTTGAGTTTTTTGAATTCTGTCTTGATTATTGTTTGGTATTAGGAATTTGAATCAATTTGGCATTTGGAATTGCATTAGTATTTGTTTTCGGTTTAATGAAGATCATTTATTTAAATTTGAATTTAGTCGGTAATCCTTATCATATAAGTGGGTCATTAGAATTATCGAGTATCATATTTGGGACATTTGAATTATTAAATTCCCCTCGTCAAGTTAATTATTAACTTGAATTTGTTTGATACTTGGATAATAAATTTAAAGTTGGACCGTAATACTTATAAAATAAGTGGGTCATTAGAATTTTTATTCGAAATATGAAATTTCTTTGTAGTGGAAGTTTGTTTTTATTTCAATGTATGCACATATTTTTTGATAAAAAATGAATTAATTTACATACCTGATACAATCGTTAACATTTTCTCTAAGTTTTTGATTGCATTTATTTATGATGATTAGAGATTTACGGTTAATGCATATGTGTTTATAATTAATAATGTGAAACTTATATGTCAGACACACATACATACCCACTAAAACATGAAAGCGTGAATAATATATGTACCTACTAAAACATGAATATTTGCATATTTATCCAAAATAGAAGTTTTTAATGTATAATGTATAATGATGTTTAAGCATACTTTGGATATATATGCAAATATGTAAATTTTAATGGGTATATATGTAATTTCTCCTAAGAGCACAAGGTGCAGTGAGCACCCTTACCTCTTCATTTGGGGCCCATCGGGTGCCACATCACTTTAACAAACCTCCACAACTAACCTCTCTCACTAGCAACTAACTACAACTTACTCATTTGAGGCCTACCACTTACATAAATATACATCACATATTTACAAAACTTGAAAAAAAAATGACAAAAAGGACGATGCACACCCTCGTCGTGAAGACGGTAAGGGTGGTAGTGGCGAGATTAGTTGAAGGCACACGGTATGGTGAAGAGGAATGACGAGCTTGACATGTGGACTGGTGAGCTATAACAAGCACTGCACCGGGTGCTCTAATAAATATTTAGACTAACCTCCACATTATCAATAAAATAATTTAAATCTGTCTTATTCTACATTCTAAAACATCTTTCAGTACTAGAGTTGTGAGTTTTCTTTCATTAGTGTGAGATTAAAAACACCAATTTGATAATTCCCATTATTATTTGATCAACTAACAATGGCATCCTTTGTTACTGAGTGCAAACATCTTGAGATCCAACTGGAAGATATCATATTAGCCACCGACAACTTTAGCACGGATAAGTATCAATTTAAAGGTTTCTTTTTCTTTAAATAAAGAGCACACCTTTGAAACAGGTCTTTCTTAAACCTGATTTGAAGTGACGCTAATTGAAATAATTGGTGGCCCACTTCCTTTCACATTTCCTTTTTCAAAACGACTCTTTTGCTTTTGTACTGTCTTATCAGGTTCACGTTCACATTGAAATTTCAGGCTATGCATAGTGTGTTGGAAAATTTAGGGAAAATACGAGTTTTTCATTAATTTTGGACATAGATAATTATTAGTGAATATAATTATTATTGGACATAGAAAATTATTAGTGAATATAATTATTATGATTGAGGCATTATAAGGTTATGTAGTCTTTATGAGTGATTCATAACGAGCCATTATATGTCCAAAACGGAGTTAGTGTGAATGAGATATCGAGTTTCAAAGTACGATATTTGGAATGGAACTTAAGGAATGATATGTGCAACTTAGTATCCTAGACAATTATAGTTTTGCTCCAGAATTTGTTTGACCCATTTATGATTCAAAGTTCAAACTTTCAGTTTCAATTGCTAGTTTAAAATGCCAATTGTAACAGCATGTTATAAAGTGGCTGTTATATTTTCTTTTAATGGCGTTTTAAAGAGTGCATTATTTCTATGAGTTCTTATCTATACTATATAATAAAATAAGGTTTTTTAATATCAAGTGTAGTATCTGTTCTTATCAGTTTAATATATGATATGTTAGCCATCGGCTCACTCGATATTAATCTTATTTTTTTATTGGGAAAGACTCACCACAATAGCTTGCTATTAGGGTCTTTATGAGTTGTTTTGGCGTTGCACTATTGCCTTGGCCTGGCTAGTGTAGTGTATGTTCTTATCAGTTTAATATCTGATATGTGAGCCATCGGCTCACTCGATATTAATCTTATTTTTTTATTGGTAAAGACTCACCACAATAGCTTGCTATTGGGGTCTTTATGAGTTGTTTTGGCGTTGCACTATTGCCTTGGCCTGGCTCACCCCTCCTAAATATAAATAAGTAAAATAAGGTTTTTTACAAGCCTTCTAAGCACAAGCATTAAAAAACCAATTAATGACCTTCTGTAATTAGACCCAATGTACAATACTTTTAAGCATCCATTACACTCATATTAGTCCCGTTATTGCTTTAATGTGGTCAAACAAGGAATATCAAAGTCAAACCCAAAACAGAGTACTCTGCATCCTTATTTTTGTATACTCATTATGATAATTCATTGTCATTCAATCTTCGGTTTCAAAACGCACACACGCTCCTCCTGTATTTAAATGAGATAACTATTGAATTCATAACCTTCCCAAAAATTAGAACGAGAAAATCCGGATGACTTCTTATCGAAGAACCGGTTTGAGTTATTTTTGTAAAGGGATAATTAGCATTGATGGTTTTAAGTCGGTTTTGAGTTGGTTGTTAGCTGTCGATAGCTAATAATCTATTTTGGGTATAGATGTGAAGATACCAATCGTGAGATAATATGTAAGTCTCTTAATTTTTCAAATAATTGTTAGCTATATTTTGTTTGATGTATTATAATGTGTTAGGAAAATTAAATTTGTTTGTATTATTAAATTGAAGCTAATTTGAATTATTAGTTTTGGTTTTCAGAAACCCTAAAATCAAAATTTGGGGATTAAGATGTGAAAATTGGTGAAATTATTGCTTGCCTTTTATAAATTGTGAAATAGTCAAATTGTGATACGGAATGCTGCCTATATAATGCGCACATGATATGTGTTAGCTGCACACATCAAGCCTTTCTCCTGCTTTCTTTATTCATTGTGCAATAACAATTTACAGCTATGGCTGTCTTTGTTTCAGGTTATATCAAAGATCTATCCGCTGTTAAAGACAACGTTAGCTTGAGAGTCTGAGTTTTAAGAACTTGGATTCAAGAAATGTACAATAAACCGCATGTGAAAAACATGGAAATGATCCTTATGGATGAAAATATAAGCACAAATACTCTTATGTGGTTATTTTCGTTAATGCATTTGTTAGTCCATGTGTGTAAATGTAGTTGATCAAATGGTGCATGTTTTTGTATACAGAATCCTAAAATGCAGGCCACTTGCAGGATGGCCTTGGTGAATCAATTCAAGCATAAGTTGGTTGAAGGCGCAGCTGTTACGCTGGAAAGATACTCACTTGGGGAAATACAACCCAAGTATAGGATGGTCAACAATGCTCTGTGTCTCAGCTTTTTGAGCAACACAGTGGTTGAACCATGTCTTGATTTTACTGGGTCACTTTATGGATTTGATTTTAGAAACTACAGATCCATAACGGATCTGCAGATAGAAGAAGATGGTCAGTTTGGTATGTGCTTTAATCCATTTTTTTGTAATTTCTTAAATGTTATTTTAGTACTTTTTTGGATATAGGATGATTGTTTGAAATGTATTATGTAGTAATTGTTACCGTCTTCTTCTATCTGAACAGATGTTGTTGGACACGTCATCGCCTGTGAAGAGTTGGATAATTATGATAAGAATGGGAGCAAGGGCAAAAAGAAACCGTTGACTCTTATTGATGCTGTTAGCTTTAATTTTAGATTAAAAGTGATGGTCATTCAAACTTATTAGAACCTTGTGTATTATGGGCTTGTGATAGAGTTAGAATGCAATGTAAAAGCCCAACCCAAGTGGTAAAGCCCATCAAGCCCATCTCAAAGCCTTTTAGGGCAAAAAGGGTGTGCTATTTAAAGCACATAAACTCCTCATTTGGTGGTGGTTCAACAGTGTGTGTATGTGTGTGTTTAATAAAAGAAAAGCTTATCATCTTCTCATCTCTCATTATAATATACGATCCATACATCAACACCATTGTCCCATCTCATCCTCTTGTGTTTTAACGTGCATATTAGAGTGACAAAGAGTGTTATTTCCAAATGAAACACCGGTTTTCAGTCCTCGTTGGAATTCAACCTCTTTGAATCAGATTGACACAACTTACAAATGGATTGCAAAACATGCTAAACCCATTAGTGCAGTGCTCAAATGGGTTCCAAAAGTTGTTGTCTAATCTAGTCAAAATGGCTTTCGTGCATTTCAGTACGAAACCCGCGCTTAACCTAATGGCTTCTGAACACATCAGTTCAGGACCCGTACTTCAAAGAAAGGAAAGTGCTTCATCAAAAAATTTCGTGCACATATCCTAAAAATCTATATGGCTTGTAAGTATTTCAGCTTACAACCCGGGCTTCAACGTTTTGGCTTATGTACACATAACAGTGCATAACCCGTTTTTCAAAGAAAGGACCCTGTTGTACGTTTTATTGCAACAATCCCAAAAGAAAAAGAAGTTTTCACGCAAAGTTTTTCAAAACTAGCTTCTTAATCTTAAGCAAAATTTTATTCAAAATTTATCAAAAGGTTTTTCAAAACTTTTCAAAAATTTTGCTTAAGATTTTTCAAATCGTTACTCCCCACTTGCTCCAAAGTTTTCAAAAATGTCAAAACCAATGCAAGTTTTGAGGGGGATATTTCAGAAACAAAATTTGTTCCAAAAAGTTCATGCATATCAGTTTCTCCCTATTAGCTTTCAAAAAACAATGATTTTAATCAAACGGTATCAAAAATACCATCGAAATGCTATTTTTGAGGGGGAGAAATGGGATTAAAATGTGATCATGGTTCGAATCTCAAAGGAGCTCATCAGAAAGACTCAGTTTAACCCTCGAATTGACGAAAACTAAGTGTCAGTAATCGAAAAGACTAGTCCGGGACGGGTAATAATTTCAAGCTGGTTTACCAGTGATGTAAGCGTGTCTCGCAAAGGACTTGTCTGAGTAGAATGTACCAATTCGAGAGATGATCATTGAATATGACGGGGACGGGTAATAATTTCAAGCTAGTCTAACTAGTGATGTAAGCGTGTCTCGCGAAGGTCATGTTCATTGAAAATTGATCATTTCAAATGTGCGAACTCTACCCAACATGTGCAATTTATTTCAAAAATGCATGAGCACATGTGAAGGGGGAGTATTTCAGAAAATGCAAAACTCTTGAAGTGTTAACCAAAATGTGTTTTATACATAAACGCTTTGAGAGATTTTCACAAAAGGTTTTATGGCATGCGATCAACAAATCTAGGATAATCATGGAGTAATAAGGTGATTATGGTTAGGTAATGTCTAATGATCCGCCAGAACCGGAGGGATCTACCCAAGGACAATTCCAATAGATTAGAATTAGAAGTCCTTAGGTATGATTGATAAAAGGAGTATAATGAGAAAGGAGAAAGAAGGGGTTGAAGAATGAAAAAGAAAAGTTTTTGTAAGGGTGAAAAGAAATAGCCCTCCATGAAAACTTAGGTCAGAAACTGGGTCAATACATCTGCTATCGGTACTCACTAAGGTGATACTGGTATTGAAGACAAGACGTCATGGACCCAGTGACGCATTTGCACCACCCCTCCTATCCACTCAGATATCTCTCAAAAGATATTTGTTTCATTTCTCACGGAGAACACTTCATAATCTATCGACCTCTCACTCTGAGATGTGTTGATATTGAAAAGGTGGCACTCTGCTCCATGCCTCCGACGACTAAAACCAAAACGCACATAATTGAGTCTAGAGCCATGAGATTCATCAAAGATCTCTTAGGAACACTTCCAATAAAATACACTTGTGTTCACCAAAAAGAACATAAGTTGTAAGTGTCATAATGAGATCTGAACCTGGAAGAGCTGGACTATTTATTGCTAACTGTTTTATGTAGGTACTGAAGAAAGTCCATCGATCATCGTATGTCTCAACATCTACATTGGAAGAAACGACGCTGTGAATACATGAAGATGTTGATCAAGGCAAAGAACAATCCAAAAGATGATACGATGAAGATCACAATGCATGAAGGAACAAAGAATCACAAAGTTCAAGACCCTGAAGTCTAAAGAGCTAATCACGTAGTGCATATTTTGAATGACCATCCCTTAGGGGGAGATTGTTAGCTTTAATTTTATATTAAAAGTGATGGTCATTCAAACTTATTAGAACCTTGTGTATTATGGGCTTGTGTTAGAGTTAGAATGCAATGTAAAAGCCCAACCCAAGTGGTAAAGCCCATCAAGCCCATCTCAAAGCCTTTTAGGGCAAAAAGGGTGTGCTATTTAAAGCACATAAACTCTTCATTTGGAGGGGGTTCACAGTGTGTGTATGTGTGTGTTTAATAAAAGAAAAGCTTATCATCTTCTCATCTCTCATTATAATATACGATCCATACATCAACACCATTGTCCCATCTCATTCTATTGTGTTTTAATGTGCATATTGGTGTGACAAAGAGTGATTATCGACTACAACAGATGCCGAGTGAGTACCATAAGTCTGTTTTATTTTGTTTGATTAACGACGCAATGCATTCATTTATGATATTCCATCTTTATGATATATGCATATATTGTGTAGGAAGAATGAGCTTAAGTGTACGTTGTGGGGCGTATATGCACAACAATTTAATGAATTTTTGAAAGAAGTTGTTGATCATAGTAAAATCATGGTTGTTCTGTGTAACACCCCCAATTCAAAGATGCAGCGGAATTCAAACTAGGTGTTACTCGATGGCACAACAGTCATAATAATAGGAAAACGATCTCTAAATGAGTCATTTTAAAAAGGAATTATCATTCAAATTAATATATCAGAGTTTAAAAAATAGGTCCTAAAAGTTTCCATGATTACAAAATACATCAATATAAAGTCATTTGATGTTGTTTTGAATGATAAAATAAGTTATAGCCTTCTTGATTGAGTTCGTGCCCCTCCGTGCCATACTTGATCAATATGCACCTGAGATACATGCTTAAAATGGTCAACACAAAGGTTAAGTGATATTCATAAAGTTTAGGTAATCAGTTGAACACAATATTCTTAACGTGAGGTAATTAGTCTCACATTCATAGTTTATAAAACAAAACAATTATTATTGCACTAAGCTCATGCCACCGAAAATGTTAACAGTTTGTCAATAGAAATTGATATAATAGTAACAGTGCCCTAATAGGTAATTTGTCATTAAACCTATGGTTCTTCAAATAGAGTGCGTTTGTTTACCGGACTTGGTTAACAAACGGGATTTGTCAATCCCGATAGGCCTATCCACATTATTCGCGTTCACTTCACTCGTGATTAATGGCTCATGATAATAGGGACTTAAGTTTGACAATAGCGGTACTTAGTGCAACTAACAGATTCAGGTATAGCATACAGTTTCAAAGCAATGTGTTCAGTTTAATAATAGCATGTATCCCCCCCAAGGGTTTGTAAAACAATTAAGTAATAGAAGTGGGGCTATGAACTCACCGTGAGTTGAATGATGTTTTAGTGCCTTAATGAGTTTGATGGATAAGCCGGGAAACCTCTAAGTGCAACCTACAATAGAACGTTGCGACTTAGGTTTGGAATAATGTCTAAGAATACAAAGACGAGCCTATATATGTCTTGCATATTGTTCATGATGTAGTACTTAGTGTGTCAGGTAGGTTGTTGTATAAAGATGGTTTATGAAACATGTTTAGTTTGTATATCTCGTACTACCGTTCGGGCCATCATGATTCAGAGGTCATGTAGCAAACGTTCGAGGAGCTAGGACACTTTAATTCGTAAATCCAGCAACTCGTCGATCCGTTTACCCAAATGAAACCCCTCACATAAAGCTCCCTAGTGTTGTAGTATTCGATAGAAAATATATTTTGCTTATTTGATTATATGACACATTAAGAGTTTATAAATACAATAAATAAACTTAACAAAGTCCATAAGTATTTAAATCATGAACATAATATAAGGACCATATATAGCATGAAATAAAGGTAAGAAACATATAAATGATGTTGAGCAAGAGTGGGTGTTAGTTTTCTTACAACTTTTGGCTTTCACTTAAGAAAGGAATTCAAGGATCTAAGAACAAGAACTAGAACAATTCCTCCCTTGGAATCCTTCGAAAACCCGAATCTAGAATAAGATTATAACGACGCCTTTTTGGAAATCCGAAGTGATTTGAAAATAATAACAAAGTCTTTTTGGAGACTTGAAGTTATTTGAAGATTATAACGTTTCTTTCTTGAAAACTTGAAGAAAACAAGATCAAAACCTAGTTTCTTCTCAAGAACACAAGAGTGTTCTTACCAAATCTAATAGAATTTCCTTTAGGGTTTAGGACTTTATGTTTATAAGAAAGGAGGGTGCAAGTATTAGTGTAGTTTTAGGTTAGTATTTATAGGAAGAAATTAGGGTAGTTTTGTAAATAGATTTTTACACATGTAATGATCTTAGGAATCAAGGGCTAGGATCAAGCCACCCAAGGGATGACTCCCTCCTATTGGCGGTTCATAAGGGCTAGGATAGATGAATTGGTCAATTTTGGTGTTATCTTGTTTACAGAGTGAGTTTTGGTTCCGTTAATCGTTAACCGTAAGTTGTTAGGTCACAAAACGTAAAACCGGGTATCGTAAAAATACGAAAATTGTAGGAATGATTTAACTTATCATTATACTCCATATAAAAATATAAAATGAGTGATAAGTTTCATCGGGTTGCTTAAATGCTGATAATGCTGGAAACGCGGGTCTAAAACGCGTAATACGTAAAACGTACGAAAGTTGCGTAAAATTGAGAAAAGTAAAATGTAACTTTTCTAATATGACGATAATAAATTAAAATGGCCTATAATGTCTAGACTGGGCTCAGTAGTGTCGGTGTAACACCCCAACCCGACAAGGGTAAAGATATCACAACAATGGATTTACATCAGAACAAACCAAGCATACATCTTCATTAATACAAAAATCTCAAAGGATAACAAATGAAATACTAAAATCTATAGGGTTACAAATGAAAAATTCCAAAACATTATGTCTAAAGTATATTATCTTCGGTTCAATTCTAAATCCAGCATAACTATCCACGCTTCTAAGTCCAAAGGTACACTCTTCTCTCATTCCCAGCTTCCTACTAAAACCTGCCGCAAGAAAAGAAATGCGGATGAGCTACGAGAGCTCAGTGAACAGATATAACGATAACAAAAACAATAATAGGTAATAGTACAAAAGAAATCAGGAATACAGGTCATACCGATAACTCAGGGTGTAGGAATGAGATGTCAGGAATAAATAAGGAATAAGACTAAGGAAAAGAAAAGGTAACAAATAATAAGGAAATTCATAAGATAAAGAAAACAGAAATCTATCACGAGCCCAGACAACAGATAATATTATAACACTATAACATATAAGCAATCTAGAGGGGATGCCTCTCAAGTAACAGATAATATGAGGGGTGTCCTCATGTATCAATGGAGTGATCAGCTCTCACACAAATGTGAAAGACGTATATCGCACACACCATCAGTCACCAGACAAATATTACAATTAACAAAACAATAAACAGATAACATGTCGAATCTAGGATGCACCCATACGCCCCCGCAGACAAATCAATAATGATAATCACAATGGCCATAGCAAATAATAAATAAGGGACGGAACAGGTCATCACTCTCCTGTCCTAGAGTCATGTCAGAGGTGCGTCAATGACATGGACATGAAACCCTCATGCCTAGTGATTGGCTCGTAATATCAAACTGTAGGTCAAAGGTCAGACGTAATATCGAATAGTCAAAAGGTCATATCCTAAGGGTACATGGCAAGGGTTCATGTCAATCAGCTCTGAATTAAATATCATAGGTTTAATTTAGAGTTTATCGGATTTAATTTTATATCAAAGTTTAAGTTCAGATTAAAAGGACTATATCAAATGGTTCAAAAGAGTATGACAAGAGTCTATAATCAAAATTTCATAGTAACAGTTTACTTAAAATGTTTCTATTTAAAAGTCCATTTAAACAATCCTTCAAAATTGCTTTTCATAATAACTGATCTAACAAAATAGTTTTCATAAAAATAATCTTCCAAAACTTTTAGTAATTTCCATTAAAAGTGATATTACTTATTTTAAAGTAGCTCTTCCCAAAACGTCTCATATGTAGTTTAAAAACGGTTCAAAATCAATTAGGTTTAAATAAGGATTTAACAGATTAAGGTTTATATCAAAAATCAATTTAGTTTTATAACAAGTATATTAGATTAAGATTCAAAACAAGGTTCACAGATCAGGGTTCAGGACAAGAGATCAAATACAAGGTTCATGAAGGTTCACAAAACAAAAGATCACATGGAAGGTTCATAAACAATAGATCACATGAAAAGTTCACAACAGTAGGGAACATAGCAATGGTATAGGGGATCCTAATAAGGAAAATGAGAACTGAAGAAAAAGGGAAATGAAAGACCCTTACTGAAAGAGGGCATAATATATGTACCTTATTACGAACGCAAGAACACAAAGATAAAGGCTGACAAAGATGAGATCACTCCTTCCTCGAACCTAAGGAGTAGAAGATAGAAGTTCAAAGGGTTTTCAGTTATCTTCCTATTTTAATTAACTTTCTATTTTAATAACTTTCCAGACTTAGTAAGTTATCAATATTACAAATAAGGTTAAGTCCTTATTTCAAGATTATTATGGAATTAAAGTACATTTTATCAAGTTACAAAAGTTTAAGGGCAATTATGACAAGTTTACATAATTTAGGGTTTTAATTGTAAATCTACCTAATTCAAAGGTTTAACATGAAAATACTTTAAGTTACTGATTTAATACACACTTTATTCAGAATGACATTTTTACTCTCTTTAGTTTCACACTTTACAGTTTATACCCCTCTAGTTACCATATTTACAAAACAAACCCTAGTTTTACATAATTCATGTTTTAATCCCTATAATATTTATTTTTACCAAACAAGTACCTTATTTTACAAAGTTATAGAATGTAACCTCAGAAATATAGGTTGTACGAATTAGACCCCTCAGAATTCAATAATTACACAATTGGTCCCTTAACTTTACAAAACTTACAATTTAAATCATAATTTATTTATAGTTACATATCAAGCCCATAAATACTCAAAATTACACATTACACCATTAATGACATTATTTACACAAAATAACTTCAAGTTTCCAGAATTTACATTTTTAGTCCCTCTACTTAATTAATTACAATTTGTACCATATAATTACAATTAATTCATTTTCTTGCAATATTTACGCCTAGGACCCTCAAGTTATATTTTTCCTACATTCCTACAGACCTATATAACATTTCAAAAATAACCTACAAGTTTCAAAGTTGGCAAAACATACCCTTGTACTTTTAAAAACCAATCGTATATACCTTTTTATGTGCAAACTAAACCCTAACTTTAACCAATCATTAAACCATCATGACACAATCATTAAATGCATTTATTAATCAGATCCAAACCACAAAACCCTAACCCTAATTCGATTTAGGGTTTTCTCTAATTTTTCTTTAAATCCGATTATAAACAACAATTTGCATCCATTATTCTGAGCTTCGATAAATCATGTGGTTATTTTTCTAGGCTTATATTATTAGTATAGAACATGTAAAAATTATGGTTACACTCCAGAAAAATTGTATGACACTATTTGGAATTTATGTGTGTTTTATCTCTTGTAATTTCGTACGCATGATTTATCTTGCATGATTCATGTTTCTTATTTTTCTTAGGTTATATTCGACCCATAGATCACTAGAAAAATGCTGGATAATTTTTAGAATGTAAGAATAAGTCGTGGGAATTTATACCTCTCATACGTATGAACCGAACAAAATAAATCACCACGTTCGAATCAAGGCTTCAATAATCCAATTCCTATTTTTCGTGGCTCCCTTACACTCCAAAAAACACCAAAAAATTATTGTTTCAGGCCCAGAAGTCGAATGGAAGGGTTTGGGATTTTAGTTTTGTCGACTTTAGGGTTTAAAAGGGTTTCGGAAATTTTTAAAAGTAAAATAAATGGAATTTATGTAAATAAAGGGAATAGGACGACTTAGGGGGGGGGGAATGGGCTGGAGATCAAGATAAAATCAAGAGTTTGATTTTTGTACACCTTTTCCTAATTTATTTTGATGTTATCCATATTTAAATGATTTTACAAATATAATTAAATTAAATAACTATACATTTCGGATTATTTATATGTACAAGTGTGAATTAATAATTTTTTTTTTTTTTTTTTGGACATTCAAAATAATGAAATGTTGTCCCAGAAATTAATTTACTTGATATGTAGTTTGTTTTCAGAAATTTGGAATTATTTTTTAAATTTATAAGTTATTTATTTAGGTTTTATGGTTTCAGGGGTAATTTGGTCTTTTATAGATCATCTGAATTTCAGGTATTACAACTTCTTCCCCTCTAAAAGAAAAATTTTCGTCCTCGAAAATTGAGGTGAAACGAAATGAAAACACAACTGACTGTGAACAGGAATGTGAAAGACTTGGTTCTTATGACTCTATGTTGTAGGTCAAAACTTCGGTTTCCTCAAAAGACACATCATACCGAATCCAAATCGAAAGAAAGATATATCGAACGTAACGGATGATAATCGGATCTTCTCGAAAAAGACGCAGGAAATACATGGGATTTTGACGTATGGGTCATCCCCAGGATTTGATTTGACCAGTCAGAGTAGGACGTACGAATAGACTATCAATAATATCAATTGGCAGAAATTCTATAACAGGACCTAAGATTATTACCGAAAATTCTTAGAGGTCAGCAGAATACGTGACGAGAATTCAGACGTGCAATCTACCTACGGTGAAAGCAGGTTACGCGTACCGTTAGGATGAACTTAAGGTCTCACTAATGCGGATAATCCCAAACGGTTATCAGAATTTCTAAAGTTCTAAGGCACTTCTTGAAATATCCGATGCCCACAACAAGTGCACGTTATATGATGTAAGTATTATCACGTTGGCCAGACGTCATAATACTGGCATCATATAATTATGCCCTCATGATGGTCATACTTCATCTCAAGTCGTGAACAAACTAACTTAACTTATTCCACCTAGTACTCCTACAGTCTCAGAGGTCATCAAAATTAAATACCCTAACTAAGTGGAGAACGAATCACTCGAAAGAGTTAACGAAAATCCCATAATGTCTATCAAAATTTGGTACTTCATTATAAGTATCAAATCATCCATCATTCTGCCAAAATCTCTCAAAACAAGTCATCACCGAACATACGAAAAATGAATGCGAACAGGAATGCTTTTAGGAAACTTAAATCATTTGGGGATCTTATTACGAAACTTAAGTAAGTCAACGGAGTGAAAGTTAGTCGCCAAGAACTTCGGCCTTCATAGAATTAATTCCCCAACCATCAAGGGTCTGTTCCAAAATCCGCTCATTCAACACATCCAATCTCTTCAAATCTGGTTAATCTGTCTTTATCAGTCCATCAATCGGGAAGTGAAACCAAAATCGGAACTTGTGTTTGGTTCTTCGAGCTTTCTGCAGTTCTTCTTGAAATGTGATGGAGTAATGTGAATTCTAGCATGCTCTTCATCATCCAGTCTGCTTCCGCTCTCAACTCATCTTAGTACAACCAAGATGAATAGGAAAATTTGACTGCATGTCTACATCAGCTCCAGGTATGCCATCTTGACCAAATTTCTTCTTCTGTATCGCCAACACTTCTACCTTGTAAGGAATGTCTTCACTCTTCAGTGTAGCCGCCGTTGTTGTCAACTCCAGGTCAGGCAGCGAAATGATTTTTCTGGTATGCTTCTAGTTGGCTCAACAAATATCAATCTCTCAGACTGCACAATGATCGACGGATTTCCTAACAAAGTGCAACATGATTCTCATGCTCTTCCTCATCTCCGAACGCACTATTAAGTCGTACCATGACCATCTGTCCCAGTAATCACGAGAAAACTTAATTACCAATCTTATAAGCAGTCAGAGCTTTAGCTAATACTATTAGCGTTACTAACCGTCATAACAGTCGTTTATGGATTCGGAAGGCGATTTCAAAACTAAAATTAATTAATCCCTTGAAAAGAAACTTCACGCTCTAAAATTAAACAAACACCTAATCGTTTCAGGGTGGAGGAATATCGGTTTCTAACAGTAATACGGTTCAGCTATCTCCAGTCACCATCCTTCTTTATCGCGAACGAAACTAAAATACGCCCAGAAGATACAATTAAACAAACTTACTTCCCGATCTTCGGTTGTTGCTCTTCTCGGTTGTTCAACCGACTGGTATGATCCCGAACACATCTGAAAGACACCTTCACTTGGTGACTAAACATCTCTCGGTAACTTGTCAATTCCTACTTCACGCTTCGGTGGACAACTTGGTGGTTCAACCAGGAATTATATTCAGAAACTCAGGGTGCCCAAAACTCTCAAGATGAGGTTCATTCCTCAGTGTACGAAATGGGTTCTAGGAAAACTTCAGTACTCGAATTTCTAAGGAGGTATTTTTAATGGATGCCAGAAAACCAAGGCAACCATGGGAAATCAAGTTCTGGCTTTCATAGCCGAGATGAGCTCGACAGACTTAGAAGGTTGAGAACCATGATAGACACATATCAACATAATTTATTCCCAAAAATTGCTCAAGCCTTATTATTAAATATTCGGGAAAACCCACAATCCAATGGAATCCGTACAATATTAATGTCAAAAGAAACCTAAGACAAAATTTTAACAGTAATAACACACATGACTCGAGCTCTATTTCCATGACTAGATCGTGTTACTCGCAGTGGACTCCAAGTCTGAATCCACTTCATCTTCCTCGCTAAGCCATCCGTTTCGGTTCCCTTCAGGCTGTGGCAGTGGTTGTCTCGCAAAACCATCCTCAGGGTTCCTTCCTTCATCTCCTACGTCGTCCACGAATCCATACAAATTGTGAGGCTCTGCCCGCACTACTCCTCCTTCTTCTATGAACTTGGGACATCTTCCCGGGTAGCTAGTCACTACTCCGTCTTTATCAGTCACTTTCGTCTCGTGCACATGTACCTCCGTTCCATTTATATTAACCACGGTCAACCTTTCTTCAATCCGGCAGGGACACATGCTAGCAGGGATCAACATCCTTCTGTTAGTCCACCTCAACTTACCAATCCTTTTCCGGCCTGTTGCGAAAACGGTTGTCCAACGATACATGCTGCGTGCTGGAGGTGCCATGCTGAAAATGACACAAATGATACTAAGTACTAGAACTCGATAGGAGTCGAAAACTACTCATAACTCAAAAATTTTAAACACGTGGAATATCACCGTCTGAACGATTTCAAAGATGATTAACGAAATATGGAGAATAAGCACGAATGGAACGAAAAAACAAAGTCCTACTGTCTACCCAAATCCTCACTGGTCAGAATTTAAGTTCCTATAGGAAAAATCCTAAAGCAATTTCTCAAAGGTTGTCCTACGAGCACTTACAGTGGAAACTTAGTGGTCCTAACTTACACAGGTCAAGGGTAAATGCATTACGAATCGCAACCTGTCTCTGATACCATAAATTGTAACACCCCAACCCGACAAGGGTAAAGATATCACAACAATGGATTCACATCAGAACAAAACCAAGCATACATCTTCATTAATACAAAAATCTCAAAGGATAACAAATGAAATACTAAAATCTATAGGGTTACAAATGAAAACTTCCAAAACATTATGTCTAAAGTATATTATCTTCGGTTCAATTCTAAATCCAGCATAGCTATCCAAGCTTCTAAGTCCAAAGGTACACTCTTCTCTCATTCCCAGCTTCCTACTAAAACCTGCCGCAGGAAAAGAAATGCGGCTGAGCTACGAGAGCTCAGTGAACAGATATAACGATAACAAAAACAATAATAGGTAATAGTACAAAAGAAATCAGGAATACAGGTCATACCGATAACTCAGGGTGTAGGAATGAGATGTCAGGAATAAATAAGGAATAAGACTAAGGAAAAGAAAAGGGAACAAATAATAAGGAAATTCATAAGATAAAGAAAACAGAAATCTATCACGAGCCCAGACAACAGATAATATTATAACACTATAACATATAAGCAATCTAGAGGGGATGCCTCTCAAGTAACAGATAATATGAGGGGTGTCCTCATGTATCAATGGAGTGATCAGTTCCCAGATAAATGTGAAAGACGTGTATCGCACACACCATCAGTCACCAGACAAATATTACAATTAACAAAACAATAAACAGATAACAGGTCGAATCTAGGATGCACCCATACGCCCCCGCAGACAAATCAATAATGATAATCACAATGGCCATAGCAAATAATAAATAAGGGATGGAACAGGTCATCACTCTCCTGTCCTAGAGTCATGTCAGAGGTGCGTCAATGACATGGACATGAAACCCTCATGCCTAGTGATTGGCTCGTAATATCAAACTGTGGGTCAAAGGTCAGACGTACTATCGAATAGTCAAAAGGTCATATCCTAAGGGTACATGGCAAGGGTTCATGTCAATCAGCTCTGAATTAAATATCATAGGTTTAATTTAGAGTTTATCGGATTTAATGTTATATCAAAGTTTAAGTTCATATTAAAAGGACTATATCAAATGGTTCAAAAGAGTATGACAAGAGTCTATAATCAAAATTTCATAGCAACAGTTTACTTAAAATGTTTCTATTTAAAAGTCCATTTAAACAATCCTTCAAAATTGCTTTTCATAATAATTGATCTAACAAAATAGTTTTCATAAAAATAATCTTCCAAAACTTTTAGTAATTTCCATTAAAAGTGATATTACTTATTTTAAAGTAGCTCTTCCCAAAACGTCTCATATGTAGTTTAAGAACGGTTCAAAATCAATTAGGTTTAAATAAGGATTTAACAGATTAAGGTTTATATCAAAAATCAATTTAGTTTTATAACAAGTATATTAGATTAAGATTCAAAACAAGGTTCACAGATCAGGGTTCAGGACAAGAGATCAAATACAAGGTTCATGAAGGTTCACAAAACAAAAGATCACATGGAAGGTTCACAAACAAGAGATCACATGAAAAGTTCACAACAGCAGGGAACATAGCAATGGTATAGGGGATCCTAATAAGGAAAATGAGAACTGAAGAAAAAGGGAAATGAAAGACCCTTACTGAAAGAGGGCAGAATATCTGTACCTTATTACGAACGCAAGAACACAAAGATAAAGGCTGACAAAGATGAGATCACTCCTTCCTCGAACCTAAGGAGTAGAAGATAGAAGTTCAAAGGGTTTTCAGTTATCTTCCTATTTTAATTAACTTTCTATTTTAATAACTTTCCAGACTTAGTAAGTTATCAATATTACAAATTAGGTTAAGTCCTTATTTCAAGATTATTATGGAATTAAAGTACATTTTATCAAGTTACAAAAGTTTAAGGGCAATTATGACAAGTTTACATAATTTAGGGTTTTAATTGTAAATCTACCTAATTCAAAGGTTTAACATGAAAATACTCAGAAGTCGAATGGAAGGGTTTGGGATTTTAGTTTTGTCAACTTTAGGGTTTAAAAGGGTTTCGGAAATTTTTAAAAGTAAAATAAATGGAATTTAGGTAAATAAAGGGAATAGGCCGACTTGGGGGGGGGGGAATGGGCTGGAGATCAAGATAAAATCAAGAGTTTGATTTTTGTACACCTTTTCCTAATTTATTTTGATGTTATCCATATTTAAATGATTTTACAAATATAATTAAATTAAATAACTATACATTTCGGATTATTTATATGTACAAGTGTGAATTAATAATTTTTTTTTTTTGACATTCAAAATAATGAAATGTTGTCCCAGAAATTAATTTACTTGATATGTAGTTTGTTTTCAGAAGTTTGGAATTATTTCTGAAATTTATAAGTTATTTATTTAGGTTTTATGGTTTCAGGGGTAATTTGGTCTTTTATAGATCATCTGAATTTCAGGTATTACAGTCGGTTGGTGTTAAATGTCCTTTAGACGTAAAACCGGAAGTGTTAAAAATCAAGGAATGACTTATAAAATCAAGGAATGATTTTTGTGGTTAAAGGAGGGGGAAAATATGTTGACTTTTCCAATAATATAAAAGCTTCTAAATGTCTTAGAAAATATGGTGCAGGTATAGGCTAAGGTTGCGGATAAGTAAAAGTGCTTAAAACGCAATTTCCGTTTTATAAGACACAGGGTCTATTTGGTAACATTTTAACTTTAAATCAAAAATTCTCTAATTGATTGTGAGTGTTCTAAACATTAATCTGATGCGAGGAAAATTGGCGCAGTTGGTTTTCGTTATGCGCAGGATGTTTAAACGATGTTTAAACCAAACGTATAAATTCTTTATAACATTTGCGAAAATAATCCGATGAGCGTCAAACTTTTATTTTTTCATGGAAATAATTTATCTTACGAGAATATGAAATAAAAATTTCGAGAATAAATAGTGAAAATGAATAGCAAAAATTTCAGAAATAGAAATTAACCTGAAATGCGAATTGTTACAGTCTCCACCCCTTAAGAGAGCTCCGTCCCAGAGATCACTTTGCTTTAGGTGTAGAAGCATTGTTGGTAAAAAGATGTGGGTATTTCTGACGTATTTGGTCCTCTCGTTCCCATGTGTATCCTGGACCACGTCGTGAGTTCCAACGAACTTTGACAATTGGAATTCGGCTTTGTTTGAGTTGTTTGACCTCTCGGTCCATGATTTCTACTGGTTCCTCGATGAATTGAATATTATCGTTGAGTTGGATTTCATCGAGTGGAATGACGAGTGATTCGTCTGATAAGCATTTCTTTAGATTAGATACATGAAAAGTGGGGTGTACACTACTGAGTTCTGATGGAAGCTCAAGTCTGTACGCCACTGGACCAACCCTGGCTAGGATTTTGAATGGTCCGATGTATCTTGGGTTTAGTTTTGCTCGTTTACCGAATCGTATTAAGCCTTTCCAAGGCGATACTTTAGCATAACCCTATCCCCGACATGGAATTCTAGGGGTCTGCGTCATGTATCGGCATAACTTTTCTGTCGATCTCTTGTGGCTTGAAGTCGATTCCTGATTTGTACAATCTTCTCCGTTGTTTCACGAATGAGTTCTGGACCAGTGAGTTGAACATCTCCCACTTCGGCCCAACAGGCAGGTGAGCGACACTTTTGTCCGTAAAGCGCCTCAAATGGTGCTGCCTTGATACTTGCGTGATAACTATCGTTGTAGGAGAATTCGACTAATGGCAAGTGAGTATCCCATCCTTTTCCAAAGTCGATTATACAAGCTCGAAGCATGTCTTCCAGCGTTTGAATGGTTCGTTCACTCTGACCATTGGTCTGAGGGTGATACGCTGTACTCATGTCTAGCTTTGTTCCAAAGGCGTCTTGGAGTGACTGCCAGAAGTTTGAGATGAATCTTCCGTCTCGGTCAGATATGATAGATATTGGTGCACCATGTCTTGAGACTACTTCTTTAATGTACAGTCTGGTTAACTGATCCATTTTGTATGTCTCTTTAATTGGTAAAAAGTGTGCAGACTTTATGAGACGATCAACTATGACCCAGATGGAGTCATAACCGCTTGATGTCTTCGAAAGCTTGGTAATGAAGTCCATTGTAATTCGTTCCCATTTCCACATAGGAATCTCTGGTTGTTGTAATGGACCGGATGGTTTTTGATGTTCGGCTTTTACTTTGGAGCATGTAAGACATTTGCCAACGTATGTTGCAATATCGGCCTTCATGTTTGGCCACCAATAGAGTTGTTTAAGATCCTGATACATCTTATCAGATCCTGGATGTACGAAATATTTAGATTTATGAGATTCATGCATGATCAAGTCTTGTAGGCCACCATAAAGTGGTAACCAACTTCGACCTTCGAAGCATAGAGTTCTGTCTGAACGGGTTTCGAATTTCTTCTGTATCATGCCGTCTAACTTTTCCTTTTTGACGTCTTCTTGATTCACAGCTTCAGCTTGAGCGTGAAGAATTTGAGCGGGAAAATTAGAATTTATGGTAAAGACTAAGGCTCGGACTCGTAATGGTTTAACCCGTTCCTTTCGGCTCAGGGCGTCGGCTACTACGTTTGCCTTTCCTGGGTGGTAGCGAATGTCGCAGTCGTAATCACTTAGTAATTCCAACCATCGACGTTGCCTCATGTTTAGTTCTTTTTTGTTCAAGATGTGTTGAAGACTTTTGTGATCGGTGAACACAGTACATCTAGTACCGTATAGATAGTGGGTTTAGGGTTTAGGGTTTAGGGTTTAGGGTTCTTGAGTTGTCGTGAAGCATAAGCCATGACTTTCTCACGTTGCATCAACACGGCACCCAAACCTTGGTGCGATGCATCACAGTAGACTACAAAATCTTCGATCCCATCTGGCAATGCTAGAATAGGGGCACTACAAAGTTTTTGTTTGAGGGTTTGGAAGGCTTCTTCTTCATCTTCGTTCCAAATGTACTTCTTGTTTTTCTGGGTTAGCTTGGTCAAAGGTTTTGCTATTGAGGAAAATCCTTCGATAAACCTTCGGTAATACCCAGCTAGTCCTAGAAATTGACGAATTTCTGTGGGTGTGGTAGGTGTTGGCCAATCTTTGATAGCTTCAATTTTAGCAGGATCGACGTGTAAACCAGTGTTGTCAATCACATGCCCAAGGAATTGTACCGAACGAATCCAAAATTCACATTTTGAAAATTTCGCATACAATTTCTCTTCCTTGAGTAACCCTAAAATTGTTCTTAGATGTTGTTTGTGTTCTTCTTCGTTTTTGGAGTAGATAAGAATACCGTCGATGAATACAATTACGAATTTGTCTAGGTATGGCTTACACACTCGATTCATGAGATCCATGAATACCACCGGTGCGTTAGTCAACCCGAATGGCATTACTTGGAATTCATGGTGACCATATCGTGTCCTAAAGGCTGTTTTTGGAATATCTTCCTCATGAACCTTAACTTGATGGTAACCTGATCGTAGGTCAATTTTTGAGTAATAGGTTGAACCTTGTAACTGATCGAATAAATCATCAATTCTTGGTAATGGGTATCGGTTCTTTATTGTTAACTTGTTTAGTTCACGATAATCAATACACATTCGTAATGATCCATCTTTCTTCTTTACGAACAAGACGGGAGCTCCCCAAGGTGAGGAACTAGGTCGAATAAATCCCATGTCCGAAAGTTCTTGTAATTGATTTGATAGCTCTTGCATCTCTGACGGTGCTAGCCTGTAAGGTGTGCGGGCTACTGGCGCCGCTCCTGGTATTAAATCAATTCGGAATTCTATTTGACGATTTGGTGGAAGTCCAGGTAAGTCTTCGGGAAAGACTTCGGGAAATTCACGTGCGATGGGAACATCTTCAAGATGTCTTTCTTCGGATTTCTTCTCGGTTACGTGTGCTAGGAAAGCATAACATCCTTTCTCAATGTATTTCAAGGTTTTGATACATGAGATGATATTTAATCGGGTTCCACTTTGGTCACCACGGATGACCAAAGTTTCATTGTTACAAGGAATGTGAACAACCCTTTCACCACAGATGATGTTAACTTGATGTTTAGATAGTCAATCCATGCCGATGACTACATCAAAACTTCTAAGTTCGATTGGCATAAGGTTGATGTTAAATGGGTGGTCTAGGAGATTAAGGGTACAGTCTGGGATTACGGTATTAGTATTTACTAAGTTACCGTTAGCTAGTTCAATACTGTAATTTGTGTTTAGAGTGATTGGTGTGATACCAAGCAAAGGCGCAATTCTAGTAGATAAAAAGCTCATATCAGCACCAAAATCGAATAAGACTTTAACAGGAATGTTATTGAGTAAGAACGTACCAGTGACCACATTCGGGTCCTGTCGTGGTTCACCGTTGCCCATTATGTACGCTCTGCCACGAGCACCTCCGCCTTGTTGGCCACGGTTTTGAGGGAAATCGCTTCTGTAGTGCCCTTTTTCCCCACACCCGAAGCATATAATCATTTGCTGTGTATTGCTTCCGGTAGCTATGGCCCTGCCCTTACAATCTTTAGTAAGGTGTCCCACTTTTTGGCATTTATTGCACTTGCAAGGACCCGCGTGATGGGCTTTGCACTGACTACAATATGGGTGGGGGCCAACATATCCCTTGCCTACTGCTGGGGCAGTAGCGGCATAGGTTCTGGCATTTTCTTGCCTTTGATTCTGTTGATTGTGATGGGTGGTGTTGTGGTTTTGGTTGTTGGTATTGTTTCTTTGGTTGTTATCCCATTGTCGCTTATTGTTGTTGTTCCTATTGTTATTGTTGTTATGGTAGTTGGAGTTGTTGGTGGTAGTGGTGTTGTTGTTGAGGTTTTGCTTTTGGATAGCTCCCGTTCGCACCACTTGATCCGTGAGGTTGCGAGCCAATCGCATAGCTTCATCAAGTGCCTTGGGAGCGGATGCAGTCACATTCCCTTGTGTGCTTGGTGGGAGTCCCCAGATATATCTTTCCAACAATTTCTCAGTTGTTGAAACCATTGTTGGACATAGTATCCTCAATTCTTGGAATCGACGGTTGTAAGTTAGGATGTCATTTCCTTTAACAACAAGATTCCAGAATTCTACTTCTAACTTCTGAATTTCACTGCGGGGGCAGTATTCTTTGATCATCATGTTCTTCAAATTATCCCAAGAAATCTTATAAGCAGTTTCGATGCCTATTGGTTGAGATACCGAGTTCCACCATGATAATGCCTCATCCAGCAGTGTACTGGTGGCAAATTTAACTTTATCCTCCTCGACACATTTGCTGATTGAAAATACTGACTCGCATTTTTCAAACCAGCGGGTCAAACCTACGGCTCCTTCAGTACCCTTGAAATTAGTGGGTCTGTAGTTCAAATAGTCCTTGAATGTGCAGGCCTTAGGTACCGAATTCACATTTGGGTTTGGTCCTTCAGTGTTAGGGTTAGATGTGTTATTCAGGGCAGCTTCAGCAGCTGCTGCAGCTACGGCTGCGCGTTCAGCTTCGAGTGCGGCTTTCACACTATCTTTAACTAGTTTGTTGATGGCGGTTTGAGTCATTGTTGGTGGTGTACTCTTCTTTGGCGCCATGATCCATTATATAAAAGGTATGTCGTAAGTATAAAGTTGGTAGAATAAGTATGATTTCTGATGGAAATGATAGAATAATTATGTTGGAGGTTTAGATTATAACACATGATAATACAAAACAAGAGTTTTATTCATATAACGTTGATTGATTTACAAAATCGAAACCTATTACAAGCTTCTTCAAAATTTTCCAACTGATACTTTCAGTTTAGAAATTACAACGTTTTACAACTGCTAGCTATTACATGGATTTTACAGAGTTTACTAACTCAATCTACTCAGTTTAGTGATTACAAAAGAACTACTACTATATGGGTCTAATGTGATTTTTAGTCAGAATTAGGAGAGGTTTCTGAGTTGAGAGGTGGTGATAATGGTGCTACATCATATGCAATATCATATCCATCATCCTCTTCAGGGCGTGGCTCAACCCAATCAGATACAAAATACTCAGGGGAAGGTGGTACAACATTAGCCGGTAGTGGTTCCTCCTCTTCTTCATCGGCTGAATCTTCGTAAGGTTCTTCTTCGTCGTCAGAAACGAAGACATATAAGAAGTCAAACCCGGGCTCGGGTGAGGGTGGTAGAACGGGGAAGTGATTAGGTGGAGCAAGAATATAACTGGGAGAAATGGGTGCGCACATGATGTCTACAATAAGGATTATGATGCTAGACTAAATCTAAAGCTCACGGGAAGTGCTCAAATATGACAAGTGTGTATGTATCAGTATGTTAATATGTTTGCGTAGCATAACATGCATACGTGAAAATGCTCAAATGTGCTAAGGGTACATATATCAATATGCTAATATGTTTGTGTAGTATACAATGTCTAACAAGTCCATGATCGTCTGAAGGATGGAAGGCACGGAGAACGGAAGGCTATAAAATGTTTTTGCTTGTAAAGGTGGTTATAGTTTAGGTCTCATTTAGACCCGTTTCTCTACAACCATGGCTCTGGTACCAATCTGTAACACCCCCAATTCAATGATGCAGCGGAATTCAAACTGGGTGTTACTCGATGGCACAACAGTCATAATAATAGAAAACGATCTCTAAATGAGTCGTTTTAAAAAGGAATTATCATTCAAATTAATATATCAGAGTTTACAAAATAGGTCCCAAAAGGTTCCATGATTACAAAATACATCAATATACATCTTGATTGAGTTCGTGCCCCTCCGTGCCATCCTTGATCATTATGCACCTGAGATACATGCTTAAAATGGTCAACACAAAGGTTGAGTGATATTCATAGAGTTTAGGTAATCAGTTGAACACAATATTCTTAACGTGAGGTAATTAGTCTCACATTCATAGTTTATAAAACAAAACAATTATTATTGCACTAAGCTCATGCCACCGAAAACGTTAACAGTTTGTCAATAGAAATTGATATAATAGTAACAGTGCCCTAATAGGTAATTTGTCATTAAACCTATGGTTCTTCAAATAGAGTGCGTTTGTTTACCGGACTTGGTTAACAAATGGGATTTGTCAATCCCGATAGGCCTATCCACATTATTCGCGTTCACTTCACTCGTGATTAATGGCTCATGATAATAGGGACTTAAGTTTGACAATAGCGGTACTTAGTGCAACTAACAGATTTAGGTATAGTATACAGTTTCAAAGCAATGTGTTCAGTTTAATAATAGCATGTATCCCCCCCAAGGGTTTGTAAAACAATTAAGTAATAGAAGTGGGGCTATGAACTCACCGTGAGTTGAATGATGTTTTAGTGCCTTAATGAGTTTGATGGATAAGCCGGGAAACCTCTAAGTGCAACCTACAATAGAACGTTGCGACTTAGGTTTGGAATAATGTCTAAGAATACAAAGACGAGCCTATATATGTCTTGCATATTGTTCATGATGTAGTACTTAGTGTGTCATGTAGGTCGTTGTATAAAGATGGTTTATGAAATATGTTTAGTTTGTATATCTCGTACTACCGTTCGGGCCATCATGATTCAGAGGTCATGTAGCAAACGTTCGAGGAGCTAGGACACTTTAATTCGTAAATCCAGCAACTCGTCGATCCGTTTACCCAAATGAAACCCCTCACATAAAGCTCCCTAGTGTTGTAGTATTCGATAGAAAATATATTTTGCTTATTTGATTATATGACACATTAAGAGTTTATAAATACAATAAATAAACTTAACAAAGTCCATAAGTATTTAAATCATGAACATAATATAAGGACCATATATAGCATGAAATAAAGGTAAGAAACATATAAATGATGTTGAGCAAGAGTGGGTGTTAGTTTTCTTACAACTTTTGGCTTTCACTTAAGAAAGGAATTCAAGGATCTAAGAACAAGAACTAGAACAATTCCTCCCTTGGAATCCTTCAAAAACCTGAATCTAGAATAAGATTATAACGACGCCTTTTTGGAAATCCGAAGTGATTTGAAAATAATAACAAAGTCTTTTTGGAGACAAGTTATTTGAAGATTATAACGTCTCTTTCTTGAAAACTTGAAGAAAACAAGATCAAAACCTAGTTTCTTCTCAAGAACACAAGAGTGTTCTTACAAAATCTAATAGAATTGCCTTTAGGGTTTAGGACTTTAGGTTTATAAGAAAGGAGGGTGCAAGTATTAGTGTAGTTTTAGGTTAGTATTTATAGGAAGAAATTAGGGTAGTTTTGTAAATAGATTTTTACACATGTAATGATCTTAGGAATCAAGGGCTAGGATCAAGCCACCCAAGGGATGACTCCCCTCCTATTGGCGGTTCATAAGGGCTAGGATAGATGACTTGGTCAATTTTGGTGTTATCCTGTTTACGGAGTGAGTTTTGGTTCCGTAAGTTGTTAGGTCACGAAACGTAAAATCGGGTATCGTAAAAATACGAAACTTGTAGGAATGATTTAACTTATCATTATACTCCATATAAAAATATAAAATGAGTGATAAGTTTCATCGGGTTGCTTAAATGCTGATAATGCTGGAAACGCGGGTCTAAAACGCGTAATACGTAAAACGTACGAAAGTTGCGTAAAATTGAGAAAAGTAAAATGTAACTTTTCTAATATGAAGATAATGAATTAAAATGGCCTATAATGTCTAGACTGGGCTCAGTCTAGTGTCGGTTGGTGTTAAATGTCCTTTAGACGTAAAACCGGAAGTGTTAAAAATCAAGGAATGACTTATAAAATCAAGGAATGATTTTTGTGGTCAAAGGAGGGGGAAAATATGTTGACTTTTCCAATAATATAAAAGCTTCTAAATGTCTTAGAAAATGTGGTGCAGGTATAGGCTAAGGTTGCGGATAAGTAAAAGTGCTTAAAACGCAATTTCTGTTTTGTAAGACACAGGGTCTATTTGGTAACATTTTAACTTTAAGTTAAAAATTCTCTAATTGATTGTGATTTTTCTAAACATTAATCTAATGCCCTGAAAATTGGCGCAGTTGGTTTTCGTTATGCGTAGGATGTTTAAACGATGTTTAAACCAAACGTATAAATTCTTAATAACTTTTGCGAAAATGATCCGATGAGCGTCAAAATTTTATTTTGTCATGGAAATAATTTATCTTACAAGAAGATGAAATAAAAATTTCAGGAATGAATAGTGAAAATGAATAGTAAAATAAATAGTAAAAATTTCAGGAATAGAAATTAACCTGAAATGCGAATTGTTACATTCTGAAATTGGCGATGATGAAATCTTGGGACGGTAACATATTATCACCTGTGTTACTCAAATTTTTACAATATCGTATAACCGATTGCACGTTATGATTGACATATTTTTTATAGGCAAGATGTGTGTCCAAAACGGTTATCATGGAACAAAACTCTTTCTTTTCAATGCCGCTGCAGCCATTGATAAAGATGAATTCAAAGATGTTGAAGTGTATCGGTTAAGGTAATTGAAATACAATGTTCTATAACTTCATATAATAAACATGTTTTTACAGTATGCACAAGTCATCTTTTGAATTTTTGTAGGTTGTTTTCAAGACAAGATGCTGAAGCATCTCAAAACATAGCATCGTGTATTTCTGCTGGCTCAAAATTCTCAACGAAGGATGATTTTCTTACTAAATATCCTGTAAAAAACATTGTCGAGCTTTTGGATGTTGAAAAGGTGCACCATAAACAATACACAACTGACCAAAAAAAAAATTTAAAAGTTGAATCATACTTATTTGTATTATTTACAGAACATCGCTTCCGTTATTGTTACAACGATCATCGCAATACAGGAAGAGGAGGGATGGTGGTATCTGGGATGCAGGAAGTGTAGCAAGAAAGTGGTGAAAGACAACGAGTTTGTTGATCTCGATGCTGATACAACAAGTAATTCAGCAAACATGCCTGATCAGTGGAGATGCACCAAGTGCAATGAAATTGTTAAAGGCATAAAATCAATGTAAGTTTCCACACTATCTTCATTAACCAATCATTATTTAAAAAGCTGTCAAGTTACGTCATTCTATCAGCATCTAACAAATCATTCCAACGTCCACCTTTTGTAGATTTCGGCTTCAAGTGCGAGTCCAGGATGAATCTAGCACAATGTCGCTCTCTCTGTTCAATGACGAAGTGCAGTCGTTGGTTGGCAGATAAGCTTATGCGTGGTTTTGCGACCTTACAACAGGTTTTACCTCTCGAGGGATCTCAAGAGGCTTACAATCCCCACCAGGCAGTGTACCTGACCGATGTAGTATAGTGTAGTGGTAAGTACCGGGGGATTGATCGTTCTCTAGGGGAATAGTGTCGTTAGGTATGAAAAACTACTCTAATAGGTCTAAGGGTGAGGGAAGATTCTTTTTGTATTTTTTTTATATTTTATGGAAAGCAAGTAAAATCTCGGGTTTAAAGGAGTGGGCAGAATTAGTTGCTAGTCAAACTAACCCAAATAACAATAACAATTGCAAATAAAATAAAATAACTGAAAATAAAAAGGGTTGTGGAACTTATATGGAGAGAAATGTGTTTACTTAGATTTCCTTACTCCCTAACTATCTTTTACCGGTTGATTAGTGTGTATTAATTGCGTGGATGACGGGTGTATTCCTTAATACCAATCGTGGGGTGGCGTACATACTTCCCCAACTCTATAAGCTCCTACTTCACTCCTATGTCGAGCCGGCTAAGAAGCTCCTAACATGGGATCACTAGAATTCGCTCATGCATTAAATACAACCATAAAAAACCTTAGTACACATTGGTTCATGTTTCTTAAGACGTTCAAGCAAGTTACCGTATAGGAGGTTAGCCAGTTTTCTTAAGCCTAACATCGATAAACAATCATCCAATACAATTTATAACACACCAACAACCAACAATCAATAGTTAGGTTTCATTAGATCTAAGCAAACACAAGATAAATCTAGCCTAGCATGTTAAATAAAAGACAAGAACAAGATATAATCAAACAACACATAGACATATTGAATGATTAATTGATTACTTATCTTCAATTGAACATGGGAGATCCAAGGGTATAAAACCCTTAAAAGTAGCAGAAAAATCGTCTTAGGGTTTCTCCTCACAAAGTTGCACACTAATGACTAAAAATTAAGAGAATATATATAGAAAATCAGATCTGACGGCGTCACGTTATAGAGCTGACGCCGTCACCTCGCTGCGGTTAGGGTTTCTTGATGGCCTTCTTGACGCCGTCCCCTTTTAATCATCCAAAATCCTCTCTGGCGCGTCAAGGGTTGACGGCGTCACAATGGTGCTTGACGCCGTCACAGGTACTTTTCCAGCCGATTTTGAGACTTTGTCGTTTTCTTCACTTTTATGCTCCAAAAACGTCCAAAATGCTTCCTTTTTCCAGATTTCTTCTCCAAAGTACCTAAAATGACAAAAGGAACGATTTAGGGCAATATTTGATCAAATAAATACGATTTAGGGCTTAAATGACCCCCTAAAAGCGGTACACTTTTCGCTTCATCAAATACCCTTACACTTGAGATTTGCTTGTCCTCAAGCAAATGCGCTTTTATTCTAATCAAAATACAAGTTAAGGGTCATTTAACGCTAATATAAAAGTAATTACAACAAATAGTCGTTCCACTTTAATCATAATAAGCACGGAGATTACAGACTAGCACCTCACGAGTAGTGTTTAGATACTCACATCTCTCAGGTGTCATAAAAGTATATCTCATAAATGAAAATGAATAATATCTCTCACTACCTGTCATAGCAAATAGATTACCATAGGCTTGGGAAAGGATCAAAAACCTCCTACACTAGACGTAAGCACCTAAGATAAACTATCAAAGAGGGCTTTTAAACGGGTTATAACGTTAGGTGTAGGGATATGATAAACACGGTTTTGTTGGATAAAGGATATTTTACTGGTGGCGAGTTAAAGATCTTGATTAATTACATGTACAATATGGCGTTGCTAAGCCAAGACTAGACTCGACTTAAGCTAATGAAAAAAATAACAAAAAGATAAAATAAACATAAAATGAAACGGGATGGTAGTCCGTATGTTTTTTTTTTTTTTTTTTTTTTTTTTTTTTTTTTTTTTTTTTTGCATACACTCTTGCCCTACCATCCAAAATAATACATCGTAGGGGGGTTGTATCCCCCTTACACTTGAACTTTTACATAACTTTACAATTAACTATTCTAATGACTCGAATTAAGATAATCGAAACACTTGGAGTACTTTTAAAATATTTAGCACATACGGGGGTAATAATGTTGTTCTTCCCCATTACTCCATTACACTAGTACTTTACCCATGAGTCCCAATCGTCCCAAAACAATATGTACAAGGATATGACTCGACTTAGCAACCATGTAATCAATTAGATAATTAACTTGGGGTTTAAACAAATGTTGTCACAATAATGCACTAAAAATGAGTGCATACAAGGTAGGCTAAGGCGATTTGGGTGTACATTTAAGTGGGGTGTAAACAAATTCTTACTTTAAGTAAAATGCTTAAAGTTAGAAACGAAAAGATAGGCTCTGAGGGGTGTACTAGGGGTATCGTGTACTAAAAATGAGTACAACGCAAAGGGTGTGGGAGAATTACTTGACCAATGTAGCCAATGTAATTATAACAAAAACACAGGTGTAAAACAATGGGTTAATCCTAATGCCTCTTATCATGTAGTAAATCTAACTACACGAATGTAGTCTCACTTGTGGCCTCGGAATGGTCCTAACGCAAGTTCTAGAATCTAAGTGCTACCGGTACACACATCATAGCATAAATGCTTTTCCTACCAATTCTAGGGGCGAACCTCACATATTTGGGGGTGGAAAATTTTTTTAGTGGTACAGTTTTGTGCTAGTCATATAACTCCTATCCGTGAGACGCTCATTAAGACCAAAGTTTCACTCCTATATGTTGTAAAAAATTTTAAATTTGGCACTAAAATTGCCTTAACAGGTATTTATCTCAGTTTTATTACACATCTACCATTAAACAAACGAAAAATCAAGCGTAATAGCATTCTCTAAAGTATCGTACTTTACCCCCCCCCCCCCCCCCTTACACTTAAGATGAACATTGTCCCCAATGTTCAAATAACAAGATGTAAAAGTAAATAAGGTAAAAGAATGAAATCAAATACTCCCCTGATTCGCTTGGTGGATAAAGAGGTAACATGGTTTGATCTTCTTCCAAGGTAATGTTGAAGCTTCAAGATTAAAGCAGCGCCAAAAGCTAGATTCCACATACATCTCCTTGTCCAAAATAACCTGTTAAACCTGAGAAAACAAACACGAAAACCTGCATAACATCGGCGGGATAAATCTGTATAAGGATATAATGCTTGTGGAATGATTATTTTGCAGATTCCTGGAGTTTATAAAACTAAAGATTTAACAAAAACTTTATGACTCCGGTAGAAAAACAAAACTTGCAAAATTTCCAGAATTTTACACTTGACGCCGTCAGGTGTTAACCTTGACACCGTCAGAAGTGACCTGCAGAAATTTTATGGTTAGTTTCCGGAAAATTTCTGGAAAAACTTATGCCTCACTTCCTGGAAATCCTGCAAAATATTCATTATGACTCGATACAAGCATTTGACTCTAACAATTACTAGTATGCATGCTCATTTAATATTGTTGTGATTCATGTTCAATCTTGTTCTTGTAAACAAATTTGGATTCCCTTACACTTATCTTTTGCAAAATACCTTTATATGTAGTTAAGACGAAGTTAAAAACAAAATAAAGCATTTTCACAATTTACTTTGAAACATGAGCACAAACAATAACAATTAAACTTGCATACGGAAACAAATAAAATCAAACAAACAAACAAACAAACAAACAAACAAACAAACAAACAAATAAAGCTTGGGTTGCCTCCCAAGAAGCGCTTGTTTTTGTTCGAGTCACGAGCCTGACTCTACCCTTATTTAACGGAAATAGGGGAGGTTTTCCCTACACTTAGGATTAAGTGCGGGTGGAAATAGCGATACACACCCTTAGGGTGGAAATATGCCACGTGAGGTGAAAGGGGTGAGTGAATGGCTTCCTTCATCCTAAAACTACCCGGATAATATTGGTTTATGGGTGGGTCGGTTCCTCTTTTGTCTCCTAGATGTAAATCTAAGGATGAAAAGTTGTGTAAAGGTTGAGATTCCGGCTCATCAACACTAGGAAATTCCCTAGAACTAAGAGTAAGGTCATCACTAAAAGTGTTCAAACCTATATCCTCTAGTTGTGCTTGGTCCAAGGGTTCTACCTCCATCGGGATTCCTAAAGTCTCTTCTACTTCTTTCGGGTAAGTCACGGGCGGTGTGGGTGCCTCAAATGATGGATGAGTATTTTGTGGGCTTATGGTGTTTACCTCATCATTCCACGTGTCAAGATCACCTATATCCTCATCAATTGTTTTCTTAGGTAGTGATGATAACAAACCTAGCGCTTCATCCAACTTATGGTTTATTGCTTCGGCTCTATCCACAATTCCTTGGCAAACTAGGTCGCTTTTCCTATTGGCCACACTAAGATGAGATCCTAAACATGGAGGTTGTTCATAAGAATCTATCCTAGGTGAAGGCTCATATGATTCATAGGTGTCTCTAAATGAGGTATTTTGAACTCCTTGATGTTCTAGCCACTCAACCATATCTTGCAATCTTAGAAGTCTAAGTGAAAAGTCCATTTGAAGCAAATTACAAACAAAATCACAAAGAAAAGATAGACTACGAGAAAGCTACAAAATAAAAAGAAAAAATCTCACTTGATAGGAATCTAGTGAGTAGACCTAATAAAATAAAAATTCAACCTAAACAATAACTATTCCCCGGCAGCGGCGCCAAAAACTTGATGCGTGGTTTTGCGACCTTACAACAGGTTTTACCTCTCGAGGGATCTCAAGAGGCTTGCAATCCCCACCAGGCAGTGTACCTGACCGATGTAGTATAGTGTAGTGGCAAGTACCGGGGGATTGATCGTTCTCTAGGGGAATAGTGTCGTTAGGATTGAAAAACTACTCTAATAGGTCTAAGGGTGAGGGAAGATTCTTTTTGTATTTTTTTTATATTTTATGGAAAGCAAGTAAAATCTCGGGTTTAAAGGAGTGGGCAGAATTAGTTGCTAGTCAACTAACCCAAATAACTACAATCGCAAATAAAATAAAATAACTGAAAATAAAAAGGGTTGTGGAACTTATATGGAGAGAAATGTGTTTACTTAGATTTCCTTACTCCCTAACTATCTTTTACCGGTTGATTAGTGTGTATTAATTGCGTGGATGACGGGTGTATTCCTTAATACCAATCGTGGGGTGGCGTACATACTTCCCCAACTCTATAAGCTCCTACTTCACTCCTATGTCGAGCCGGCTAAGAAGCTCCTAACATGGGATCACTAGAATTCGCTCATGCATTAAATACAACCATAAAAAACCTTAGTACGCATTGGTTCATGTTTCTTAAGACGTTCAAGAAAGTTACCCTATAGGAGGTTAGCCAGTTTTCTTAAGCCTAACATCGATAAACAATCATCCAATACAATTAATAACACACCAACAACCAACAATCAATAGTTAGGTTTCATTAGATCTAAGCAAACACAAGATAAATCTAGCCTATCATGTTAAATAAAAGACAAGAACAAGATATAATCAAACAACACATAGACATATTGAATGATTAATTGATTACTTATCTTCAATTGAACATGGGAGATCCAAGGGTATAAAACCCTTAAAAGTAGCAGAAAAATCGTCTTAGGGTTTCTCCTCACAAAGTTGCACACTAATGACTAAAAATTAAGAGAATATATATAGAAAATCAGATCTGACGGCGTCATGTTATAGAGCTGACACCGTCACCTCGCCGCGGTTAGGGTTTCTTGATGGCCTTCTTGACGCCGTCCCCTTTTAATCATCCAAAATCCTCTCTGGCGCGTCAAGGGTTGACGGCGTCACAATGGTGCTTGACGCTTCACAGGTACTTTTCCAGCCGATTTTGAGACTTTGTCGTTTTCTTCACTTTTATGCTCCAAAAACGTCCAAAATGCTTCCTTTTCCAGATTTCTTCTCCAAAGTACCTAAAATGACAAAAGGAACGATTTAGGGCAATATTTGATCAAATAAATACGATTTAGGGCTTAAATGACCCCCTAAAAGCGGTACACTTTTCGCTTCATCACAGCATACCAACTTTGCGAAAAATATGGCTTGAAGGTAAAGATAATGTACTATGTTTTATAACAGTAAAAACCTGTATTTTGTTGAGCACAAATCATTTTACAAATACTTTATTAACTGGTATGTAGAGTGCTGATCAACAAGTGTTCCCAGCTGAAATCACTGGATTGGTTAGTAAAAGGCTTGCCTTTAAAGTATCTATTGATGAATACAATATGAAAAAGATGTTGCTTGTATTCACCGTCTTGCGTATCTCGGATGATCCTGAAATTCTGACACCTCTCACCGCATCTGCTACACCTCTTAAGTTAATCACTGTACCTAACTTTAAATTGTCAGTAACGTGATCTTCAACGACTTACTTACATGTTTTTTTTATTTCATTTTTCATTCATAGGATAGTGAGGCTACAAGTTCAAAGGTGGTTGGGATATCTTTGTTGGTAATATTCAATAAGATAATAAGCTTTTATAAACAAACAAAAGTTATGTGACTCATTACTTGCAGGATCTTGAATCCCAAACCGATGAGAATGTTACACCAACCAATTTGTTGAAAAGTACCGCGACAAGTCCTCTTTCAAAAACCAGCAGTGGTAAACGACTTTCTGAAGAGGAGCCAAGCAGTGAGTGTTCATAGACCAAAAGACAGATTCTTGAAATAAAAATTGAGAAAAATCCTTAAAGATGGTGCATTCTCTCCATACTGTTGGTGGACAATAAATTGATGCAACAAATTTGCATTTACGGCCATTTTTACAAACTGTTTTCAGTTGCAATATGCATTTAGACATTGTTGGTTGATCGTTTGTGATTCGGGACTTTTAAGACAATTGTTTGCAGTATTTTTTTTAGGCTATGAGACATTTTTATTTGTGTTTGTAAATGGGGAGTCCCATTCAGTTGTTTACATTGTTTGTTTTTACAGAATTTTCAATCTATTGTAGTTTATATACTAACCTTTCATAAATTAGAAATTATCGTTGTTTTTTTAATCCTCATTCAACAGGTACTCAATGAAGGTATGGTCTTTGGCTGTGAATGCATAGGAGATAGTGCATTGTGTTCAGAATGAGAAAAAAGTTATTGGTCAGCTGTTGAGATTGTAAATAGAGTATAAATTTTAATCTATTTGTAAGAGCAGTACAAAAATGATTGGGGCTGTCCAATTCATTTGATGATCTCT
Source organism: Artemisia tridentata subsp. tridentata (assembly GCA_021014915.2). Lineage (NCBI taxonomy): Eukaryota > Viridiplantae > Streptophyta > Magnoliopsida > Asterales > Asteraceae > Artemisia > Artemisia tridentata. The sequence goes on from CP139505.1 coordinate 56,330,250, forward strand.
TATATATTCTTTGTAATACTCTTTTGAATGTAATAAGTACTATTTTATCATAACATGGTTTGCATATACTTATAACCCATTGTGTATCTTTATTTGACATACATAGTTGTCAATTATATATTACCTTATGACATATATATATATTACGATTCTGCAAAGGCATTTAACTTAAAAACAATTGATTTACACAAAACATTTGTGTCATATTATCCATTCACAAATTAGGTGTAATTTACATCTAAAATACATTATCATACAATCACTACCTAATATATTATAACCTTCAACTATAGGAATTTTGTTAAGCATACAAATTTGATACGTTTTAATCTTCTACAAGAATACTGCTAACAAAATCATTAATTTTTGATTCATATGTTTCAAACACATTTAAAATATATCATCAATCAAATCATTTCCTTAAATCTTATACTCTTCCTACTCTATATATAGATGTCAACATCACCAAACGATGAATACACCTATATTTCTTGATTTCTTCTTTCAAGCATAAGCAATGGTTCCTCCTAAATCATCAAATGTAAGAATACTAAATTGGACTGCCTATACGTTTTTCATTTATGTTTCTTCCTTATTATCTATGTATATTCATAGCATACTTGGGTTACATTGTTATTAATACCTTTATTTTTTTGTCGTATAGGTTACCACGAATGAAGAACATTCAAAGACACCAACCAATGTAGCCCAAAAACATGAACCGGTTACCGTTGTACTTGACGATGACTTGGTATGTGTTAAAATATATTACAATATAGAATGAAGGAATGTTTGTTTTATATAATCCTTTTTTTGGCATGTACATACAGGATTTGCCTCAATACAAGAAACGCAATAGACTTACTAAGCAATCTGATGTTGTTGGGAACACAAATGAGATTCATATTGTTTCCTCCGATGATGAGGAAATTTTATCTTTATCGATTAACAATGTAATCCAAGACCATCTTCCAAAGGAAGAAAACTTGGTAAGGAAGGTTTTCACTATTTAAGTTTCATAGTTATTTTCGTTTTATGAAGCTTGATCAATGTTTTTGCGGATTGATTCAGCATTAACTTTTATTTTTGTTATGCCAAATTTAACTTAGGAATTCGATGACGGGAGCCCGATTAGGTTTAAACGCATCAAGAAGGCTACAGAAACTTCCATTTCAAATAAAGATAAGCTTAGTCTTATTGATGAACCCACCGATGACATCATTGATGAATCCAAAAAAGTTTATCAAGATGATCAGCAATTCATTGAAGAATCTAATGAGAATGCTCATCATTTGGAGGACTTTGTTGAAGACGTAGGTTTTCTTGAACCACTAGACAGTTCATTACCCAAAAAAGTTAACTATGGTCTCATTGATGAAGACACTGATGAAGATCTCGATAACAAGAATACCACAAGTGAAGATGGCGTGTAGGTTAACATCAATGATCTTTGATTGCCAAGATCTTGACTCATCATGATTTGCATTGCGTTTTTTGTTATTTTATTTATGTATTGTCGAATAAAAACTTAAATATTATGATTATGAAATCATTTACTTAGTGCTTTACATTATCAATATTAATCTAATGCATTCAGCGTAACCAGTTTATTTATAAGGTTGAGGAGAGTGTGTTAAAGGTTGACGAGGGTTGAGGTCTTGGGTTCGAGCATGGAAATAAGCTAACAAGTTTATAAAAGCTAAAGTGCAAACTGAAATAACCTAAGAAATACTAAAAACAATATAAATAAGCATTACAAAACAGAATAAGCTAAACCAAGAAGGAAATAAGCACCAAACTCCAATTAAGCAGTTAAGAATGCTAAATTTGCATCCCAAAAAAGTCTAAGTAGGTACTTTTGAGCTCAAGAATAAGTTCAAAAGCAATAAGCAAATCCACATACAACTCAAAAGAGTTGACAATCATTCACCAAAGATCTATTAGAACAACTACAAATATTAAAGGATGTCTATCCATAACAGCTTAACACATGAACAACGACACAGAGTTTGATGCATCAGCGGGTATTTCTTAACACATGTGAAACACTGGGATGAGAATCGGTTTACGTGAAGGAAATGAAACTTGGACGTCTTCAACAGTTTCAACAAGCTTGAACCTAACCATTTTGTTAGGTTCCCACTGACATAATTCAACAATTTCGCTCCATTTGCATTTTATCGTCACGTGGTTCTTGCTATTAGGCCTGTCACTGTGAAACTCCCGATCCACATCGACATAGAACTCCTATTCTTCAGTGTATCGCAGGATGGCGTTATGGTACTTCCACATCTCATGTGCCTTCACAAAATCATGAGGTATGTTTTGCATTTATATATATTTTATTATAAGCAAGGTAATAAGTGAATATAGTCAACAGAGTAAATATGTCCATGTATTCACTAAAACAGAGTAATAAGAGAATATGTTTTGCAGTTATTAAACGCTAACTTCCATGGCAAAACATATTGTGTTTAAAATCAATCAAGTTCATACTCACTGAAATGAAAATATAAATGGACTACTTACCATACGACCTCTGTCGGTCACATACGCCAGAATTGTAGCGTAAAAACAATTCTCCTCATTCTCATGCTCTGTGTGCCTATCCCACTCACACATGTGTTCCACTCTTTTATCTACGTTTCAAGTAAGTAAATAGAAAATTTAAATTATCATATCTAATGCTTTTTAAACTCCCGGAATAACTACATGTATTGTGCCTACAGTTTCATTAGCATACCTTTATCTATCTTTCTTTTCACGAATGGCTTTCTTGAGTTCAGTACCATACATTCGACCATATCTTGACGCATCTCCAAACCATTGGCACCAAATGGCATCAGGGAAACAGAATTGGAACACAAGTTTGTCAAAACCAATCTGGTGCCAACAACGAGGTTTTCAAGTTGAACTAATATATGCCATCCCTGACCTCCCAACAGATGCACATGCCTCTCTTCATCCAGTAGGTGAATCTCACGATGAGTGATAGTTGCTACCAACACGCCACTCACATAAACCTGGAATTCAGGATTCTGAGTGTTTGTGAGGAAACCGCAAGGAATGGGCTACGTAACAGTTATTTGGAAGAAAAAAATTTGTCAGGTAAGGATTGGTTTTCCTTAAATTTCCAATAAAGTTATAGAATTTAATGATTACAAGTAGGGAAATTACCGGCGTTTCTTCAACGTTTTCCAAAGTAACCAAGCATCTACGCTGTCTGTAACCTACCATATTCAGGTTGTATCCACTCAGTTCATATCCATCATTGTTATATGTTGTTACGTAGTACGTGTTCTCTTCTTGACGAATAAAATGGAATGTGGCCACTTCTGTGTATTTGCTGTCGTCTAAAAAGGCTCGCCACTCAGCTTCATACAACTTTAAACAATTTCCCCCAGCCATCTTTACGTACACCTTATGCTTAGTCCCCCGATTGTGGATTAAGTAAACAAATCCTTTCTTAGGGTACATTGTTTCCGTAAACAGAGTAGGAAGAAGCTGAAATTAACAAACGTGGTACGTGTATTAATTTTAACAGTCTTCAATAAACTGTTAATGTATATAACTTTTTCAGATAGAAAATACCTGTAGTGTTCGAATGTTTCTTCGGTTTGCCTCCACGAGAAACTGAATGTTCATTCTATTTAATAAAACTAAAAACGTGTAATTCGTCAATAAGTTTTTCACATGTATATTTATATATGGACATTCTTATAGATATGGATATTCTTAGATCATCAACACATATTATGTTTAAAGTGTCAACCCAAGAATGAAGATTATGTTACCACATACAAAAGTGTTTGACACTTCTATAATCATGTAGTCGTTTTAGAGTACTTATACGTATGCCTTACTGTTCTCCATTTTTATACCATATTACCCGTTTTTCAATAATTAATAACTGTTATACAATCTATCTAACCTACATTCCCGCCATACTTTCATACAATGTTGATACCTATACTCAGTTGCATAACGCGATCTTCCTTAACTACTTAACCAAGTCGTATTACATCACAACTAACAATTAATTCATAAATGTCTTTAAAAGTACTAATCTTACTTCAGGATATCTTTCATTAGGATTAACTACTATTACATCTTTCATTAAACATGTTATTTGTAAAACATTCCTAACATCAACCAAAATATCTTTCACTTTTATAACTAAAATCAGCATACATGTACATTAAACATAAAACATCAAAACTAATCTATTGATCTCGAATATTAATACTAAAACCCATGTTTTCTTATGATCAGAGGATGCAATATCATAATTAACTTCTTTAACTTTACAATACTACTACACATGCATTTTTAATCGGTTATTTGATGTTAACCTAAACGTTTTTGCAGTTATATTTTTTCTAACAATAAACAGTAGCATGAGAATAATGAGCATGCTTTTGCAATCGGTAGATTAACCAAGAAAATTAAATAGAAAAAAAAATACCTTGCGTTGATGATAGTAATAGTGTATATGGAGAGACTTTTAAAGAAGATGAAAATGAAAATGGTTATACTTGAAGTTAATTATGGTGAGTTGTAATGGCAGTCATGTCACAGCCGGTTTTTTCTCACACTTAACGAGACTCAAGGTATTTTATCAATGATGATATGTAAAAAGTTAGTAATAGTAATTAAATGATAACACAAGTAATATGTAATAAAAATGTTAGCAAAACGTTTTTATTATGTTAACAAGGTTTTTTTATTTATTTTAAGCAATTACATTTTACTTAAGAACATTGATCTATTAAAAAACAAATATTTCATATAATCAACTCTCAAATAATGTTTAATCTACAAATAAATTAAAATATGTTACAAATAAATTCCTAATATATTGTGACCTTCATTTTCTATAAAAACTAAACTATCTTTATTCACAAATCATTGAAACAAATTTCTTAACATCACATTATGGTGAACACTAAATCATCAAAGGTAGACATGTATCTTTATAGATGTGAAGAAATCACTAAACTTATCTTTACTTTTGAATTCATTTGTAAGTCGAATGTGTACACTTAACTTTTAAATTTTTATGTTTGTTTCAATGTAGACAACGAAAGAAGAAGAAGACGCTAAAGCATCCAATTCTCTCGACGTGGTCGGTAAAGATATACATGTTATTGATATATCGGATGATGACGTGGTAAGAATTACAGCTATATATTACACCGAACACTTTTGATCACATATTTCTTACATAAAAAGATGCACAGTTTATTATAGATTTAACTTATTTTTTAATTGTGCAGGTTGTTCCCGTCCCGCACAAATGTGGAAGATTGATGAAAAATGGTGATGTTGTGACAAACAATGTTGTTGATATTCCGTCTTCTGACGATCAACCTGTAGAACCATTATCACAAAAAAAATTGGTGAATGATGACATTCAAAATAATGCTAAAGTGGTATTAATTTAGCAAAATAAGATTTTACTTTTTAAAGTGTTATAGTTAAAATCTATATATGTAAAACATACTATTCATGTCATATTACTGTACTCTTTGACATAGGAACTTGATGAGGATGGACCTGTCAGATTTAGTCGTTCGAACAAGAAACGAAGAACGTTGTCCTCCAATCCGTTTATCCTTAGTGAAGAAGACACGGATGATGAGGTTCATGACATTATTGAAGATAATGCTATTCACTTAAGCGATACTGTTGAAGAAGGCACCGATGAGGAAGATGGAATTTGTTTGAGTGATATTGAAACTAATAGTGACGAATCTACGGATGAGGCAGACGATGGAGCTGACTTAGCCGATTTCATTGACGATAAAGATGCACCATCCAATGATACGGATGATGAAAACGACGATGACGAATTTTGATATTCAAAACATCGTAATTGCAAGTGATCAGCCTTTTCTAAATAATGACACGATTTTATTTTATAATGCGATTCTAGAAGTGTAACTTTGGTGCGTAAACGTCCTAAATGATAAAAATTAATTTTATAAAAAATATTTGTATTTTTAAGTTTTTTATTTTATTTTTTATGAATTAAAAAAACAATTTAAACGAAAATATATAAAAAATATCAACCAAAGGTGAAAATTTATGAAAAATTCCAAAAAATTACTTTAAGATAAACAAAACGTAGGAAAAATAAAAATAAGCCAATCGCTTATAGGAATAAGCAGTTAAAAAGCAAAAGAGCAAAATAGGCAAACTTACCCCAACTTTGTTAAATATAAACCAATGTGAATTACAACCGAAAAAGTCCCAAGGGCAGTTGGTGTGAGGAGAGTGTGTTAAAGGTTGAGGAGGGTTGAGGTCTTGGGTTCGAGCCTGGCTCACCCTTGGCTTCCCTTCCTCCATTTTTTTTTAAATTTTCTTTTGAGATTTGTTTATAAGCTAATAATAAAAACTTTTTGTAAAACCAATATTTTTAAAACTGAGAATTAAGCCTGAAAAAAGCACTCAAACAAAGATAATATGTTAAGAAAAGTAACTTTGTGCCACTGGAAATAAGCTAAGACATTTCTAAATTCTAAAGTGGAAACTTAAATAAGCTAAGAATTACTAAAAGCAATCTAAAGAGTCAACGGAAAATACAATAAGCTAAATCAAAAAATGGAAATAAGCAACAAAATCCAATTAAGCAGTTAAGGCTAAATTTGCAGCCCAAGACAGTCTAAGTAGGTAGTTTTGAGCTCAAGAATAAGCTCAAAAGCAATAAGGAAATCCAGAAACAACTCAAATGAGATGACACTCATGCACCAAAGATCTTTTAGAACAAAATTCAGCTCAATCAGAGCTTATTAAGTGATCCAAAATAAGCTTGAAAGATGGCTGTTCGATTCAGTATACACTGATGTCTAAGTGTATGCTTACTTGATGAGGCAACTTTTAAGCTTTTGATTAACCACTCATAAGCTGTGGACAAGTCTGATATTCAAAACATCTTAATTGCAATTGTGTAAATATTGATAATAATCAAGGAACATATGTGTAAATATTGTAAAAAAAAACCTAAACCATCAAGTACCACGTACACCTACATGTATATATACACCTTATTCTGATTGTTAACAAGTATCTCCTTATACCTACAACTAAATACGTTTTATCCATGGCATCATCAAACCCTAAAAACATTGATGATACAAAATCATCCGTTCCTGACAATAACTCAAAATTGAAAGACCCATCGTTTGCTGCTGACAAACCCTCAACACAACCAAAGAATGAAGAAGGTGGACCTTCCCAAAATTATAAAGAGTCAAATACTAAAGTGGTCGATGCATTGAGATTTCTTGCATCAATCTGTGAAGAAGGTGGACCTTCTCAAAATAATAAAGGTATCACATATAAGTTTTGTAATATGTTTTCAAAAAATTTATGTTTGCATATTAATTTTATTAGTCCATGTACTTTTGGTGTGACAGATGAGTTAGACGAATCCATTTTTCTCGACTGGCTTAAACTAAATGTTGGAGATGGTGAAGAGTGTCAACAGGTTTTCAATGCCGTTAAGTCGAAGATCCTAAAAGCAGAAGCCATGATTAATCAAATACGCACAATGGGTCATGAGTTAACTGATGACTACGTGGTGGATTTAAACTTCTTCAGCGATGAAGATTGAAATTTCTTCATCACAGTAGTCTTTACAAGTTTCTTTGCTTTCAGTTTCACTAATAAATGTATTCGGCTTCCAAATTAGCTTCATTGTTTAGTTTCATATTACACGATTTGAATGATATTTTGTTGAATCATTTATGAAACGTTTATGATCAACAATGTGTGTTAGTTAGTATCAAATCTTTACTTATTGTCAATCAATATTAACATTAATAAAAATCAATCGGTTATAAAGTTATATCAATTATAACTGCCAATCAGTATTATTACTATTAATACAAAAAGATTTGACATCAATTAGGATATCCCTTAATATTCGCTTTCAATACACAAACGATTTCATAAAATACATTTACACATCATATCATTTATAACTAATTAAAGAATATCATGTCTTTTAAGAAACAATGATCATTACCCTTTTTTGAAATTTTGTTACATAAATTGCTAACATCACACATCTAAACTGTATTTCTCTTCTGTTATTCACAAAATTGTTACAACGCTATTACCATGGATGAAAACACTCAAACACATTCGAGAAAACGTAAGAAAGAGGTGTCTACCGGTAACAAACCTCAACCTTCAAACCAAATACTCCCTTTGTCAGGAACAGTCACGCCACCTTCTAACACAAGAGTTTCTTTGGCACCTTCTAAAACAAGAGTTTCTTTGGCAGAGATACTAACATGTATGTGTTTCTATGTATAAAGAATATCCTGCTATAACTTTGTTAAATATGGTGTATTAACTTTTTATGTTTCTATCGATTAGATGATCCTTTGACTGGAACGTTGCCTACATCACAGTTATCCAATACATCTTCAACACAAGCAGCAAAGCTTAAAGGTTGAATCACAATTTTAACTGTATTAAAATGTAGAAGCTGTAAACTTTCTTTTATTAACTCAAAATACAAACTTATGCCATGTCTTTTGCTATTCATAGTATTATTTAAAAAATTTTGTAGGTTCATTTGCGCAGTCTACACATCCCCCACCAAGAGGTCCTAATAGACTACCATTTGCAGACGTTACTAACTGTGAGTTATTTAGATAGTCAGATAATACAAAATTACTTATTTACTGAATTCTTATGACTATTAGTACTTTCTCACCTTTTAACAATTCTCATTATATAATGTTACACAGATTTCCCTCAAAGTTTAAATGTCGTATCAAATACTGCTAACTCAACAAGAGTTTCAAGTTCACCCTTCTTTCAAGGTATCAAGTTTGAAGATTATTTATATAATATTGTGTTTTGAAGGCTTAAACTTTGAAGAATATATGCCTATTTCTTTCTACTTAGATGAATATTCCTAAAATTTTGTATATATATTTAGGATCAAATTCACATAAAACAAACCCCGTATTGGCCACAAATACTCTTGGCACGTTTCCAACTCGATTATCACCGTTGAGTCGCAATGTAACTACACATGTTAGGCAAAGTTCAACTCCAGATTTTCAATCACAATTAGGTGACGTATATTTCCTTATTGCTTCATATCTATACATTTTCTATACCATCTTCAATCTTGCATTTTCAGTAAATTAACTTTGTATGTCTAACATGTTTTTCTTTTGTTTTTATTATATTAGCAACAAACTTACCGGTACTTCAGAGTAATTCAAAGCAACCAGCAAATGTTTCCACAAAATCTACAGGTCGTGTTTCACTTATGCCACAACAGCCAACACTTTTTGCTACGTCTGCTTCTTCTCCTATTGGACTTATACGAAGTCCAAATTCAGGAAATTCATTTGGTTAGACACATATACATGTGTACTATACTTATTATATACATAATATATATATTCTTTCTAACACGTTTATGTCATTGTTCTACAGTATCCCAAAGCTCTTTTCCTATAGTTGCTAACCAACCAACTTCAGTTGCTGCAACACGCAAACGACAATTTCTTTTGAATGAGATCTCAAATGGTTTTTTTATAAATCTCATATTTGATTAAACCTTCTATGTCAAAATTGTTTTGTTTTTACTATTTATGAATATTGGTAAGCAAGGTTATTGGATAACACCATCTTTTACACATATCAGCAGGTCCTGTTTCACTTACGCCGCAACAAGCTAAAAACGTTTCGACAACTACTTCATCTAATGCGTTGAACAGAACTCCGACTTCTGGAATCTCAATTTGTAAGAAACATATACATCTGCATTATACGTACGCTTTTCAAGAAAAATAGTCTTAGTAACTACGTTAATTTTTTATTTATAGTATCACAAACTCCACTTCCTCTCAACACGGTTAACAATGTTAACCGTAGTAGACGCACACGTAAATATGTGACAACAAGTACTACTCAATCAACTCCAGTTGGCGCGTCACGTCAACGACAGTCTCCCATGACAGATGTTTCAAACGGTAAAATTTGAAACACAACATATTCTTTTGGAACAACATGTTTATATGTCAATGTGTTTTGATTATTCTCTTAATGCTGTTTTCAGTTTCTTTCCAAACTCCCGAGGTTTTCCAGGTTAATCAACGCACCAACAACACATCAACGTCTGGTGTTAAAACAACCATTCCCGCTATAATCACAGAAAATTCTTCGTACGAAGTCGGTGAGTCCTCAAGACGAACAAAAAGGTCTAAGAGACCTGCTTTACAAACTCGAACGCCAGTTAGGTTTAATCTTGATGACGATGATGGAAATGTTAGAAAAGTTTACGACAAGTACGTTGGTATATCCGAAGGTAATTCTATATCTTCTTTTACATTCAATGAAAAAGGCTAATAATAATTTAATTGCACATTAAAAAAGTATTTTTTTAATTTGCAGACTACTACGACCATGGTGATCCTACATTTGAGTGCAAAGAATGTCATGCTTTGCTATGGGAAGCGTGTCATGCTTTGCTATGGGAAGCGGAAGCCAGAAAAGGGAACAGAAGTAATCCAACAAACAAAGCGTATAGTTTATGCTGTAGCAAGGGAAAAGTTTCTATTAAACAACCGGCTCCTGCTCCAAAGCCTTTACACGATTTATTTTTTAATGATGATGCAAAGAGTCAGAATTTCAAAAACAACATTAGAACATACAACAGTATGTTTTCTTTTACTTCAATGGGCGGGAAGGTTGACGATTCAGTTAACAGACGAGGACGTGCTCCATATGTTTTCCGCTTGCATGGACAAACATACCATAGTATTGGTAGTTTGCTCCCCACACCAGGTGCTCATCTGAAATTTAAACAGCTGTATATATATGACACAACAAATGAAAATGAGAATAGAGAAAGAGCATTAAGGTAATTTGCTTTGCGTTTATTTCCATTTATGTATAAACGTGTTGTTTAAAATGAGTTCTGCAGCATTATCAATTTTTGTTTAATCAATTCAAATTACTTATATGCAGCAATTCTTCGTCATTCTCTGGTCCTTCGAATTCAAAGCATCCTTATAGATCAAAACATTATCAATGAAGTAAAAGATGTTTTAGACACTTCTAGTTATTTGGTAAAAACATTTAGAAGGGCGCGTGACCAATACACAGAAGACACCGAGCAGAATATTAAAATAAAGCTCATTGCAAAGCGAGGAAAAGATGGACGAAATTACAATCTAAAAGATGGACGAAATTACAATCTTCCCACTGCCAATGAGGTTGCTGGTCTTATTGTAGGCGACTTCGATTCATGTGCAGAACAAAGAGATATTGTGATAGACAAGTATAGTGAAGGTTTGCAACGTATCAATATTTTCCATCCTATGTACCTCCCCTTGCAGTACCCTTTGTTGATGCCCCGTGCGCAAGATGGGTATCATTTGGATATACCACTAAGAAAAAAAGGTGGCCAAACGGCCACAGATCAGACGGCCAAAGACAAGAAGAACAAAACAGTTACTATGCGGCAGTGGTTTTCTTATCATATACAGGACCGTCCGAATCAAGAAAATTTGTTTACGCGTGGAGGTCGTTTGTTTCAGCAGTTTCTTGTGGATAGTTACACTATGGTTGAGACTGAGCGTTTGTATTTCCATCGATCAAAACAGTCAAAACTTAGGTGTGATACGTACTTGATGAACTCAAATAAGTACATTTTATTACTATCATTTATCCTATTTATTTGACTTGTTTTACTATATTATGTATGAGGATTGATACTTAATTGTTTACTTTTGTAATTCTCAGGTAAAAACAAGCATTTGGTGAAACTTGGCGATTTTGGACTAATAATGGAGCAAAACATACATAAAGTGGAAGTCTACTGACATGGACAAGATCAAGTCAATTCTGCTCCAGATGCGCCGCATCTCACTATCAACATGCGCCGCATCTCTATCAAGATATCACCAGATACGATCCAAGATACAAGAGGACATGCGCCGCATCTAATAAAGAGTTACGCCGCATCTTCTGGCGGTGTACGAATATTCCTGAATATTATAATCTTGGACCCCACGCGAAGTTAAGTACATGCGCCGCATCTACTTAAGTAGATGCGCCGCATCTTCCCTCAGACACAAACTATAAATACCCCTTAGACCAGACGCATTAAAAAGTTCGGAGATTCAGAAGTTCGAAAACCTAAAGACCGAACAGAAGAGAAGGACGAATTCAGTCAAGAAGGCAGCACAAGACACACCCAAATCGAAGATACAAGAGCTGTAAGAAGGTGCTGCATGTATTTAATTCATTAAGTAGTTTTGTTTTATTGTTTTAGCAAACTTTAATTCATCAGGATTGGTGGCTTGTGTAATGTGACAACGGAAAGATTGCACTCCCTTTAATACTTGCTTTCCCATCAATTAAAGTTTATATGTTGATGTCTTTGGTTACTACTTATTAGTGCATTGACCACCTCTGTGTTTATTAGTGGCTTGCGGGCACCCGACTGCGGGACAAGGTGTGGCTCCCACGGTTGTTTCTAAATTGATCACTTAGGAATAACTTTTAGACATAAGTCGTCATTAAGGGTTTACTCGCCGATGAGAATAGGACCAACGAGAAAGGGTTAATTACATACACTTCATATAAAGCTATCAATAAAACAAGTGACAATCTACTTAATCATAAGGACAGCCCTCTTATTGTCTCTAGTATCTATCTGTGTACGTGTATGCTACTTGCTGATTCGTGCCTATTTGTTTATTTTATTATTTAATTGCAAACAAAACTGTGCCAGCCTCTCAGGCTGAAACCCCCTTGCGTTAGGATATTAAAATACTGATTAGATTAACGAGATTATACGTTCCACTCTTAGTGATCGACACTCTACTTACCATTATCTTCATACTGACCGGGTACACTGCTCGTTAAGTGTGTGTGTTATTGATAAGTCGGCTAAATATAAATTTAAAACTTGAGTAGGCATTAAAACTGCTAAACCGCAACGACACATCACGCGCATCAAGTTTTTGGCGCCGTTGCCGGGGAGTGAATTGTTATTTTCTGTTAATGTGATTAGTACTTTAATTAGGTTTTTCTTTTTATTAGATTAATTGCATCATTGTACTATTTTGCATATTTGTTGTATTGTGTGTTATTTGTTTGCTTTTGTTTTTATTTTTGAGTGTTTTATTTTTTTTTGTTTCGTGTGTTTAATTTTTATTTTTATTTTTCGTATTTTTCTGTTCTGCTATCGTTGTACTGTGCTAAATCAAACGATACGGCGCATCTGATCTCTCAGATACGGCGTATTGCGTTTAATTTTTTTTTAATACAACGCGTTTAATTAATTCGATACGACGCATCTTTTCCCCAAGATACGGCGTATCTGTTTTTAATAAGAAAATTTTTCTAAGCGATAAAGTAATACGACGCATCTGCTTTTGCAGATACGGCGTATCTGTTTTTGATAAAAATTTTCTAAACGTTGACGCCATACGACGCATCTTCTTTTGAAGATAGGGCGTATCTATTATTTTAATTAAAAACAGTTTGCGAATTATTAAACAGATACGGCGTATCGATCTCTGTCGATACGGCGCATCTTACTGAATCAAAAATCTTTTATTTTTAAACGTTACGAAAATACGGCGCATTAACTTTCGTTAATACGACGCATTTAATTTTAATTAGATAAATTGATTTTTGATTAATTAATTCGATACGGCGCATTCTTAATTTCTAAGCGGCGTATCTATTTTCTGAATAAAAGTTTGACTTATTTTTAACGTATTAAGATACGGCGTATCCCATTTATAGGATACGGCGCATCAACAGCAGATATCAGAAGCTTTTATTTTACTTTGATCGTTTCACCCTTCTTTTGCACGAGTAAGTTTTATTTCAGGAAGATGGACGATCCGGATATTACAATGGAAGAATATATTAGACTTGGAGAGGAAAGAGCCTTGAGCAATAATGGGATCTACGATTGGGAAAGAGCAAGATATGGTGCGCAAGTCATCAAGGATAAAGAAGTCACTATGGAAGAATACTTGATTTTAGGACGAGAAAAGTCAAGGCATGAAAGAAACAAATTGCCATTCCGACACACTTGGACTTTATCAAATAATAATGATGATGAAGAGTCATACGATTTTGGTGCAATTAGGTTTCCGGCAATAGTTATTGATGATGTTATTTCTCCGGAAGTTGCCCAAGATGAAGAAGAGTCACAAGTGTTTGATTTGAATGATAATCCGGCAATTGTTTACAAAGAAGCTTATTCATCCGAAAGTGCTTATGATGAAAATGAAGATGAATGTGGGACAATGGTGTATAGTGCTATTACTTGTAATTTTCCACCCGAGGTGGAAAATATATTCTCATCCTATCAAAAACACCATGATAATACCCCTTCGGATGGAGATAATAAGTATTCTGATATTGAAAAGTTTGATGCTATTGTGTACGATAACATACCGCAATTACCACAACAAACGGAAATATTTAGGTGTAGAGCGGATGAGCCAGATTATGACCCCACAAAGGATTTTGAAGAAATGTGGGATGACTTATTTGAGGCGGCTATTCGGGATAAAGATGAAATTACAAGACCATTAGTTGAAGATGGAGACTCACGAGATGAATTGAAGTCACTTACAACAAAAAGTGGTACAAATTTATTTAATATTATTAATCCCGTTACTAATAATCTTGCTAGTTTTCCTAAACAGGTTGCAAAACAAAAAGATGATGAGGTGAAATTTATTACACTACCTATTGAAGCACCTGTGATCAACCCGTATTTGGTGGAGCTCGAAGAAGAATTTGGTGATGAGCTCTTAAACATTGCTATGATTGATGAAGATGATGATTTCGACCCTATGAAGTATATAGAGGAACTCGAACTTTTACTTGCTAAAGACCCTTTCTCACCTCAAGAAGAAAGGAGACTCATTTTTCCTCAACATACCACTCTTGTCGATGAAGTGGTCAAGTCATCCAATTTATCAACCAAACCGGGTAAGAATAGGAAAGATGTACACATATTGCCAAGGTATGATCTTTATTTATTTCTTCCATCTTTACTAGCAAATTTACACTCTTTTCGTGTTTATTGCTACTATCACCCGCACTTGATCCCAAGTGGGGGGAACAACACCCTATTACACAGTAAATAAGGGTGGAGTCAGGCTCGTGACTCGAACAAAAACAAGCGCTTCGTGGGAGGCAACCCATGCTTATCTTTTATTTTATTTTATTTTCTGATTGTGTGTCGAGTCAGTCAGGCCGCAGAAGATACGGCGCATCTCAGTCCTGAGATGCGACGCATCCTCTGCAATGGTCATATCTTATTTTATTTTTCTGCATTTTTATTTTTCGAATTTAAAACTATTTATCAGTTTATTTTAATGCGGCGCATCCCTGGTTAAGGATGCGGCGCATCTTTATTCTGATCCGTATTAATTCCAGGCTCGATACGGCGTATCTTCTTCAATAAGATACGGCGCATCGACTGACCTGATGATTTTCAGTTTTAATTTTTAAGTTTTATTTTTATCTAACTACTAATGTATTATGCAAGTTGAACCTTTCTTATCTTAGGTGTGTTTTAAAGTGTTGGTGGTATTATAGTTTCCTGAATTTCCTGTGGATAAATCAAGTATGAAGCTTTAACGTTCTAATCCACAAGAAAGATGATTTTTGCTCTTACACAAATGGAGGATCATACCGAGCAAATCTCAGGGGAGTTTTTCTGTTCTAATTCTTTTTATTTTCCAGTTTTTAACCTTTTATACAAACAACGAGGACGTTGTTTAACTTAAGTGGGGGGATAGGAGAATTAGAACACTTAACACTTACTTGTCCTAAACTTTTTCAAAAATTATGCTTAAATTGTGCTTAATATATCAAACTTAAAATTTTTTTTTAGCATGTTTTTGTTTAAGATCTAAGTTGCATAACTGCACACATGACATTATTTTCAAAAATTGTGATTTTCCAAAATTCACAAATCTATGAGTGTGCCGGTGACTTGTAAACTTTAGAACTTGGCTTGTATACTATTCGAGACCACCATAATGAGTATTATTTATTTAATTGGAATGACTTGTCTAACTTGGTAAAATTCTAGGATTACACCCAAAAAGCCTTTATATGTTATGTGTTATTAGCTAACTACACTGGTTAGTTAACCCCCGTATAAAACCTTTTGTTACTCTCACTTTTAGAGTAAGATACCCCTAGAAAAACACTCAGAGCCATTCCTTTCGTTTCTTACACCTATGTTTAAAATGTTTCGTTACACCTTAAACCTTAGCCTACCCTGTAGATTAGAATCCGTGGTTGGTTAATTGCTATAGGCAGAGTGTGTTTCCTTACATTACCTGTGTTCGCGTGCGTAATTCATTATATATGGTTAGGTCGGGAAATTGCACAATGCAATTGGAGTGAAAGTAAATATTGTATATTTTGGAGTTTATTTTTCGTGTGTTTACTACTTTCACTATTTACCATTATTTCTGAAGTTATGAAAAGTATGGAAAAATTATCCGGAAAGAAAGTTATAGTGATGTGGTGAAATTTTACACATCTATGTTTATGTTTCAAGTTAAAAAAAAAAAAAAAAAAAAAAAAAAAAAAAAAAAAAAAAAAAAAAAAAATCGAAAAAATGAGAAAAGAAAAAGAAAGAAAAAAGAGTTGGATGTTTATTTTAAGCCAACGATGTAAAGTTATGTAAGTGGTTCATATGGCCACTATTTGTTGTATTATATCTATGGATTGAATGGGAAATGGCAGTTATGGGAATGCCAATTAAGGTTTATTCTTTGATTAAGATTTTGTTGAGTATAATTCGTGTCTACCTAAAGCGTGTGTTTCAAGTGTTAAAGCGTGAGTTATTCAATGATATGAGTCTTATTCATGGGATGGTTGGGATAGTGATTAACCACACTTAGGATTTTAATTTATTTGTTTTTGTTTATTTTTTATTTTTACACCAATTTATATCCCAAAAATTATCCATACCCTTTACTATTCTTTATCCAACCAAACCTTTGATTTATTGAGATTAGGGATTTGAGCAATCTTAAGTATCGTAGTCGTGGATTCGGCTATGTATTTATGATTTTGTCGCCCTTTTTGATATATTATTATTGGTGAAGTTTGGACCTATCTTTAGCCTATTCGAGTTAAGGATTTGAGCAATTGCAAGTATCGTGTTCGTGGATTCGATCATGTATTTGTGATTTTGTCGCCTTTTCTGGAATTTGAGATCGATAGTGTAAATAAGAATAATTAACCCTTAAGCCTAAAAACCCTTTTTACCGCTTTAGACTTGTTATTCCTTAGCTTTAGTGGTGGAGATGTGTATACTTGCCAAGCCTATGATAGAATATTCGTCGCGACTGGACAGTTAAACGATTAGGTTTGCTTTTATCGACTTATTTTATTTTACTTCTAATTCGTTAAGTGTTTAGTTGTGTGATTACGAAATAAACGAATACATGCTTAAATATAAAAATAAATCCTAACATCTTTTAGGATACATTTTCATGAGATTTAATCTAAGGTTTACTTGGGGACAAGTAAAGTTCAAGTGGGGGGAATATTTGATGAACTCAAATAAGTACATTTTATTACTATCATTTATCCTATTTATTTGACTTGTTTTACTATATTATGTATGAGGATTGATACTTAATTGTTTACTTTTGTAATTCTCAGGTAAAAACAAGCATTTGGTGAAACTTGGCGATTTTGGACTAATAATGGAGCAAAACATACATAAAGTGGAAGTCTACTGACATGGACAAGATCAAGTCAATTCTGCTCCAGATGCGCCGCATCTCACTATCAACATGCGCCGCATCTCTATCAAGATATCACCAGATACGATCCAAGATACAAGAGGACATGCGCCGCATCTAATAAAGAGTTACGCCGCATCTTCTGGCGGTGTACGAATATTCCTGAATATTATAATCTTGGACCCCACGCGAAGTTAAGTACATGCGCCGCATCTACTTAAGTAGATGCGCCGCATCTTCCCTCAGACACAAACTATAAATACCCCTTAGACCAGACGCATTAAAAAGTTCGGAGATTCAGAAGTTCGAAAACCTAAAGACCGAACAGAAGAGAAGGACGAATTCAGTCAAGAAGGCAGCACAAGACACACCCAAATCGAAGATACAAGAGCTGTAAGAAGGTGCTGCATGTATTTAATTCATTAAGTAGTTTTGTTTTATTGTTTTAGCAAACTTTAATTCATCAGGATTGGTGGCTTGTGTAATGTGACAACGGAAAGATTGCACTCCCTTTAATACTTGCTTTCCCATCAATTAAAGTTTATATGTTGATGTCTTTGGTTACTACTTATTAGTGCATTGACCACCTCTGTGTTTATTAGTGGCTTGCGGGCACCCGACTGCGGGACAAGGTGTGGCTCCCACGGTTGTTTCTAAATTGATCACTTAGGAATAACTTTTAGACATAAGTCGTCATTAAGGGTTTACTCGCCGATGAGAATAGGACCAACGAGAAAGGGTTAATTACATACACTTCATATAAAGCTATCAATAAAACAAGTGACAATCTACTTAATCATAAGGACAGCCCTCTTATTGTCTCTAGTATCTATCTGTGTACGTGTATGCTACTTGCTGATTCGTGCCTATTTGTTTATTTTATTATTTAATTGCAAACAAAACTGTGCCAGCCTCTCAGGCTGAAACCCCCTTGCGTTAGGATATTAAAATACTGATTAGATTAACGAGATTATACGTTCCACTCTTAGTGATCGACACTCTACTTACCATTATCTTCATACTGACCGGGTACACTGCTCGTTAAGTGTGTGTGTTATTGATAAGTCGGCTAAATATAAATTTAAAACTTGAGTAGGCATTAAAACTGCTAAACCGCAACGACACATCACGCGCATCAAACATCCGTCAGAGCATTGCATCTGGTAACACAGACCCCACCGCCCTTAGAAAGCCGGTGGTGTTGCCTTCTACATTTACCGGTGGGCCAAGATACATGAAGCAAAACTATATGGATGCGATGGCGTTATGTAGATGGTACGGTTGTCCGGATTTGTTAATAACAGTCACGTGCAATCCTAACTGGCTGGAGATTGCAAGATTTATGCGAGAGCATAACCTTTCATCTGCAGATCGGCCCGACGTGCTTACAAGAGTTTTTAAAATGAAACTGGACCAGTTGATGAAGGATTTGAAAGAGTTGCGTTTATTTGGGCGTGTTCAAGCAGGTACTATACATCAACCTTTACTAATGTATATTCTTCTTTAACAAATTGTATGCATAGAAATTAACAACTTTTGAAGTAACTTTTGTTTACAAAATTTTGCAGTTGTATACACGGTTGAGTTTCAAAAAAGAGGCCTTCCGCACGCACATGTGTGTTTATTCTTGCACAGGGATGACAAGGTTCCAAACGCTAAACAGATTGACAAATACATATCTGCCGAGATACCGGATAAAGATAACGATCCCGATTTGTACAAGTTAGTTTCTGATTTCATGATGCACGGTCCTTGCGGTGTGGATGACCCAAACCAGGCTTGCATGTCCGACGATAAGTGTACCAAACACTTCCCAAAAAAATTCACCCAACGCAGTTCAGTGGACGCGGATGGCTACCCTGTTTATAAAAGACCTGACAACGGGAGATATGTGGAAAAGAGTGGACATAAGTTACATAACGGTTATGTCATCCCTTATAATGCTCAGCTTCTAAAACGTTATCAATGCCACATTAACGTTGAGTGGTGCAACCAGACGGGGTCAATCAAATATTTGTTTAAGTATATAAACAAAGGTCCTGATAGAGTGTCGGCACAGTTGTATGAACCGGTTACCACGGCTGACGGTGAAGTAATTGATAAACCTATTGACGAGATAAAGGCTTTCTTAGATTGCAGATACTTATCTGCTTGCGAGGCGGCATGGAGGCTATTTGGTTTTGAGATTCATTATAGAACACCATCTGTTGAGAGGGTGTCCTTTCATCTTGAAGGCGAGCAGCAAGTTATGTATGACGAAGACGCTGATCTCGAAACAGCTGCTGAAAAGCAAACAGTTGCTGCTGATATGTTCGAAGGTTGGATGAAAATGAATCAACAATTCCCGGCGGCAAGGGAGCTAACGTACGTTGAGTTTCCTACAAAGTATGTCTGGAACGCTCCAAAAAGAATTTGGACGCTTAGGAAGCAAGGAAGATCGATTGGAAGAATTCACAACGTTCCTATATCAGCAGGAGACGCTTACTATTGCAGAATGCTGCTAAACAGTGCAAAAGGATGTCGGTCACACGATGAGATTAGAAAGGTTAACGGTATAGTGTATCCAACTTACAAAGAGGCTTGCTACGCAGCGGGTCTTTTAGAGGATGACAAGGAATATGTTGAGAGTATTAAAGACGCAGCCCATTGGGCTTCCCCTGAACATCTTCGTGACCTATTTGTCACATTGCTTTCGCAAAAGGAACTTACCACGCCTTTGAATGTTTGGTTACAAACATGGCATTTGCTTGCGCAAGATGTTCAATATAAGAGAAGGCAAATTCTACAAATTCCAGGTAATACTTACAAAATGTCTATTTTACTATAATCTCTTATGCATTTTTCTTACTACATCAACAGCCTGTGATTGTTAGATTATTCAATATTGATCCAATGTTTGTTATGTTTGCTGACACTATTTTTGCAACAGATTATGTTTAACGTTTTAATAAGGCTGTTGTTAATTAAGTACTGACATTACCTTTATTTAATGCAGATTTGATTCTAAGTGATGACGAAAAAAAGAATGTGGCTTTGTACTATATTGAACAAATTCTGAGATCAAGAGGTGCAACATTGCGGCAGTGGCCTGAGATGCCTTATCCTGATGATGCATACATATCTGACTTTGGTAATCGACTTATACACGATGAGACAGATTATAACCCGGTCGAGTTACAATCAGAATACGAACGTCTTTACGCATCTTTGACCACAGAACAGAAGGGTGTGTATGACACCATAATACATTCAGTTGACACAGGAACAGGGGGTGTACTTTGTTTACGGGTACGGAGGTACGGGGAAGACCTTCTTATGGAAGACGCTTGCTGCCGGCATTAGAAGAAAAGGTGATATAGTATTAAATGTGGCATCCAGCGGTATTGCGTCTTTATTAATGTCGGGAGGCCGAACAGCTCATTCAAGATTCCATATTCCTATCAACGTGGATGAGACTTCTACTTGCTCTATAAGTGCTCAAAGCGATCTTGGAAAATTGTTAAAGAAATGTAAGCTTATTATCTGGGATGAAGCGCCCATGGCAAGTAAGCTTTGTTTTGAAGCATTAGATCGGTCTTTGAGAGACATACTTCGTACGAGCAGGTATGAAATGTGCGATCAGCCTTTTGGAAACATGACCATGGTTTTTGGCGGTGACTTTAGGCAGGTTCTACCTGTTGTTCCAAAAGGATCCCGGGAAGACATTGTTACTGCTTCTTTGAGGAAATCTTACTTGTGGGACTACTGCAAAGTTCTGAGGTTGACAGCGAACATGAGGCTAACTGTCGGATCACGCCCTGAAGATGTCGATGAGATACGGGAATTTGCAGATTGGATATTGAGAGTCGGAGACGGGGATCTGGGAGAACCGAATGACGGAGAGGTTTCTATAGATGTGCCACATGATATTTTAATAGATGTGGCTGATGACCCGGTTCAATCTATTATTGACTTCACTTATCCAAATATTTTGGATAACATAGATGATCCCTCATACTTTCAAGAAAAGGCAATCCTTGCTCCTACAAATGAAGTCGTCGACAACATAAATGACCATATGTTGGACAAATTTACAGGAGAAGAAATGGTTTTCCTGAGTTGTGACAGTGTTGACAAAAGTGAACGTGGTGCCATTATTGATCAATCTGTTTTCTCGCCGGAATTTCTCAATGGATTGAAGTTTTCAGGTGTTCCAAACCACAGAATTGCTTTAAAAGTAGGAGTCCCGATTATGTTTTTGCGAAACATTGATCAAGCCAATGGTTTGTGCAATGGAACAAGACTCCAAGTTCTTAAATTATCGAGAACTTCTATTCACGCACAAATCATTAACGGAACCAACTTTGGGAAAACGGTAATCATACCAAGGTTGAAAATTACACCGTCTGATAAGCGTTTACCGCTTAAGATTGTCCGGAAACAATTTCCTATTTCACTTTCATTTGCAATGACAATTAACAAAAGCCAGGGTCAATCATTATCAAAAGTTGGTTTGTATCTCCCCCGACCTGTTTTCACACATGGACAACTATACGTTGCTGTGTCAAGAGTTAAAAGCAAACGTGGTTTGAAGGTTGTCGTTTGTGATAAAGATGGAAATATGTGTAAAACTACTACAAATGTGGTGTACAAAGAAGTACTTGAAGGCCTATGAACAAGGTTGAAGAGGTATGTGCCATATACATGTTACAACTTTTTTTTCCTTTCATATTTTAAATTATAATGCATTATGAATCATGAACTGCTTTTACTTATTTTTGCTAACAAATGTTAGGTGTGCAAGGAATTGGCATTTGGTACGAAGTTGGTGTTTGCTCACATACGTCGTTTGCAATTCAAGATCTTCAAGTTTGTAGACGACAGCAGAATCGATGTTTATTATTTTAATTGTTAGTAACTCAATTGATTGTCGAATAATTCATGTATTATCTCATTGTTTTTCTCATATATTAATGGAACATGATTACTTTCGTCGATGGTTTCTTATTATCTCATTTTCATATTTCTTTAAAAACACCGTGAATCCACGGGTCTTTAAGCTAGTGAGGAGTATAAATGGCAACCTCATTCTTAGTTCCAAGACACACTAAACATACAGCTTACACCTTTCTCTCCTAACACACTCACAAGAATTCTAGCAGATTTTCGGGCAATTTGTCAATTCCGGCAGTACTCCTGCTCCGGCCGTTGTACCCTGGGAAACAACCGTGGTAATTGACATGGAATTGTTTTAAGGGAATCGTGTTCAACACGAGACTCGACCTACTTGTTTATTGCTTCTGTGTAAAAGTTCAGGTTTAGGTGCTACTCTTATTTACTTTGATTGCATTATTATTTACCTCCTGTAAGTGTACTTTTTGAATTCCATATAAACGGTATCCTACTTTACTACAATCTTAAAACAATTCTGTGTCACCATTTATAAGGAATAAAACGATTTGGATTTAAACCATGTTCAATTTGAATATATTCTTAAAAACGTGCATCTGATCTTGTTACAAACCAGTTCTGTTTTGTATTAGTTTTGTGAAACACATATTATTAACCTGGTTAATTTTTATTCGAACGTGTTTTTTCTTTCAAGTTCAGGTCTGCACTTTCCTTTTAGATTTTCAGGTTTCAAACAGTCTCATGGTAATTTCTGTTTGGGACTAATTATAATATTATTGTTTAAACCAAACCATATTGAACTTATCGTGTGCACGTATGTTTGTTAAAACTTGGTTTGTGCTCTTTTTCTAAACTAATTCTGTGAAGGATTTCAACCTTGCTTCTGTGCCTTCAGCCCTTTATATCAGTTACTGTCCAAACAACCCCGAAACAAGGTTCTTTCAAACAACGTCAAACCAGATTTTTAGAATTAATTTGCTGCACTTATATTCACTTAGTTGCTGTCCAAACAGCTCCACAAAAGGTCTTGTCCGAACAGCCCAAATCAGATTTTTGGAACGAGTTTTCTACACTTATTTGCTGTCCAAACAGCCCCACAAAAGGTCCTATCCAAACAGCCCTTAAACCGGATTTCATAACTTTTTTTCTGCACTTGTTCAGTCCAAACAATCCCTCATAAATTTTTTCTCCAAACAGCCCTTTAAAACCTTTTCTGTCCTAAAAACCTCTAAGCTGATTTTCTGCATATAATAGTATGAATTTTTAACTTTACGAGTTTTAAACGATCTATATTCAGAATTTATAAACAGTAAGTTGTGTGCAGAATTTTTTTGGGAAAGTCTGTCCAGAAAAAGGTTTTTAAAACATGTTATATATCCAGTCTTTATGCAGATTATATACACAAACTTTTGCACATTATAGCAATTTGTTTGCTACCTTAAAAGAAAATTAAATTAGTCAAAAGAGGATTTTGTTTGCTACAATATCTGTGCATAAAGTTTCTTGTGCATCAGTTTTAAACAGGAGTGTGTTTCCTAGTTACTTTGTGTGCAAGATTAGTAAACTTGTGTGGTTTTCGTCTAAACAATTTTCGTCTTGAAACTGTTTCTACAAAGCACATTGCATCAGCTACTAATACAAAGTATTAATAGATTATAAAACTTGTGCGGAGTGCGTTTCTGCCTAGTTTAAGGTTGAGCAGAAATATTGAAATTTCTGCATAATCGGGTTTGAGCACAAACTATATTTTGGGTTATATTTTCGGAATGGTTTCTGATTTCATTGCAATGATTTCAGAAGTAAACCAAGCGGGTTCAAACACAAAAGAGTGGTGGATTGACACGAGTGCTACCCGTCATGTGTGTTTGGACAAAAGTCTCTTTAGTTCGTTTAAAGAGGTTAACAAGGGTGAAAAACTTTTCATGGGAAATTCCATCACCGCTGACATTAAAGGTGAGGGTGATGTGATTTTGAAATGGACATCTGGAAAAGAGATAAAACTCAAAAACGTTTTGTACGTTCCGGAGATTCGAAAGAATCTTGTGTCCGGGTGGTTGCTCAACAAGTATGGGTTTTGCCTTGCATTTGAGTTTAACACATTTGAGTTAACCAAGAATAAAGTGGTTGTAGGTACGGGCTACGCCCGTGATGGAATGTTCAAGTTAGATTTAATTGTTAAGGAAAACAATCTTTCTAAAATGAACACTAATTCAACTTGGTGTAGTTGAGACTTCGAGTGTGTGGCATGGCCGACTTGGTCATGTCAATTATAATTCCATCTGTCGTTTAATGAAATTAAATTGTATACCTATATTCCATATTGACTCAAATCACAAGTGCGAAACTTGTGTTGAAGCGAAAATGACAAGATCGTCTTTTCATTCGGTTGAAAGAAAAACCAACCCTCTTGATCTAATTCACACAGATGTGTGTGATTTAAAATCGGTACCAACAAGAGGAGATAACAAGTACTTCATCACTTTCATTGATGATAGTACAAAATATTGCTATGTGTATTTACTTAAAAGTAAAGATGAAGCAATAGATAAGTTCATTCTATACAAGAATGAGGTTGAGAATCAAATAAATAAAAAGATCAAGGTAGTAAGGAGTGATAGGGGAGGTGAATATGTATCTCCATTTGCTGAATTTTGTTCACAACATGGAATTAGACATGAGTTCACCGCACCCTATTCACCTCAGCAGAATGGGATTGCTGAAAGGAAAAACCGCACCTTGAAAGAAATGGAAAATGCCATGTTACTAAGTTCGGGTTTAAATCAGAACATGTGGGGGGAAGTCATTTTATCGGCTACTTATCTTTTGAATAAGATACCTCGTAAGGAAAAAGAAGAGACCCCCTATGAGCTATGGATGGGACAAAAACCATCTTATAAATACTTGCGAGTGTGGGGGTGCCTAGCCAAAGTGGCAATTCTGGCACCTAAAGCTCAAAAGATAGGACCCAAAGTCGTTGATTGTGTATTCATCGAGTATGCTCATAAAAGCAGCGCTTATCGATTCCTTGTGCACGAGTCAAAGAATCCTGAGATACATAATAATACGATAATGGAATCAAGGAATGCTTCATTCTTTGAAACCGTGTTCCCTTGTTTGACTAAGGAGAATGAAAGGTCATCTAGACGAGATGACGTAGTTGTCTACAAAAAGAGACAACGAGATGATAACATCGTTCACGATGTGATTGGTCCACAGCGTTCCCTTGTGATATGTATATTATTATTGAGCTCGTGTACTTATTTGCCATTCTGGTACGCCAATATATTTGCCAGAGTACAGGTGTATGGTGGTGTACATATTTTATTTTGCAGGGAGCGTATGGATGCATCCTAGGTTTGTTTTGTAATATGTTTCTGATATGGCTTTGTAGAGAATGGTTTGTGTGTACGATAACACCCCATTACACTTTTGGGAGTTGATCACTCCATTTGCTATGACTTGTTATGACAGGATATGATATAATTATGTGGTTAAGCATGTGGTATGCTTTTTGAGCTCGTGGGCATTTTCCTTATGACTTGTTGACTTCCTTATCATTCACTTGATTCATTATTCATTGATTCTCATAAAATATGACATCTTGTTCAGCAGATTCTTTTGACTTTGTCTTGTGTACTTATTCATATTCAGTTTATTATTTTATACCTGTTCACTTGGTTTTTTAAGCTCAGCTGCATTTTCTTTTCCCTGCGGCAGGTATCAAGCGGGATGCTGGGATTTGAGTGATGAGAGTAGGAGCTTTTAGTGGACCACCTTGACGATAGTTACCCACTTACGTTTGGATTAGATTTGGAATTATTTTTCATTTAGACTTTGTTTGGGATTGTATTCCATTTATAAGTTATTCTGCTTCAGACTTAGTATTTTATCATATTCTTAGAAGAATTTATGTAACCTTTTAATTAATAAAGTCTCCCGCATGCGTTTATTATGTTTTAATTGACACCATAATGTGACATTTTGACCCTTTTCGGGTTGGGGTGTTACAACATACTTTTATACACACATTTTTATACACACACTTATACGCACATTTTATACGCACATTTTTATACACACATTTATACACACATTTTTATACACGTTTTTATACACACGCGTGTGTATAAGCGTGTGTATAAAAATGTGTATAAAAATGTGTGTATAAATGTGGGTATAAAAATGTGTGTATAAATGTGCGTATAAATGTGTGTATAAAAACGTGTGTATAAAAGCATGTGTATAAAAACATGTGTATAAAAAACATGTGTATAAAAACATGTATAAAAATATGTGTATAAAAATGTGTATAAAAACGTGTGTATAAAAACATGTGTATAAAAACGTGTATAAAAATATGTGTATAAATGTATGTATAAAAACGTGTGTATAAAAAAGTGTATAAAAACATGTATATAAAAACGTGTGTATAAAAAATGTGTGTATAAAAATGTATGTATGAAAACGTGTAAAAAAATAGTGTATAAATTTTAAAGATATTTAGAAGGAAAAAAATTATAAGAAAACCATTTTTTTTATAAATTTTTTAGGGAAAAAAATACAAATTTTGAGTTAAGTATAAACGGTCGTTAGTATAAAGGACTAACGATGCAAATGTTTGTTGAAAACGGTCGTTAGCTAACGGAAAAAACTAACGACAATTAGTCTCAGGGACCAAACCCGTTATAGGTCGCAACCACAGGGACTGAATCCGTTAAAAAAAAGTTTAGGGACTAAACCCATTAAACCTGACAGACCACAGGGACCATTTATGAAATTAACTCTATTATTTATAGATTTGAATATTCCTAAAACCATCATAATGATTTATTAAACATATATTTGAAGACACAAACAAACAGACATGGGCACATGATTTTAGGTTTGAATCAAATTTAGTTTAATATACAATAATAATTTTACTCATATTTAGTTTTTTTAACCCGTGTACGCATAGGTTATTAAACGCGGATTGTAAAAAATAATTTTTCGAATATCCTTACTTAAAATTAATGAGGAATTATATGAGTCGTTGCTATATGTACAATCTCGGGTATTCATTTGAATATCACAGTAATCCGCGCTTTAATTTTGATATTTATAATCACATGAATGTTCATTTAGCTAATCTAATAATGATACTAACATTTATAAATAACAACAAAAATAATATCTAAGATTTATAAATTTATTAAAAATTATTTAGAATTTTACAATTGAGTCCATGAAATTATATCTAAGATTAAATTATTTTATAATGTTTTTAGTTTAAATCCAACCTATAAAGTTTTAAATTGCCCCTCCTATTTTTAAGGTTTTTTTTTTTTTTTTTTTTTTTTTTTTTTTTTTTTTTTTTTTTTTTTTTTTCTCACAAACTTGAGACACCGATTTTTGTAGATATTTTCTAGCAAACGAAGTTTAACATAGTTTGATCAATTTGTAGGTAATTTTGACTTTTTATTTGCTAACTAAAACTCATTTGTCCATTTTGGGTTTTCTCTTAATATATGAAAGATAATGTCTTAAAAAATGCGGATGTCTGATCAGTTCCCTAAATCAATATTACTTCCGTCTCAAAATAAGTGTACTATTTAATTTTTTGAAGTCTTTCTTGTTCATTATTGGGTTTTAAATGTAATTTCATTATTATAATTTTTATCAAGTATTATATAAAATAAATAAAAATATTTAAGGTAAAAATTAAATAAAAAAAACTTTAAAAAATTAAAATGTACACTTATTTTGAGATGTTTTGAGATAAGTATAAAAGGAGTACTCCTTCTTGTTTAGGAGAACCACAACTTTTTATATGGTTGTCTTTCGCATATAATCCAATAAAGGTCTGGTCAAGTAAGACTTGACTTTTTGCATCTCATCCCAACTTCATCTTTG
This sequence comes from Artemisia tridentata subsp. tridentata, assembly GCA_021014915.2. Taxonomy (NCBI): domain Eukaryota; kingdom Viridiplantae; phylum Streptophyta; class Magnoliopsida; order Asterales; family Asteraceae; genus Artemisia; species Artemisia tridentata. Next base: position 56,358,818 of record CP139505.1, read on the forward strand.
CTATATTAACATCTCACTTATTAGTTGAGTTCCACACTTGCAATTTCTCAAAACACTGGATTTGATTGTTCTCATTAAATCATTCTTTCACTAACGTAAATATAATGGATTCCGTCATGAAGGAGTTTGAACATCTTGTAGTCAAACTGGAGGAAGTCAAATCAGCCACTGGCAACTTTAATGACACCAAGATCATCGGAAAGGGTGGTTTCGGAAATGTATATGAAGGAGAACTATCTCAACGAAGGGGGAAAACTAAGGCGGCTTTTAAGCGTTTGGATCGTAAACACGGGCAAGGTGACCCTCAGTTCTGGAAGGAGATCATGATGCTTTCCCGTTATACCCATGAAAATCTCATCTCTCTCCTCGGATATTGCAACGAGGGTGGTGAGATGATTTTGGTGTATGAGCACGCTTCTAATGGTAGTCTTGATCGCCATTTGAGTTCCACTACTCTCACGTGGACTCAACGTATTAGGATATGCCATGATGCTGCAAAGGGACTATGTTACCTTCATGAGGATAAGGGTAATCACCACAGAGTTCTTCACAGAGATATAAAAAGTTCCAATATTCTATTGGACGAGAACTGGAAAGCTAAAGTCTCTGACATGGGACTGGCAAAAGTAGGACCTGCTAATCAGTTTACGTTTTTCATCACCGATATTGTGGGTACATTTGGTTACATCGATCCAATGTATCTGCGCATGGGCTTTCTAACGAAAGAGTCTGACGTATACTCTTTCGGTGTTGTCCTTTTTGAAGTATTATGTGGAAGACTATGTTTTGATCATAGCAATGCTCATAGTGGGAATATAGTGCATATCTGGAAACAAAGATACGAAGAGAACAAGTTAGACGAGATTATGTTTAAAGATGATCTTGTGCAAGCATTGGATCAGAGTTCTTTGGAAGTGTTTTCAGAGATCGCCTTTCAATGTTTGCAGGAATCACGTGAAAAGCGACCAAAGATGTCTGATGTTGTGGAAAAACTAGAGATAGCACTCAAATCTCAGGAGCTTGCTGATTTCATACAAAAGGAGTATCAAGAGATAGTTAAGGCTGTGGTACCTCCTCTGATCTACAAATCTGTAGAGGAACTCAAAGTGCTTCTCTCCAAAGGAGTCCTCCTTAATGGGGGCAAAAAGGTAATTAACTACTCTGCTTGAAGTTTCTTTTTAATATTTTTTTTGAGAAATGGCAAATTTAGATTTATAAAATGTTTGATTAATTATTTTTTTGAACTTTATATGATTAATACAAAATAAATATTGTGTAGGTAGTATCACCCTACATTAGCTTTTTATTCAGTTTAGTATGTGCGAAAAAGTGGTAGCAGTTTTCATGAGTTTCAAGTTAATAAAAATAAGTCATTCGACCCATTATCTGTTATTGTATCCTCAAGATTTATATATATCTACAAACCAAAATACATACACCATTTATAGTATTCGCTTATGCTCTACATCCATCTTTAACACAAAACAAAAAATGGAACATTGTTATCAAGGGCAATTACCAACTAGACTTGGGCCCAATCACCTTGACCCAAATTTAAAAGACCTGGCCAAATTTATGCCCTGATTCTCATATTGTAAACCCAATAACTAAACTAATTCGGAACTTTATTTTTTTATTGGACGTGTAGTGGCTATCTATAACTGAGAAGAGGGAACACATTGAAAGAATTTACATTCAAGCCTGTCTCAATCTCGTTGAAATTGAAGATTTCAAGCTAAAACATCAGTCTCATGAAATTGTTAATTCAAGGTAGGCATGGCCAAGCGAACCGGATAAAAATCCGGAATCGAATCCGGTCAACACCGGTTCTTAGAGGATCCGGTCCGGTTCCTCCACGATCCGCCTGTTCCTGTCCGGATCTATATTTCTGGCACAAAATCCGGTTCGGAACCGGATTTTTACACACCGGTTCGAGATCCGGTTCTTGGGAACCGGTTCCGAACCGGATCCAACTTTAATATAGCACTTTTCCAGACTTTGGGAGTTGGGACAGTAGCTTATCAGTAGTCTCAGTCTGTAGACGAGTTGTATATAGTAAACACACTTTTCCAGACTTTGGGAGTTGGGACAGCATGTGTGTTCCTTCTTTTTCTTTTTTAATAACCAAGTCCAAGCACACATTTAGGCCTTAAAGCCCATCTCATTTGTAAGAAAACCAAGTGCCACATCTAACTTAATTACGGAGTAGTAAAAATCTTACAGCAGCACACCATACATAAAAACCATGGCGTAAAATTAGTAAAGTTTACATATCACCATTTTTTTTTTTTTTTTTTGAAAGATATCACCATTTTTATTTACTAGACCAGAAGTTACACTACAAGATAGGGTATACTGGCAAAATCAAACACAACTTCCTTCCTTCTTCTTCCCCTTCACATTACTATTTTCCCCAAACAAAACAATAAAAATGGGTTCCACCACCGCTATCAGTTCAAGATCAAGAATAAGTGAATAACCAAGTGCCACATTGACCGGATATTGGGATCCGGTTTGACCGGATATTGGGATCCGATCCGGTTCGGTTCCAATCCGGAACCGGTGCTACCGGTCCGGGTTTTTTGGGGTCGGATCCGGAAATATCCGATCCGGTTCGGAACCGGATCCGGTTCCTTGACTTTGACTTGGATCCGGATCCGGTTCCGATCCGGTTCCGGTTTTTTTAGGATCCGGGAAATGGCCACCTCTAATTCAAGGTGACTTAGGGGGTGTTTCTTTTTTTTCTTAGCTAAGGGTGTATGTGGGTCCTACTACTATATAAGCATCTTAATGGGGAGGGGTTGATAAATTAAGCCTTGTGGATATAGATGGAACAAGGGAATTTTATGGGCCCCATCAAAAAAGTAATAATATTAAATTGCATCCTTTAGCTAAGGGGAAAAAAGAAACACCCCCTTAACCTATTCCTATTCCTATCCCTTTTGTTTGTAACAGGGAGTGAGTTATGTATTTAGTGAATCTTTAATAACTTATTTAGTTTCTCATTCTTTAATTCTTCTTTATGCAGATTTCCAAGGGGGCGATGTTACGAATATACAGATAAATTCAAAGCACGTGTAAGAGCTGAATACTTGACACCTCATATCTCATACACGGTCAACCTTATCTTTCGATATCGTTGGCAATCCAGTTCCAATTCATGTAACCCCCTCAGATACAAAATAGATGGGGAGGATGAGCCAAAAATGTTCATAATTTACCCTTCTACCCATTTGAGAGAAGATGGATGGTTCATTGTTCCATTGTATCATTTTACAAGCCAACACAAAACTGTAGACCTTCAATTTGAGTTTGAATACCGTTACCATAATCTACTAGTCGCTGGCATCGAGTTCCAACCATATGAAGAAAAAGTAAGCAGTTTATTGTCAATGGTTATGCTTTTATTAAAATATTTAAAGAAAAAAATGAAACATTTCCGCAATGTATGGCTCACTTGCTTGGATATGTCATTATATAGGTGCAACTTCCATCGTTTGAAGAGTACCAATGCATAATCGAGGCTGCCTCGCAATCTCTGTTCTACACATCCCTTGATGAACTTAAACAGATTCTCTCCAAAGGAGTCCTCCTTAACGGATACAAAACGGTATTCAATTGGCTATGTCTATTTATAAAGATAATCTGAGTAGAACTAATTCCCAACTTACTAATTATGCAGTGGTTTTCAATTAATGAGAAAGGAGAACACTGTCACATGATATCCATGAAAGACTGTTTGATTCCAAATGAAGATTCAACTCCTCGATATAAGTCTCATCGTTGGTCAAGGTGACTTGTCATACTTAGACTTATCCCTATTGTCTCATAAGTATATATAAATTGATGCATCATCTTCATGCAGATTTCCAGCGGGCCTTTATCAAACAAACAATAAGGGATTCAAAACACACGTGAAGACTCATCTTTTGTCCCCGTCAATCACATACACCGTGAACCTTGTCTTTTACTCTTACTTAGATCGTAAACAAGAATATGTAAAGCTCAAATACAGATTAAGAGGGGAGACAACAACTTCTACTGTGAACCTTGCAAATCGAAGAGAGTTTGATTATTGGCTTTGGATAGTTGAATTGTTTCAATTCAATAGTGATGGGAGCATTGTTGAACTTGAAATTACTTTTGATAACCATGGATCCAATCTAGAAGTAGAAGGCATCTTGTTTCAGCCCCTGGAAAAAGTAAGCTGACAGTTATCAAGATAAGGTTGGGTCGGGAACATGTAGAAATTTGTTTGGGTCAAATTATTCCGGGTCAAAATGGGTCTGACCGGTTGGGTTAACCTGCTACCTATTGGTTTTAATTTGAATTTCATAAAATAGACAAATTACATGAAACTTTAACTATGGCTAAAAGATAAATTTCAATAGAAAGTATTAAACTAATTATAGCCAATGTTGTTTTTGCTTTAATTTAGTTATTTACATTATCTTCATTCCAAATTTAAAAAGACTCGTTATCATCGATCATGATCCAAAATGTTGCTTATTACTGTATCTAATAATCTGATGAACTGTTAAAAGAATTTGAAATTTAGTTAAAACTAACAAAGTGAATTACCAAAAGAACTGATTTAATATATAGCGGCCACATGGGAAGCATGTAAGATGTTTGATGCATTTTACTTAATGGGTTTCCCACAGCTTTCACCTCATCGCCTTTTGAAATGGAGGTTGGGGCAAAAATGGCCAATTAATGTCTAAAAAAGTAAAGTAAAGTAACTCCCAATACCGTCTTCCACGGGTTATGGGTCCCAATACCGTCGGAGACGGTGTATGGGGGAGGTTGAGATGTAGACAGCCTTACCCCTACCTAAGGTAGAGAGGCTGCTTCCGGTTCTACCAAAGGTCGAAAAGAACCTCCGGCCTTTTGTAGGGAGTGAGGATCGAACCCTTGACCTCTCGGTTGAGAGGCAAGGGGTTTTCCAACTGATCCAACCCTACTGATGGCCAATTAATGTCTGATATATGTTTAAATTTGACAGGTAGAAAATCGGACAATGAAGAAGAATCTCTACTCAACTCTTGGAAAATGGTTCCGATTCAATAATCAAAAGGTATATTTATATCTTATATATAGTTGTTGTGTAGCCTATGAACACAGTTACTGGTTTAAAAGGAGGTATTACAGAATTTCTAAATATTTATTCACATTTGTTTTATTGATAGATGTCTTATCTTGATGAAAATGGGAAGAAATGTTTAATGTCTGATATATGTTCAAATTTTATAGGTGTAAGATCAAATGTTAGAGGATGACAAGGTAGAGGATACACAAACCACATCAAATAATGAGGTATATTTATATCTCATATGTAGCTGTTGTACAGCCTGCTAACACAGTTTCACTTTTTTAATGGGTAGTACTACAGAATTTCTAAACAGTTGCTTATGTATATATTTTTTCTGATATTGGTCTTATCTTGGTAAAAATGAGAAGAAATATTTAATGCTATCAGTGAGATCGGGTTGCTTAACATGTTTATGTGTTAGCTCTAAAAAATTAGTGGATGGTATGGTTGCTCCCTTTGGTTGTTATTATTTTGGCTGATGATGCCTTGCTCTGTACTCATTTTTGTCACCATATTTGTGAGGTTTGGGGTATTCTGCAAATTTTGGTGATAAGGTGTGTGTGCTTGGCTAAGGTAATGTAGTCTGCAGATATAATAGGCAATTGAGAAGGATGTGTCGTTTGTACTAGATGATGCCCCCCTTTGATAATTTCTTTGAATCTGTAGTGTGAGGTAAGAAGGAAAACTACACTATATGGTTCTCTGTTTAGCTGTCATAGGTGTTGGAAAAGTAGTCTTGTGCTTTAGGCCATCTTTGGTGATATATAGGTGAATGCATGAGTAGTATTTGTTGTAGCATGTTGGTGGAATTGTTGCAGTTTCTGGGTTTGCTGTCATATAATACAGTGCTAATATATGTTCTCACTTTCACCCAAAAAAAAAAAATGTATGCAAGAAAAGTTTTCAAAAAAACAAGGGTTCAGACTTCAGGCACTAATATCAAGATTAATTAGGTTGGTTTTTAACAAATGACGAAATTGGGACTGTGGATGTTCATCCCAGATAAAAATCAGGTGCTTATTTGCAAAAACAAATGAAGGCAGCAGCTTCTAAGGATGCTCCATATATTGTTTCTACATAATATAGATTTTAGAAGGAAAATCTTAAATAATACTGTAATTTTCAGTCATGAGCTAACCCATTCAGACCCATTGGTTTTTGCAACTAGACCCATATGTTCTGTGCAAAAGGGCAAAGATGAGAATGTGCTTCATAGTAGGGGTGGCAATTTTCGACACGACACGAAACCCGACCTGAGACCGACACGAAAATTAGCATGTTAGGGTTGAGGCTAAATTAGTTTCAGGTCATTTTTGGGTCGACCTGATTGACCCGTTTATTAAACGGGTCAGGTTCAGGTCGAGTATAATTAAATCGGGTCGACCTAATAACCCGTTTAACTTTTTAAAAAATATAAAAAAAGTAAATACACGTTACTTATTAGCTTAGTTACAAGAAAAATAAAGAGTAATTGCATTGAAAGTTGATTCGATGTATTTGACTGAAAAGATGTATTGACTCTGACTCCATCTCTACTTTAACTCCATGGTCCATAACTCCATGTGATGTCTCCATACTTTAATTAGTTTAATACTCCATGTCTCGTTCAAGAGATTCTCTAATTCTCTTGTTTTTAAACCACTATAATCAACAAATTAACCCACATTTGATTACCGGAGCTGGTACGCAACATGGTTACCGGAGCTGGTACGCAACATATAAGCTTGCATATTCTAGATTTATATGGAAAGAAAGAATATTGCCCCGCTTAGATTAATTCATTATATTTGTTTGAATATTGCAGGAAATCGAAGAATATAGTACCCCAAACACTATTGCTGCTCTGCTACTACTCATTCCTCCTTAATTAAACGGGTTATATGGGTCGGTTCAGGTTGACCCGAATCAGGTTAGGGTCGAGATTACTGACCCGTTTATATAATCAGGTCAGGTTTGGGTCGAAGGTTTCTGACCCGCGAACCCACGAACCCGAACCCGCGAACCCGGACCCGACCCGAATTGCCACCCCTACTTCATAGTATAAGAATTATGTGCATACCATCACGGTGCTTATCCCCATGTAGTCCACTTATATTGTGTTTGTAGCCCTTATGGATGACAATCCATAAGGAAAATGTATGTCTAGGAATACATTAAGAGTGCCATACCATGGAAAACCACCGCACTTTTGGAGTCTTAGTTCTAATAGTTTCCCATACATGTTTATCGGCAAATGGGACACCCTTGCCTTTTGAGTTTTTCCATACAGCTACATATTTTCACAAAGGTTAAAACAGGATCTTAGATGCTTATAACTTTTGGATACTTTGTATACCACTCCAAAAGCCACTTTCATCTTCCATCTTCAAATATAACTGCATACAAGCCACTTTGAAAGGGATTCCCCGTTCCCAATTTATGGACATTATGAAACTTTACTTTATCTCTGTATCCAACAAGTTCTTTCATCCCCAACTCTCTGAATTCTCATGTTAAACTTCCCAGACACTCGTCCATTTTAACTTCATTGTGTGACTCCATTATACAACATCAGTCTCATGAATTTGTTAATTCAAGGTGACTTAACCTATTCCTATCCCTTTTCTTTGGAACTGGGGCTGAGTTATGTATTTAGTGAATCTTCAATAACTTTTTTAGTTTCTCATTCTTTAATTCTTCTTTATGCAGATTTCCAGGGGGGCTATTTTACGATTATAATTCTAAATTCAAAGCACGTGTGAGAGGTCAATACTTGACACCTCAAATCTCATACACGCTCAACCTTGTTTTCCGATATGAGGATGAATCCCGTGTCAATTGGTTTAACCCCCTGAGATACAAAATAGATGGGGAGGATGAGACAAAAGTTTTCATTATTTACCCTTCTATACATGAGAGAGGAGATGGATGGTTCATTGTTCCATTGTATCACTTTACAAGCCAACATAAAACTGCAGACCTTCAATTTGAGTTTGAATACCGTTGGGTCGAATTACTAGTAGCAGGCTTCGAGTTCCAACCATCTGAAGAGAAAGTAAGCGGTTTATTGCCAATGGTTATGTTATTTATAAAAAATGTAAGAAAAAATGACACTTAACCTGAACGTATGGCTCACTTGCTTGGATATGTCATTATATAGGTGCAACTTCAAGTGTTTGAAGAGTACCAACACATAGTCGAGGCTGCCTCGCAATCTCTAGTCTACAGATCCCTTCAGGAACTAAAACAGATTCTGTCCATTGGAATCCACTTGAAAGATTACAAAACGGTACAAATTAGCTATGTGTATTTATAAAGATAATCTGAGCAGAGCTAATTCTCAACTTTCTAATTATGCAGTGGTTTTCTCTTAATGAGAAAGGAGAACACTGCCACATGATATCCATGGAAGATTGTTTGATTCCAAATGAAGATTCCACTCCTCGATATGAGTCTCATCCCAAGTCAAGGTGACTTGTCATACTCAGACTTATCCCTATTGTCTCATAAGTATTTATAAATTGACTCATCATTCTTTGCTTCTTCTTCTTCTTCTTCTTCTTCATGCAGATTTCCAGCAGGCTTTTATAAAACAACAAATAAGGGATTCAAAACACATGTGAAGACCCAATTATTGTCTCCATCAATCACATACACCGTTAACCTTGTATACTACAGTTACTCAAGTGATGAACAAGCGTACGTAGACCTCAAGTACAGATTAAGAGGGGAGACAACAACTTCTGCTATGTACCTTGCAAATAAGAGAGATGATTATTTGCATATGGCTGAATTGTATCGGCTCACTAGCAATGGGAGTATTGTTGATCTTGAAATTACTTTTGACTACCATGGATCCAATCTACAAGTAGAAGGCATCCTGTTTCAGCCTCTGGAAAAAGTAAGCAGACATATACCGGTTTAATCATCATAGTCAATTTTTAATTATCACTTCATAATTCTTACAAAACAGGTAAACAACTACTATAAGCATTTGAATTAACAGTGCCAAAAAGGTTGGGTCTGGTAATAGGTCGAGATTGGTTGGGTCAAAATGGGCCATTTTTGGTTCTGAGTCGGACGTATGGGTTGAAAATGAACTGCGAATGGAATTTTGGATTTCCTTAAAACTGATAAATAGACAAAGGAGATCGATACAAATAATAGTTATGAATACAAATTTTTATAGCTAAAATTAAAACTAAAACTGGTAAACCAATTACTTTGTAATAGGTGGAAGATCAAGTATCAAAGGATGACAAGGTGGAGAATATCCAAACCATATCAAATTCAGATTCAGATAGTCTGATCCGGACAACGAAAGAGAAACTCTACTCAATTTTCAGAAGAAGGTCCCTAATCGACAATGGTCAACAGGTATACTTTATAAGAATTATAAGACTAATGTCCTTATTTCGAACCTAATTTAAGTGTAATATTCCTTACACTTGCATAACCTTTCATCACTGAAGTGACGGTAATGGAAATTATATTGGTGTCCCACATCCATTCACATTTCCTTTTTCAATAATACATCTTTTTTGCTTTTGTACTGTCTAATTATCAGGTTCACGTTCACATTGAAATTTCATTATAATTATTTCATCCGAGTGTACGTGTTAGGTGAACCATATCTAATCATATCCTCTCTCGCCAAGCTTCCGTTGTTAAGTGACTTTCCTTTTTCTTGAAATTAACTTTAATGTGGTCTGATCATATAAAGGCAATTTCTTTTATTGAACCAGTCACAGCAAATAAATCTTTCTCCGCGTTCAAATCTGTCCTTATTCTTCATTCTTAAACACCAATTTCATTACTTCTTTTCCTACAGTTTGATCTTTACCATTATTATTTGATTGATCAGCTAACAACTTTGATGAAAGCAAGGTTATCGGAAGAGGTGGTTTTGGAAAAGTGTATGCAGGAGAATTGTCTCACTCTCAATCAGGAGAGAAAATCCTGGTTGCTATTAAGCGCCTTGATCGTAGATACGGACAAGGCGACCCTGAGTTTTTCAAAGAAATCAGGATGCTTTCATGTTACAGGCATGAAAACCTGATATCTCTCCTGGGATTTTGCTGCCAAGGGGGTGAGATGATCCTCATTTACGAGTATGCATCCCATGAAAGTCTCGATCGCTACATAAGTTCCTCCGATCTCACTTGGATGCAGCGTCTCAGGATATGCATTGACGCTGCGAAGGGACTAAGCTTCCTGCATGATCCAAACGGGACACAGCAAAGAGTATTGCACCTTGACATTAAAAAAGGTCTTATTGTGGAGGGAATTGAGCTTCGGTCTAAATAGTCCTTTTATATTGTGTATAAAATTGAGACTTATAGACAATACTGGTTTGTACAATATGAAATCATGTTTTGTTTGGTGTGGTCTATATTTTCCATGAAAATAATACAAGTGACCAAAGCTAGTGAGTGTTGTAAATAGTACGTTATTCGTTGGATAAATTTAAAGATAGTGGTTGAAAGTAAATGTGTACGTTCGATTTAATTAAGTGAGTAGTTGTAACTAGTAGTACAAGTTTGTTGGATGAGTTTAATGGGCTTAAATTTCGTATGGGGAGTTTATACGGACCCTCCCATAGGGAGGGTTTCGTGGGGCCCTGTGCATTGCGAGTTTGTACGGTGTGCATCGCGGTTTGTACATTTTGACCAAAACCCCCTATTGTCACATCATAGGGGGGTCTTAATAACATAACCCATTTCGTATAAGTTGTACTCCATACAAGTCAATATTAAACATATGATAGGTGACATTTTTTATTATTTTTTATTTTTATACGAGTCAACAATCACATGTTAGATTTTTGGGATACATATGGTATATATTCGTCGAGTTATATACGAGTAGTAGTTATTCTGCGCAATTGGTCCGTCCACCTTTGATGTTGTAAGGTCTAGTTATGGACTTCGGAGAATGAACTTGCTGTTTTACACACAAGACTGGCTAGTATTGCAGTGCACTGTTGTAAAAGTAGTGTATAAATGATACTAGTATATATGGACTAAGATCCTCTCAAGTTGTGTATACGACTTGAGTCAAGTTATATGTAGTTTTAAAAAGGGGTGAGCAAAACCGACCGACGACCGAAAACCGACACAAACCGACCCCGACCGACACAAACTGAGCTATACTCGGGTCGGGACTCGGGCTGGGATTTTCAGGAATTCGGGACTCAGGTCGGGTCGGGAGTCGGGACAAACCGACTAACCACAAAGAAAACCACACACCCGAATGAGAATTCGGGAGTCGGGTCGGGAGTCGGGACAAACCGAGCTATACTCGGGTCGGGACTTGGTTAGAGAATTCCAAGTTATCGGTTTTGGGATGAGTCGGGCTCGGGTCGGGACGGGTCGGGATCGGCCCGATGCTCACCCCTAGTTTCAAATTATATATACAGTCATCACTAGATATAGCTATTATGATATGTCCTTGCAAGTAAGACATTTGGTGGGTGTGTTGAAATTTAAGTCAATGCATGAGTATCAAAAAGTCTTTCTATATGTATTATTTTAGTCCTCATAAATTATGGATAGGCTTAGCCTATCCCCCACCCCCACCCCAACCAAAAAAAATACAAACAGGACCCCCTTGCTTTTTGCCCTTTTTTTTTTTTTTTTTTTTTTTTTTTTTTTTTTTTTTTTTTTTTTAATTTTGTTTATATCAAAAAACTATAAACCTGAAAATGCGGCACATAAAATATAAAGTTTAATAAGTCAAATGCTTAAAACTGTCAGAAATGCGGAACAGAAACTGACAGAAAACTGTGTTACACTGGAAACAAATGGGAGACAAAAGGAATAAAGGACAAAACCCCCCTTGATGTAACATCATAGGAGGGGTTTGTATTGTGTACCCCTTATGGATAACCATTCTTTTGATATATACGAGTTAATAAGTGTAAGGTTTTTGATTAAATACCTCAAAGTTAGGGAGTTCACAAATCGGGTAATACTTTCAAGAATCGAAATTTGAAATCGAATCGAATCGAAAAAAATCAAACGAATTTTGTAATCGAACCGAATTTTTCAGAACCGAACCGAACCGAATTAACTATTCAGTTTTCGGTTTGCATATGATTTTTAAAAAATTAAACCGAACCGAAAACCAAATTTACATAAATATATTTTTTTTTTTGCATATTTATATATAAAAGATCTTTAAAACTCTTTTCCACTTTAAATATAATATTTTTTAAGTTTGAGATTATTTTTGTTGTTGCTAAAATTCTGTATAATTAAAAAAAAAAAAAAATATATATATATATATATATATATATATATATATATATATATATATATATATATATATATATATATATATATATATATATATATATATATAGACCCGCGAGTTTCGCGGGTGGCAAAAAAAAAATATGTATTGAAAGTTTAGATAAAGCCTAAAACTTAAAAACAATACCATTTTCAAATGTTTGTGTTAAAATTGTTATTGAGTATTAAACTTTAATTGGTTAATTGAGTATCAATATTTCATTCCTTATTTCAAAAGTAAACATATGCCAACTTAATAATTGACGTTTTAATATATGAGCCATCTTTTAAAAAGTTACTGTATCACATATGAGCCATGGACAGAAAGAAGACAACTTAATGAAATTTGGGCATACTATGAAAGAAGACAACTTAATAACACAAATCAAAAAGTGATGACATAATAGTAAGTCAGTAAAAATTGTTAACACTATGTTCTCAAGTTTTAATTTTGGGTGAAAGTGAAGGAAATGGATGGAAACAAAAATTAAAGTGTGTTCTCAAGTTTTTTTTAGGAAGGGAAGTAAGTGGAAGTGTGGAAAAGGGAGGGAAGTGATAGTGTTTTTTTGTGTCCCCACTTTCATCCCATATATGGGATGAAAGTGAAGGAAAGTGTGTATATTGACCATATTGACCCTTCATCATTGTATACAAATTTTATGTGGATATTTTGAAAGGGTGAATCTGTAAATTAACAACCCTATCTTTTACTCATTCCTTCCTTTTACCTCAAATTATTTCCTTTTACTTCAAACTCAAGAACACAAAATACATCACTAACTTTCTTTCATTTTCTTTACCTTTCTTTCACTTACTTTTCCTTGTTTTCATTTCCCCTCTTGTAATAACTCTAGAACACAGTGTAAATGTAAATTAAATGATTTCTCATTTTTCTATGCATAAAGCCATAAAGTTTCATTTTATTAAGAGTAAACTACAAAATACATCCCTGTGGTTTGGCCAATTTCACACGATACATCCCTCCTAAAAAATTTACGACATACACATCCCTCCGTTAGTAAAAGTCAAACACAATACATCCAAGAGGACGAACGGTGCAAAGATTGTCTCGTTAAGTTGGACACGTGGCAGTTAACTCTTTTTAAGAGAGGGTATTTTAGTCCTTTTATCTTTCCCCATTAAACACAAACACAAATCAAAAACTAAATTCATAAACACAGATCCAAGATTGAAATCCACAAATCCAAATCCACGAACCACGAACCAAAAACTAAATTCACAAATCCACAAATCAAAAACTACCTCTTCTGTTCACGAACCAAGATTGAAATCCACAAATCCACAAACCAAAAACTAAATTCACAAACACAAATCAAAAACTAAATTCATAAACACAAATCCACAAATCAAAAACTAAATTCACGAACCAAGATTGAAATCCACAAATCCAAATCCACAAATCAAAAACTAAATTCGTCCCTTTTTGGACTAGCAGCTCACCACAAATCCAAATCCACAAATCCACAAATCCAAATCCACAAATCAAAAACTACCTACCTCTTTTGTTTTGTTGGTAGATTGTTAACCGCCGCTGATTTTAGGTTTCTTGTTATTGTCGGGTCTATGATTTCTTGAGTCATCATATTGTTGAGGTTTTGTGTAAGTAAGATCGAGGGTTCGTGGGTTTTTGGTTTTTTGATTGTTTTGAGATGTGGGTTGTTCGATCTGGGTTTTGTCGAGTGATTAGATCCGGATTTGATGGCTGTTACAGATGGAGAGATTGACTTCTGTTTTTTTTTTTTTATTTGTGAGTTGTGTGAAAGATCTGGGTTTAGATCGATAGTGGTAATTGTTTGTGTTTGATGAAGTTTTTTTTTGAGGTTTTAATTTTTGATGATAGATCGATTTGAGTTTTGGAGTGGTGAGGTGTTAGATCTGATTTTTGGTGTTGGATATGGATAGGATTTGTTTTTGTGTGTGAGATCAAAATGGGAGATCTGGGTTTTTTTTGGAGGTTATGCTTTATAGAATGTTTTGGATTATTGTGGATTTGGGTTTCTGGATTTGTGTTTGTGTTTTTGTGTTTGTGGTTTGGATTTGATCTGGATTTGGATTTGTGTTTGTGTTTGTGGATTTGTAGAAGAAGAAGGGACAATAAAATGACTAAAATACCCTCTCTTAAAAAGAGTTAACTGCCACGTGTCCAACTTAACGAGACAATCTTTGCACCGTTCGTCCTCTTGGATGTATTGTGTTTAACTTTTACTAACGGAGGGATGTGTATGGCGCAATTTTTTTGGGAGGGATGTATCGTGTGAAATTGACCAAACCACAGGGATGTATTTTGTAGTTTACTCTTTTACTTTATTTGACTCACGTGACCATTAAACCTTTAACCAATCAGAAGAGAGGACTCGTCTTCATCTTCCTTTTAACGTCTCCGTCTAGTCTTTTTCACTTTTCTGTCATGTAAATTTTTTTCCAACAAAATCTTGTCATCATATGTTTTGTCTCTCTTTATTTGTTATTCTTCTTCCTAATTTAAGCATCGTTTTATCATAAAACACCATATTCGTCGCATATCGCTTCCCCTGATGCCAAGGCTGTAACTGACGGTTGGGGGAGGCCCAGCACCCGCCTCCCACCCCATTGGCTCCGCCTCTGAGTACCTGATAATTTGATCAACACGATGCAAGAATCTTCTTAAGCAAAACACATCGAATGTCAATTTATCCAATTTTTTGTGACGTCAGAATAGGGGTAGCAAAAAAGCAGGAGAAAGGCTGGCACATGGAATAGTGACATGACGTCAGAATTGGGAGATATGGCATTCAAAAATCTTTTCTTTTATTATATATAAAGATAGATTATGTAATTCGGGTCAACCCGAAAACCGAACCAAATTTAAATTCGGTTTTCGTTTCGGTTTAATCCGATTTGAATTCGGTTCGATTCGATTTTACCCAGAATTTTTTTAACCGAACTAATCGAATCGAACAACCTAATAACCGAATCGATGAACACCTCTACCCTAGGTTCTCGAAATGTGATCAAGTCTGTTTGAATTAGTAACTCTCTTTTTTTTAGGTATTTTGGGGGTGAAAATATGCGATTATATAAGGGTGTTTGGGATTCGTTAAGAAATTTGAATAAGTAGTTTTAAACTTTTAATAATCAAATTCGTTAAAGAAAAGGCGCACCTTCATCACGGGTGCTAATTGAAATGATAAGGTGTCCCACTTCCATTCACTTTTTCCTTTTACGATTCTTTTTTTGCTTTCCATTCACTTTTTCCTTTTTCAATTCTTTTTTTGCTTTTGTACAATTTATCAGTTTCACCTTCACATGAAATTTCATTGTAATTACCAACTCCCATATAATTATTTCATCCGAAAGTTGTGGTTCTCCTAAACAGCATATAAAAAGACAACCATATATGCCAAAGACAATGTTTATATGCGAAATTTCATATAAAAAAGCAACTGGCTAGAATTATTGATTAAAGAAATTTCACCTACCATATCCAAATAAGACTTGACTTTTTGCATCTCATCCCAACTTCATCTTTGCTATATTAACATCTCACTTATTAGTTGAGTTCCACACTTGCAATTTCTCAAAACACTAGATTTGATTGTTCTCATTAAATCATTCTTTCACCAACGTATATATAATGACACCAAAATTATCGGAAAGGGTGGTTTCAAATCAGCCACTGACAACTTTAATGACACCAAGATCATCGGAAAGGGTGGTTTCGGATATGTATATGAAGGAGAACTATCTCAACGAAGGGGGAAAACTAAGGCGGCTTTTAAGCGTTTAGATCGTAAACACGGGCAAGGTAACCCTGAGTTCTGGAAGGAGGTCATGATGCTTTCCCGTTACACCCACGAAAATCTCATCTCTCTCCTTGGATATTGCAACGAGGGTGGTGAGATGATTTTGGTGTATGAGCACGCTTCTAATGGTAGTCTTGATCGCCATTTGAGTTCCACTACTCTCACGTGGACTCAACGTATTAGGATATGCCATGATGCTGCAAAGGGACTATGTTACCTTCATGAGGATAAGGGTAATCACCACAGAGTTCTTCACAGAGATATAAAAAGTTCCAATATTCTATTGGACGAGAACTGGAAAGCTAAAGTCTCTGACATGGGACTGGCAAAAGTAGGACCTGCTAATCAGTTTACGTTAGTCATCACCGATATTGTGGGTACATTTGGTTACATCGATCCAATGTATCTGCGCATGGGCTGTCTAACGAAAGAGTCTGACGTATACTCTTTCGGTGTTGTCCTTTTTGAAGTATTATGTGGAAGACTATGTTTTGATCATAGCAATGCTCATAGTGGGAATATAGTGCATATCTGGAAACAAAGATACGAAGAGAACAAGTTAGACGAGATTATGTTTAAAGATGATCTTGTGCAAGCATTGGATCAGAGTTCTTTGGAAGTGTTTTCAGAGATCGCCTTTCAATGTTTGCAGGAATCACGTGAAAAGCGACCAAAGATGTCTGATGTTGTGGAAAAACTAGAGATAGCACTCAAATCTCAGGAATCACTTGAAAGGGCATCTGAGTTCAAACATCTTGAAATCCAACTGGAAGATATCGTATCAGCCACCAACAACTTTGATGAAAGCAAGGTTATCGGAAGAGGTGGTTTTGGAAAAGTGTATGCAGGAGAATTGTCTCACTCTCAATCAGGAGAGAAAAGCATGGTTGCTATTAAGCGCCTTGATCGTCGATACGGACAAGGCGACCCTGAGTTTTTCAAAGAAATCAGGATGCTTTCATGTTACAGGCATGAAAACTTAATATCTCTCCTGGGATTTTGCTGCTAAGGGGGTGAGATGATCCTCATCTACGAGTATGCATCCCGTGGAAGTCTAGATCGCTTGTTAAGTTCCGCTGTTCTCACTTGGACGCAGCGTCTCAGGATATGCCTTGATGCTGCGAAGGGACTAAGCTTCCTTCATGATCCCAATGGAACACAGCAAAGAGTATTGCACTGTGACATTAAAAGTGGTAACATCCTACTTGATAAGAATATGACAGCGAAGGTCTCCGACTTTGGGCTTTCAAAGATGGGTCCTGCTAATCAACAGTACTCGCTTCTTATCACAAGTCCCGTAGGTACCCCTGGGTACTGTGATCCATTATATATAGAGACGTATTCCTTAACGAAAGAGTCAGATGTGTACTCTTTTGGGGTAGTCTTGTTTGAAGTCTTGTCCGGGAAACCATGCGTTGAATATAGCAAGGGCCAGTTAAAGGTAATTCACGTGCCTATGTGGAAGCAAAGCTACGAAGAGAATAAGTTAAATGATATTATCTTGCAAGATCTCATGCAACAAATGGATCCAAGTTCATTGAAAACATTCTCAGACATTGCATTTCAATGTTTACGGAAAGCTCGTGAAGAACGGCCAACAATGTCTCGTGTTGTGGAAGAACTGGAGATTGCACTTGAATCACAGGAATTTCCCGATCTCAGGCTCGAAGTGCTAACAAAGCATGAAGATATACTTATGGCTGTGGATCCTCTTCTAATATACAAAACTGGAAAGCAACTCAAAGAGCTTCTCTCCAAAGGCTTGATCATTGATGAGGGAAAAACGGTAATTAGCTACATTGCTTTGAGTTATTTATTTGAAGATTTATATTGGTAAATTATGTTTAAAAAATGTTAGCCTTTTTGTGGAAATTGACTTCATTGATACCAAATACATATGTATTTCTACTTATAAAACCAATATGACTCACTTTTTTAAAAATGACAGGGAAAAACGGTAATTAGCTACATTGCTTTGAGTTATTTATTTGAAGATTTATATTGGAAAATTATGTTTAAAAAATGTTAGCCTTTTTGTGGAAATTGACTTCATTGATACCAAATACATATGTATTTCTACTTATAAAACCAATATGACTCACTTTTTTAAAAATGACATCTCAAATGTGTCAAAATTGAGTCATCAAATTTAATCCAATTTCTTGTACTTTTTTTTAAAAATGCCATCTCAAGTGTGTTCATCTTTGGAGGTAAAAAAATAATAAATGATTTAGTTTACTCAAAATCTATTAGAAACTTAACACAAAACAAAAAATGGAACATTGTTATCAACGGCAATTACCAACTAGACTTGGGCCCAATTACCTTGACCCAAATTTAAAAGGCCTGGCCCAATTTATGCCCTGATTCTCATATTGTAAACCCAATAACTAAACTAATTCGGAACTTTATTTTTGATTGGGCGTAGTGGCTGTCTATAAATGAGAAGGGGGAACACATTGAAAGGATTTCCATTCAAGCCTGTCTCTATGAAATTGTTAATTCAAGGTGACTTATCCTATTCCATTCCTATCCCTTTTGTTTGTAACAGGGAGTGAGTTATGTATTTAGTGAATCTTCAATAACTTTTTTAGTTTCTCATTCTTTAATTCTTCTTTATGCAGATTTCCAGGGGGGCGATGTTATGAATATCTTCGTGAATTCAAAGCACGTGTGAGAGCTGAATACTTGACACCTCATATCTCATACACGGTCAACCTTATCTTTCAATATAAATATGAATCAGAAGTCAATTTATTTAACCCCCTGAGATACAAAATAGATGGAGAGGATGAGACAAAAGTTTTCATAATTTACCCTTCTATACATGAGAGAGAAGATGGATGGTTCATTGTTCCATTGTATAATTTTACAAGCCAACACACAACTGCAGACCTTCAATTTGAGTTTGAATTCCGTGTTACCTATCTACTAGTCGCTGGCATCGAGTTCCAACCATCTGAAGAAAAAGTAAGCAGTTTATTGTCAATGGTTATGTTATTTATAAAAGTTGTAAAGAAAAAATGACACTTAACCCAAACGTATGGCTCACTTGCTTGGATATATGTCATATATAGGTGGAACTTCCAGTGTTTGAAGAGTACCAATACATAATCGAGGCTGCCTCACAATCTCTCTTCTACAGATCCCTTAATGAACTTAAACAGATTCTATCGAAAGGAGAACACTGTCACATGATATCCATGGAAGATTGTTTAATTCCAAATGAGGATTCCACTCCTCGATATGAATCTCATTAATTGTCAAGGTGACTTGTCATGCTCAGACTTATCCTTATTGTTTCATGAGTATATATAAATTGATGCATCATTCTTTGCTTCTTCTTAACAAGTGGGGTTGGATCAGTTGGAAAACCCCTTGCCTCTCAACCGAGAGGTCAGGGGTTCGATCCTCACTCCCTACAAAAGGCCGGAGGTCCTTTTCTAACTTTGGTAGAACCGAAAGCAGCCTCTCTACCTTAGGTAGGGGTAAGGCTGTCTACGTCTCAACCTCCCCCATACACCGTACGGTATTGGGACCCATAACCCGTGGAAGACGGTATTGGGAGTTACTTTACTTTTTTTTATTATTTGCTTTTCTTCTTCTTCATGCAGATTTCCAGCGGGCCTTTATAAAACAAACAAAAAGGGATTTAAAACACGCGTGAAGACCCAATTATTGTCTCCATCAATCACATACACCGTGAACCTTGTATACAACCATTCCTCATATTATAAACAAGTGTACGTAGACCTCGATTACAGATTAAGAGGGGAGACAACAACTTCTACTGTGAACGTTGCAAATGGAAGAAATTTTGATTATTGGCATAGGATAGTTGAATTGTTTCAATTCAATAGTGATGGGAGTATTGTTGATCTTGAAATTGATTTTGACGATCATGGAACCAAAATACAAGGAGTAGAAGGCATCTTGTTTCAGCCCCTGTAAAAAGTAAGCTGACAGTTATCAAGATAAGGTTGGGTCGGGAACATGTAGAAATTTGTTTGGGTCAAATTATTTCGGGTCAAAATGGGTCTGACCGGTTGGGTTAACCTGCTACCTATTGGTTTTAATTTGAATTTCATAAAATAGACAAATTACATGAAACTTTAACTATGGCTAAAAGATAAATTTCAATAGAAAGTATTAAACTAATTATAGCCAATGTTGTTTTTGCTTTAATTTAGTTATTTACATTATCTTCATTCCAAATTTAAAAAGACTCGTTATCATCGATCATGATCCAAAATGTTGGTTATTACTGTATCTAATAATCTGATGAACTGTTAAAAGAATTTGAAATTTAGTTAAAACTAACAAAGTGAATTACCAAAAGAACTGATTTAATATATAGCGGCCACATGGGAAGCATGTAAGATGTTTGATGCATTTTACTTAATGGGTTTCCCACAGCTTTCACTTCATCGCCTTTTGAAATGGAGGTTGGGGCAAAAATGGCCAATTAATGTCTGATATCTGTTTAAATTTGACAGGTAGAAAATCGGACAATGAAGAAGAATCTCTACTCAACTCTTGGAAAATGGTTCCGATTCAATAATCAATAGGTATATTTATATCGTATATGTAGTTGTTGTGTTGCCTATGAACACAGTTACTGGTTTAAAAGGAGGTATTATAGAGTTTCTAAATATTTATTCACATTTGTTTTATTCATAGATGTCTTATCTTGATGAAAATGGGAAGAAATGTTTAATGTCTGATATATGTTTAAATTTGATAGGTGTAAGACCCAATGTTAGAGGATGACAAGGTAAAGGATACACAAACCACATCAAATAAGGAGGTATATTTATATCTCATATGTAGCTGTTGTACAGCCTACAAACATGGTTTCAGTTTTTTAATGGGAAGTACTACAAAATTTCTAAACAGTTACTTACGTATATATTTTTACTGGTAGTGGTCTTATCATGATAAAAATGAGAAGAAATATGCTATCAGTGAGATCGGGTTGCTTAACAGTGAAAGGTTATTTTATTTGGCCCTCTTTACCTGAATCGAGGTTCTTTCTCTATCTTCTTGCTAGTTTTCTTGGACATGTTTATGTGTTAGCTCTAAAAAATTAGTGGATGGTATGGTTGCTCCCTTTGGTTGTTATTATTTTAGCTGATGATGCCTTGCTCTCTACTCATTTTTGTCACCATATTTGTGAGGTTTGGGGTATTCTGCAAATTTTGGTGATAAGGTGTGTGTGCTTGGCTAAGGAAATGTAGTCTGCAGATATGATAGGCAATTGAGAAGGATTTGTCGTTTGTACTAGATGAGTAGATGATGCCCCTCTTTGATAATTTCTTTGAATCTGTAGTGTGACGTAAGGAGGTAAACTACACTATATGCCTATATGGTTCTGTGTTTAGCTATCACAGGTGTTGGAAATGTAGTCTTGTGCTTTAGGCCATCTTTGGTGATATATAGGTTAATGCTTTCTCTAGTTTCTGATGCATATAGACTAGTATCTGTTGGTAGCATGTTGGTCGAATTGTTGCAGTTTCTGGGTTTATTGGCATGTCAAAGTGCTAATATTTATACATTGGTTCACCCCCAAAAAAAATGTATGCACATTGGGCTAAAAATCTGCTAAACAATGAGTTCAGACTTCAGACACTAATATCAAGATTAATTAGGTTGGTTTTTAACAACTGACAAAATTGGGACTGTGGGTATTCATCCCACATAAAAGTCAGGTACTTATGTGCAAAAACAAATTAAGCAGCAGCTTCTAAGGATGCTCCATATATTAAAAAAAAGTAAAGTAACTCCCAATACCGTCTTCCACGGGTTATGGGTCCCAATACCGTCTTCGACGGTGTATGGGGGAGGTTGAGACGTAGACAGCCTTACCCCTACCTAAGGTAGAGAGGCTGCTTCCGGTTCTACAAAAGGTAGAAAAGGACTTCCGGCCTTTTGTAAGGAGTGAGGATCGAACCCTTGACCTCTCGGTTGAGAGGCAAGGGGTTTTCCATATATTGTTTCTACATAATATTTTAGACGGAAAGTCTTGAATAATAATTTTCAGTCATGAGCTAACCCATTCAGACCCATTGGTTTTTGCAACTAGACCCATATATTCTGTGCAAAAGGGCAAAGATGAGAATGTGCTTCACAGTTATTAGTATAATGTGCATACCATCACTGTGCTTATCCCCATATAGTCCACTTATATTGTGTTGGTAGCTCTTATGGATTGTCATACCAAGGAAAACCACTGCACTTTTGGAGTCTTAGTTCTAATAGTTTCCCATACATGTTTACCGGCAAATGGGACTCCATTAACTTTTGAGTTTTTCCATACAGCTACATATTTTCACAAAGGTTAAAACATGTTCTTAGATGCGTATAACTTGAGGATACTTTGTATACCACTCAAAAAGCCACTTTCATCTTCCATCTTTGAGTATAACTGCATACAAGCCACACTGAAGTGGATTCCCCGTTCCCAATTTATGGACATTATGACACATCACTTTATCTCTGTATCCAACAAGTTCTTTCATCCTCAACTGTCTGAATTTTCATGTATAACTTCCCAGACACTCGTCCATTTTAACTTCATTGTGTGACTTCATTATATTCCATAAATGGGTCAAAACAGGTAATCGTTAAGAAAGACACTTTATTACACTCCAATATTCAATAAAGGCTTGATGTATTCCATTTATCCAAATCTTTAAACCCTGGACCTCCTTGATTCTCTGGCATACAAATATATTTCCTTGCCACTTTAACTCTACCTTTGGTGATTTGTTGACACCATAGGAAACCTTTCAAAATTCTGTTGAGCTCTTTTATAGTTGTTGTAGAAAGCTTGAATACTGAAGCCTAATAAACCCAAATAGGCTCAAGAACATAAGCCAGCAATTATGAAAAGCTTAAAAATAGATCTTTAAACATTGGATTTTGTAGCCCACGGTACCCAAAGCATTGTAGGACTTTGCTTTGGTGCGTGATAGCATGTATTATGACCAATCTTTCAATTTATCTGTAATGAATGAGTAAGCACTTGTAAAACCTTCCCATTTTTTTAAATATTTAGCACGTCCATGTGCTCAATAATAAACATAAAGAACACGTTAGTTGGCTTCTACTACATGCAAACCTCACTTTTTAAATCTATTACATGTATGAATGTATGATGAGTTTTTCTATTTCTGCAGATTTGGAGAAGTGCTTGTAATAACAGCTAGCTACAGATTTGAAATTAAGAGAAAAATCGAATCAAAGGTAGTATCGCCTCAAACAACATATGCAGTTTACCTTGTCTACAAATTACCACAAGACCAATCCACATTCAAGGCTCCTCTGGAAGTTGATTTTGGTAGATTTGCCTATCTAGTGAGCCCACCAGACACCCCTGTTATTGGATCAAAGCTTGATGAGAACACACACAACACGCTGAATAGGCCCAATAAACTGAAGGTCGTTCCACAACAAAGAAGTGATGGTTGGATGGAAGTAAAATTCTGGGAATTTCATACCCAAACTACTATGGAAACAATCTCTATGGATCTTAAGTTAACGCATCCCGGTTACAAGGATCTTAGTGGGCTAATGGTACAAGGCATTGAGATTAGACCCATATAGATTCTCTTTTTGATTCAAAACTCAAGTGTAAGGACAATTAATAAGTTTTTTTTTTTTTCTTTTTTTATGTTATTTACTTTTTGTAATGAATACACGGTGAACCAAATACGTGTTGAGCAGTTATATTTTGTACACTCTTATTTACATTTTGTGACACCACATTTAACAAAAAGAAAAAATAATCGAAAAAGGTTTGAACAGCATAAATACATGATGCGTGGTTTTGCAACCTTACAGCAGGTTTTACCTCTCAAGGGATCTCAAGAGGCTTACAACCCCACCAGGCAGTGTACCTGACCGATGTAGTATAGTGTAGTGGTAAGTACGGGGGATTGATCGTTCTCCACAGGGAATAGTGTTCGTTAGGTATGAAAAACTACTCTAATTAGGTCTAAGGGTTGAGGAAGATTCTTTTTGTATTTTTATGTTTTTTATGAAAACAAGTAAAATCTCGGGTTTGAAGGAGTGGGCGGAATTAGTTGCTAGTCAACTAACCCAAATTACTACGAATGCAAATAAAATAAAATAACTGAAAATAAAATGTTGGTGGAAACTTATGTGTAGAGAAATGTGTTCACTTAGATTTCCTTACTCCCTAACTATCTTTTACCGGTTGATTAGTTTGTATTGGTTGCGTGGATGACGGGTGTATTCCTTAATACCAATCGTGGAGTGGCGTACGTACTTCCCCAACTCTATGAACTCCTACTTCACTCCTATGTCGAGCCGGCTAGGAAGCTCCTAACATGGGATCACTAGAATTCGCTCATGCATTAAATACAACCATAAAAACCTCTAGTACGCATTTGGTTCATGTTTCTTAAGACGTTCAAGCAAGTTACCGAATAGGAAGTTAGCCAGTTTTCTTAAGCCTAACATAGATAAACAATCATCCAATACAACTAATAACACACTAATAACCAATAATCAATAGCTAGGTTTCATTAGATCTAAGCAAACACAAGATAAATTTAGCCTAACATATTAAACAAAAGACAAGAACAAGATAGAATCAAACAACACATAGACATATTGAATGATTAATTGATAACTTATCTTCAATGTAACATGGAAGATCTCAAGGCAAAAAGCCTTGAAAAAGAAGCTAAATTCGTCTTAGGGTTTTCTCCCAAAAATTCCACACTAAGTTCCACACTAATGACAAAGAATTGCAAAACTATATATAGATTTTTACATCTGACGGCGTCACGTTATGGAATGTGACGCCGTCACCTCGCCGCTTTTAGGGTTCCCGGATGGCCTTCTTGACGCCGTCCCTCTTTAGTTCTCCAAAAATCCGTTCTGGCTTATCAAGGCTTGACGCCGTCAGACCTTGAATGTGACGCCGTCCCTCTTGAAATTATACCGTGACGCCCTTGATCAGATTAAAGGGTGACGCCGTCAGAATTCCATGCAAATTTCTCTGGCTTATCATGAGTAATTTTCACATCCACCTTTTCCTTGCCAAGCCATGACGCCGTCCAGGGTAAATCCTGACGCCGTCAAAGGTAACTTTTAGCCGATTTTGAGACTTTGTCGTTTTCTTCACTTTTATGCTCCAAAAACGTCCAAAATGCTTCCTTTTCCAGATTTCTTCTCAAAAGTACCTAAAATGACAAAAGAAACGATTTAGGGCAATATTTGATCAAATAAATACGATTTAGGGCTTAAATGACCCCTTAAAAGCGGTACACTTTTCGCTTCATCAAATACCCTTACACTTGAGATTTGCTTGTCCTCAAGCAAATGCGCTTTTATTCTAATCAAAATACAAGTTAGGGGTCATTTAATGCTAACATAAAAGTAATTACAACAAATATTCGTTCCACTTTAATCATAATAAGCACGGAGATTACAAACTAGCACCTCACAAGTAGTGTTTAGATACTCACATCTCTCAAGTGTCATCAAAATAAATCTCATAAATGAAAACGGATAATATCTCTCACTACCTGTCATAGCAAATAGATTACCATAGGCTTGGGAAAGGATCGAAAACCTCCTCCACTAGGCGTAAGCACCAAAGATAAACTATCAAAGAGGGCTTTTACATGGGTTATAACGTTAGGTGTAGGGATATGATAAACACGGATTTGTTGGATACGGGATATTTTACTGGTGGCGAGTTAACGATCTTGATTAATTACATGTACTATACAATGTTGCTAAGCCAAGACTCGACTCGATCTTAAGCTAAAAACAAAATAACAAAAACATAAAATAAACATAAAATGAAACGGGATGGTAGTCCGTATGTTTTTTCTATTTCTCTTTTTCTCATTTTTTTTTGTATTTTTCTTGAAATTTTTTGGTTTTTTTTTTTTTTTTTTTTTTTTTTTTTTTTTTTTTTTTTTTTTTTTGCATACACTCTTGCCCTACCATCCAAAATAATACATCATAGGGGCGTTGCATTCCCCTTACACTTGAACTTTTACATAACTTTACAAATACTTATTCTAATGACTCGAATTAAGATAATCAAAACACTTGGAGTACTTTTAAAATATTTAGCACATATGGGGGTAATAAATGATGTTCTTCCCCATTACTCCATTATACTAGTACTTTACCCATGAGTCCCAATCGTCCCAAAACAATATGTACAAGGATATGACTCGACTTAGCAACCATGCAATCAATTAGATAATTAACTTGGGGTTTAAACAAATGTTGTCACAATAATGCACTAAAAATGAGTGCATACAAGGTAGGCTAAGGCGATTTGGGTGTACATTTTAGTGGGGTGTAAACAAATTCTTCCTTTAAGTAAAATGCTTAAAGGTCGAAACAAAAAGATAGGCTCTGAGGGGTGTACTAGGGGTATCGTGTACTAAAAATGAGTACAACGCAAAGGGTGTGGGAGAATTACTTGACCAATGTAGCCAAAGTAATTATAACAAAAACACAGGTGTAAAACAATGGGTTAATCCTAATGCCTCTTATCATGTAGTAAATCTAACTACACGAATGTAGTCTCACTTGTGGCCTCGGAATGGTCCTAACGCAAGTTCTAGAATCTAAGTGCTACCGGTACACACATCATAGCATAAATGCTTTTCCTACCAATTCTAGGGGCGAACCTCACATATTTGGGGGTAGAAAATTTTTTAGTGGTACGGTTTTTGTGCTAGTCATATAACTCCTATCCGTGAGACGCTCATTAAGACCAAAGTTTCACTCCTATATGTTGTAAAAAAATTTAAATTTGGCACTAAAATTACTCTAACAGGTATTTCTCTCAGTTTTATTACACATCTACTATTAAACAAACAAAATCAAGCGCAATAGCATTCTCTAAAATCGTACTTTTACCCCCCCTTACACTTAAGATGAACATTGTCCCCAATGTTCAAATAACCAGATGTAAAAGCATAAAGTAAAAGAATGAAATCAAATACTCCCCTGATTCGCTCGGTGGATAATGAAATAACACGGTTAAATCTTCTTCCAAGGTAATGTAGAAGCTTCATGACTAATGCATCGCCAAAAGCTTGATTCCATATACATTTCCTTGTCCAAAATAACCTGTTAAACCTGAGAAAACAAACACGAAAACCTGCATAACAACGGCGGGATAAATCTATAAATAAGGATATAATGCTTGTGGAATGATAATTTTGCAGATTCTTGGAGATTATAAGTTGGAGATTTAATAAAAACTTTTTATGAAAACAAAACTTTCAAAAATTTCTGAAAATTAAATCTGACGCCGTCAGGTTATAAACCCTGACGCCGTCAGAAATGACCTGACAAAAATTCTCATGTTAAGTTTCCGGAAAATTTCTGGAAAAACCTTTACCTTACTTCCTGGAAATCCTGCAAAACATCATTATGACTCGATACAAGCATTTGACTCAAACAAATACTAATATGTATGTTAATTTAATATTATTATGATTCATGTTCATTTGTGTTCTAATAAACCGATTTGGATTTCCCTTACACTTATCTTTTGCAAAATACCTTATATGTAATTAAGACGAAGTTAAAACAAGATAAAGATTTCACAATTTAGTTTTGAAACATGAATCAATAATAATGAACTAAAACAACATACGGAAACAAATAAAAATCAAAACAAACAAATAAATAAACACACAAAGCAAATAAATAAAGCTCGGGTTGCCTCCCAAGAAGCGCTTTTCTTTATTAACGAGTCTTGTAGCTAGACTCAAAGTCGCCGTACATTACGTGACTCCATCATTGGTCACGGTTCCTAGGCCATTCTCCTTTCCGGTTTTATATTCTGGTCCTAATTTCAAACAATCCTTGTAGAAACCGAATATCCTTTTCATAACATAGTCTACTCCTTTACTCCTATCCTCATCATTCCTATAGTAGACCGCTTGCTTAAGCTCCTTCTCAACATTTGACAAGTGTTGGAATTGCTCTATCTTATATGGCATTTGGTAGTTTACCTCATCGGTCTCATCCTTAAATCTAACTATCCCTAAGGAAGGTTCATAAGTCATTCTAGAGACCTCAACAAATGGTTTTCCAAAAACCACTTGAGTTAAGGATGCATCGACTATTGGGCGGATATCTTCTACAATTACAAAGTCGGTGATATAGGTGAAGTTTCCTACGTAAACCGGTAATCCCTTAACTCTTCCCGTGAAGTTACTCATCCAACCCTTATCAGGAAACATCCTATACCCAAGTTGATTCTTCATTATCAAGTTGTAGTGGGCTCTAGTCATGATGTTTATGGGCGATCTAAGGTCGATGTAAGCTTTCCACACATGTAGATGTCCGATGTTGCATGGTATGTTGAGATTAGAGGGGTCGCCCATTTTTATAATTGGTCTACCTAGGAAGTATGGTGTCTCGGGGTCATCGAATAAGTCCTTATGATATGCGCGCTCTTCCTTAGTGGGTAGCCTATTGAAGTAGTCCTCATCATTATCTACTTCCTCTACTTCACTTTTCTTAACTTCCTTATCAACCTCGACTTTCTTAACCTCATCCTTAGGTCCAATTTCTATCCTACCCTCATTCTTGTCACTTTCTTCCATGCTCCCATCGATTGGTTTAATAGTGACAACGTTGACGAAGTGGACATGTTTGGATGAAGAAGGGTCTTTGACTTGGGGTCCGCTATTTGTGTTCCTAGCGTCCTTATGTGGAGGTGATAGCACTTGGTTATTGAGGGCTTTCAACAAAGTGTCAATCTTATTGGTCATCTCGCTTTGTTTTTGTTTGAAATCGGCTTCAAACTTGGCTAAACGAGCTTCTTGAGATGCCATAAATTGAGACATCAATCCTTCAAAGTTATTGGTACTACCATTGCCGGAAGGATTGTTGTTGAAAGTACGGTTCATGTTGGAACCGCTTGATTGGAAACGATTAGGTGGGTTGGAAGAATTAGTTTGTTGTGCGTTTTGGTTTTGTTTCCACCTAAGGTTTGGGTGATTTCTCCATGAGGGGTTGTATGAATCACCGTAAGGGTTTGGCTCGGGTTTGAAAGTGTACCACTTGTCTCCCGCTCCGTCGGTACGCGAGGATGCGTAGTCCACAAAAGCTTGTTCGGGGAGTTCCATGCAATCACGAGTGTCGTGGGGACCACTACATAATTCACATGAAGAAGTGATTTTGTTCACTTGGTTTGAAGGTTTAGGAGCCTCGTAGGATTTCATAAGAAACTTGACTTGGTCTTCAAGTTCTATGATCCTACGGTCGGAAGTGCTTGAATTGTTCAAAGGCAAAGATATTGCCTTGACCGTTTTATTCAAATCACGGGGATCACTCCAACTTTCGTTGTCATAAAGAGCAAGATCTTCTAGGAGAGCCCATGATTTTTCCGCACTTAGATCACGTAGCTTACCACCGGCTGATTGGTCAATGGTTTGCCTCGTGGAGAGATTGATATGGTCATAGAAGATTTGGACTTGGAGCCAAAGTTCTATGCCATGGTGAGGGACTTTTTGGAGTAAGTCCTTGAATCGAGTCCATGCCTCGTAGAGGGTTTCGCCTTGACGTTGTTGGAACATCAAGATATCATTCCTTAGCTTGGTAGTTCTTCCCGGTGGGAAAAACTGAGCAAGGAAACGAGTAGTGAGATCATCCCAAGAGGTGATGGAACCTGCGGGTTGACGCTCTAGCCATTGACTAGCTTGGTCCCGCAGAGAGAATTGAAAGAGACGCAATCGGGTCGTCTCTCGAGTGGCAACATCAAGGTCTATAGAATCAACGATTTTAAGAAAGTCCTTGAGGTGTTGATTAGGATCTTCAGAACGAAGTCCATGGAATGCGCATCCGCTTTGCACCAACCGGATGGTGTCGGATCGCAAGGGTGTGACATTGGCTCCTTGGGTGAGCTCAATGGTGTTTCGATAGCCATGGTGGCTAGGACGGGAATACTCTCCTAAAGTACGGGCTCTAGGAGGTGGTTGTTGTGGTGGGTTGTTGGGATCAAGGATATTACCACCTTCCATGATGTCGGATGGTAATGGTTACGAACAAAGACACGAAGAAAAAAGATAGACTAAAGAAAAACCTAGAAAAATAAAATAAAAATCTCACTAGAAAGGAATCTAGTGAGTAGACCTAATAGAAATAACAATTCAACCTAAACAATAACTATTCCCCGGCAACGGCGCCAAAAACTTGATGCGTGGTTTTGCAACCTTACAGCAGGTTTTACCTCTCAAGGGATCTCAAGAGGCTTACAACCCCACCAGGCAGTGTACCTGACCGATGTAGTATAGTGTAGTGGTAAGTACGGGGGATTGATCGTTCTCCACAGGGAATAGTGTTCGTTAGGTATGAAAAACTACTCTAATTAGGTCTAAGGGTTGAGGAAGATTCTTTTTGTATTTTTATGTTTTTTATGAAAACAAGTAAAATATCGGGTTTGAAAGAGTGGGCGGAATTAGTTGCTAGTCAACTAACCCAAATTACTACGAATGCAAATAAAATAAAATAACTGAAAATAAAATGTTGGTGGAAACTTATGTGTAGAGAAATGTGTTCACTTAGATTTCCTTACTCCCTAACTATCTTTTACCGGTTGATTAGTGTGTATTGGTTGCGTGGATGACGGGTGTATTCCTTAATACCAATCGCGGGGTGGCGTACGTACTTCCCCAACTCTATGAACTCCTACTTCACTCCTATGTCGAGCCGGCTAGGAAGCTCCTAACATGGGATCACTAGAATTCGCTCATGCATTAAATACAACCATAAAAACCTCTAGTACGCATTTGGTTCATGTTTCTTAAGACGTTCAAGCAAGTTACCGAATAGGAAGTTAGCCAGTTTTCTTAAGCCTAACATAGATAAACAATCATCCAATACAACTAATAACACACTAATAACCAATAATCAATAGCTAGGTTTCATTAGATCTAAGCAAACACAAGATAAATTTAGCCTAACATATTAAACAAAAGACAAGAACAAGATAGAATCAAACAACACATAGACATATTGAATGATTAATTGATAACTTATCTTCAATGTAACATGGAAGATCTCAAGGCAAAAAGCCTTGAAAAAGAAGCTAAATTCGTCTTAGGGTTTTCTCCCAAAAATTCCACACTAAGTTCCACACTAATGACAAAGAATTGCAAAACTATATATAGATTTTTACATCTGACGGCGTCACGTTATAGAATGTGACGCCGTCACCTCGCCGCTTTTAGGGTTCCCGGATGGCCTTCTTGATGCCGTCCCTCTTTAGCTCTCCAAAAATCCGTTCTGGCTTATCAAGGCTTGACGCCGTCAGACCTTGAATGTGACGCCGTCCCTCTTGAAATTATACCGTGACGCCCTTGATCAGATTAAAGGGTGACGCCGTCAGAATTCCATGCAAATTTCTCTGGCTTATCATGAGTAATTTTCACATCCACTTTTTCCTTGCCAAGCCATGACGCCGTCCAGGGTAAATCCTGACGCCGTCAAAGGTAACTTTTAGCCGATTTTGAGACTTTGTCGTTTTCTTCACTTTTATGCTCCAAAAACGTCCAAAATGCTTCCTTTTCCAGATTTCTTCTCAAAAGTACCTAAAATGACAAAAGAAACGATTTAGGGAAATATTTGATCAAATAAATACGATTTAGGGCTTAAATGACCCCTTAAAAGCGGTACACTTTTCGCTTCATCAATACAGATAATATCGTTGTACCCATATAGATTTTATCTGATTTTAAAGATCATGCTACCATTGTTCCATGCTCTGCTTTGGTATGTCTTAGAGTTATGAACATCATAATAATATAACTTTCAGAATTATCATATGCTATCTAATCATATACAGCATAAAGTTTGTGTGTGTTTGTTACCATCAGAGATTTACCGGAAAGTTGATCCGAAACTAAACAACTTTTTTTCAGTTCAAAAAAGCTTTTTTTTTTTTTTTTTTTTTTGGGAATTTCAGAATTTACCCATTTTGAATAAGTTGTAAATTGCACACTCTAGATTGCAGAAATGTGAGATATAACATTAAACTTAAATAAAGTTAGAAACACACTTGTTGAAGATATTAGATGACCTATAAACCATACAGATCTTTATGCTTTCATGCTGTCAATATATATTTGCTAAATTATTAGAAATCATGAATTTGAAAAAATGCATATAAACGATGATTATGTATGTTGTCATTATAGTGTTTTTATTTGAAACTGACGTTAATTTTGAGCTTTACGATGAGAAAATCCACTCGACTTAATCCTAATATGGATTTATGGCCAACGATGGTCATAAGTCTTGTTGTTGCGACAAAAGTGTTGCCTCTAATACTTAGACTTTTGTTGTTTCACCACAGGCTGAACTACGACGTTGTCATGCCTCTCTCATGGTTACATTGTTACCTAACTGAATTCGCTTGTTGTTTTGACTATCATGTTTTGTTGTTACATTAGAAGGATACCCGCACGTTGCTTCGGTGGGTACCTTATCACTAATTTTGCTTGAAGAACAATATATTTTGATTACATGTTTTCCGTGATGACTTTATGTAAAGGTGCACACGATTGGGTTTGGGTAGAATAAGCAACTCCAACCACCATATATAGTACTGGATAATTAATTAACGAACAAGAAAGATCTACAATAAATTTGGAACGAAGGTAGCATAATGTAACATTTATTGCCCTAATCATTCATAACCCTAAACACACTCTTAACAAAACATCCGTCCCCATTTTTTTTTTCCTCTGGCACTTCATCAAAATAAATCTAGATATTTTTTCTACTACTCCCTCCGTCCCATATTATGTGTCCACTTTGACTTTTTTGAGTCTTTCTTGATCAACTTTGACCATTAATATTTTTATTTGTATTATATAATACTTGATGAAAATTATACCAAGATACATTTAAAACTCAATCAATTCATATATTTTTCATCAAGTATTATATAACACAAATAAAAATATTTATTAATATTTATTGTCAAAGACTAAAAAAATCAGGAGGGAGGTATTACTAATTTGCAGCCATCAAAAATCTAACCGTTCCTTCCATCTTAGACCAAGAGTAATGGGGCGTTGAAGTGGGCTTAGTTGCCCTTTCAAAGCCCGTTGATCCACCCCCATGGGGCGTTGAAGCCTGTTGAAAACAAATAAAACCAACGAGCGTTGATGCTACAACTGGCATTTCTTTATTTGCCTCTTGACAAGCAGCGTTAAAGTGAATAAAGCATGCTGCCAAAACAAGTTCTCTCTCTTTCATTTAATAAACGGACGTTTCTTATTGGTCCAAAAAAGTTCTTTCTCTCTCATATTAATTAAAGTTAACACTCTGTAATACCTAAAAAATCCAAAATGTGCAAAATGACCAAAATGCCCCTACAATTTTAAAATTTTATTTAAAAGCTTATAAATCACCAAATAAATTCCAAACCTTCGGGAATGAGCTAGATATGAAGCCAAATAATTTTTATGACTACATTTTAACCTTTAGAAATGTAAAAAATTATACAAAGTATTTATTTTGACCGGATTTAATTAATTCGTATATTATATATTAATATTAAATCAATTTAAATTATATAAAATGTAAGATAATTACAAATAAAGTTAGGATATCTTCCAAATCAGTATTTGATCTCAAATATAATATCTTGGGCCGAAATATTTGATCCCTCCCCTAATATACCCGTTTTTATTATTTATTCTATATATACAAAATATACCGAAAACCCAAAAACCTTCACAAAAATCGATTCTACTTCGTACGACTTGGGGAAAAATTCTTGGGAATTTTTTTGGTGTTCTACAACATCTAAAGAAGGTAGGAAAATTTTTGGAGGTCGTGGGATTCATTCGTTTGATCGCTAGGCATTTTTTTTGTCGAATAAACCCTAACCGAGAGGTATAAATTTCTATTATCCCTTCCACACGTTCGATTCTTCATGTAACATTTTTATTGTGTTCTTTGGATCATATAAGACCTAAATAAAATATATAACATGGATCATGCAAGCTAATTCGATCATAATAAATTTAGAGAGCTAAAACGTATAAAAATTCTAAATCGAACCATGCAATTTTTATAGGGCTTGTAATTATTTATTTTGAACTCTATACAAATAATATAACCTAGGAAAAATGATAGTTCGAATTATGGAGGCTTAGATTAGTCATGGTTAATTTATTTTGTAATCGGATATTAAAGAAAATAAAGAAAATAAAAGAAAACCCTAATAATGATTTAGGGTTAGGGTTTGCACATGGAATCTGAGCATTTAATGCAGAATTAATGATTGTGTGATGATGGGGTAATGATTTGTGAGCTAGGGTTAGGGTTTGTAATTATAAAAGTGTATACGATTTAGAATTAAAATAAGAAGGGTGTGTTTTGCCAACTTTGAAACTTAAGGGTTATTTTTATAATGTTAATTAGGTCAGTACAAATGTGTAAAAATTATAACATGAGGTCCTTATGTGTAAAATTTGCAAGATCATGATTTATTTGTTAATTTAAGGTACGAATTGGAAATTAATTAATTAGAGGGACTAAAAGTGTAAATTCTGGAAACTTGAAGTCATTCTGAGTAAATAATGTTATTAAGGGTGTAATGTGTAATTTTGAGGATTTATGGGCTTAATATGTAATGGTTACTAAATTATGATTTAATTTATAAGTTTTGTAAACTTAAGGGACCAATTGTGTAATTTCTTAAATATGAGGGGTCTGATTCGTACTATATATAATTCTGATGTGACATTCTGTAATTTTGTAATATAAGATGCTTGTTTGGTAAACATGGATATTATAGGGATTAAATCATGAATTATGTAATTATAGGGATTAATTTGTATTTTAAATAATTAAAAGGATATAAAGTGTAAATTGTGAAACTTATGTCATTCTGAATAACATGGGTATTTAAATCAGTAACTTAAAGTATTTTCATGTTAGACCTTTGAATTTGGTGAATTTACAATTAAAACCCTAAACTATGAAAACTTGTCATAAATAACCCTAGACTTTTGTAACTTGCTAAAATATACCTTAATCCCATAATAAGGCTTGATTAATGACTTAACCTAAATTGGTGATATTATAATCTTTCTAATTATGGAAATCTGCTAATTATGGAAACTTGCTAATTCGGGAAACCTGCTAAATAAGGAAAGTTACCTAACAAGGAAAGTTACTTAAAATGGAAAGATAACTAAAAACTGTAACACCCCGTGCCCGCTTAGACCAAAAACTTGACTTTTTACGCGGAAACGCTTGAACCAAAACTGACTCGCTGTTACTCTTTCATATTCTGACAAAAATCTATAAACTTTCAGCCCTTGAGACTTTTTTTAGATGAAAGTAGACTCAATTACCTTCAAAACGATAGGTCGCACGACCCGTGAAGACTTACGGATTAAAAGATATGATTTTTTGAAAACTGCCAAACCTGGACTGTGGATAGATGCGCCGTATCCCAAAAAGAGATGCGCCGTATCTACCAAAAATCTGCAAAAACAGACCTACTGTCTTAAAAATGCAGTTTCGCGAAGCCCGTTCAGAAACCCGACCTCCCGGACTCGAAACTTAACCAAACTTTCCAGACTTCATTAGTATGTCCATTAGATCATTTTCATATAAAAACATCTCTCGTTTGACCACCCGGAATAGTACTTCCAAAATCACGGGTTTTACACTAAAAACCCGTTTTGACCCATTCATGACAAATACCACATACGACTTCCGTTTTACACCAAACTTTTCAGAAATCATTCATTTAACATATCAAACATGTTCCAATAACACTTGACACGTTTACTACTCAAAATGGGTACGTTTACACTTAAACCAAACGCCCCTTTAACTTGAACCATAAACACATAAACTACACTTTGACACACCATTTGACTACAAATCGTGTGAGCGACCTTAACATACAACTTGCCATACGGCTACACTTTACCAACTCATAAAAGACCAACGGGGTACAAACTTACACACGAGCTCGGTATTCTACCTAAGCTCCTAAACACATATTACCTTAAATCTTGCATAACCAAAACCTTAATCCACATATCCAAGCCATCCATAAGAACATGCCAACCTACAAAAAGGTTAGACAACTAAACCATAAGCACAAAGGCTTAGTAAGTAAAACGACCATAACATACTATTATACTTCAATCCACATAAGCATCATATACATAAACACTTACTTCATGGCTTACATACACAAATCTCAACTATCACATATCATCAACATATTCCATAGCATCATCTCATCACATAAGCCATAAACATGGCATCACATAAGCATATCCAAGCTCATCTTCTCAACATAACCATACATAACACATAATGATAGAAATCCATATAACATATGCTATCATCATTTTACTTACCTTAATCCAAGCTAAACATATCAAGAACATCATCATCATCACAATGATCCATCATCATCATCGATCGGTCAAACCACAACCTAACAACATAACAATAAATAACATAACAAGGGTTATCAAAACCCACCAAACATAATCATCTTTCATAACATATCATCATATGATCATATCTTGATCATATGATGAAAACCCACTTAACTCTTAACTTATAATCATTATAAGGATTACTTACTTGCAAGGATCATTGGTACTAGCTTAACTCTTGATTTGGAGCACTAATCTTTCACCAATTTGATCACCAAGGAAAACATGGTTTTCCCTCCTTCTTGGTTATGTCGACATTCACAGACTTAGAATGATATGGAGATTACTAGAATCTCCTGGATATATCTAGCTATAACACAAGTTTGGGTCATTGTCAAGAATGGCCCCTCAAGTCCCTTTTCCTTCTAATTTGGCCACAACTAACTTTATAACATGTTTAATACTTGGCAACCTAGGCCCCTTTAGTTACACATCATATTTTACATAACCACTTTAGTCATATTTTGACTATCGGGTTTGACTAAAATGTTACATTCGTTGACTGACCAATCACATGAGGTCTTTATCCCTTTTCATCTAGGGTGGGGTCCCAACACCCAGAAAACGGGTCTAACAATTCTACCCCCCCTTATTTAGATTTCGTCCCCGAAATCTCTCGTCTAAAACTATCCAAAACTAAATTCACGACATATACATGTCCTTGTTATCATGCTTTCTAAGCCAATTCCTTGCAACGATCTGAGTGATCACGCAATTTCTTAACTTGGTATACATAAACAGAACTCATAATCCACTATAAACAACTTTCTCATCACAAGCTTATCTAAAATTTCCCACAATTGACGACTTGTCATACGGAAATTTACTACTTTGACTTTATATAAGCCAAACTTCATCACTATAAACACGACATACGCCCATGCACTAACATGACATAACATCTTATACCGGTTAATTTCACATTCCACATAATACTAACACATAACTATACCAAAAACCGGCAACTTATCTCAAAATATACAAAGTACCATACAACGGCACCTTTCAAAATTCTTTCACATGCATCTCTTAAGCAACCTTTCTTTCTAAATTATGGAGTACTCATCATTTAACTTATCAATTTAGTGCATAACTCATTTTAGACGTTTATCTTAAGGTTTCACACATTACCTTAACACTGCTATCACTTTTATTCATATCTATCTTTTCTTATGACGTCTAACATGTTTTAGTTTTCACTTTCTCATATCACTATCCGTACTCATGTCATATCGGCTACACATAAGTCCACTTATTTATAACTCTTTATTTACATAAAAAGGCGTCCCAATCTATGTAAACAAGGAATTATAAACTTATGGTTCGGCGATTTACAATTCTTCATTTAAATGAAAAGGCGTCCCAATCCATTTAAATCAAGAAACCATAAACCGTCCTACTTATATGCTTCCAACATAACATTCGTACATACTTTATTTTCCGTCTTTTCTAGCCTTAGATCCAATCTCACTAACTTTCATCCATACCATAAAGGCAAGCTGGGCTATCCCGAAGGATACCATACTATAACATCCATGCCATAAAGGCAAGCTGGGCTATCCCGAAGGATACCATAACATAACATCCATGCCATAAAGGCAAGCTGGGCTATCCCGAAGGATACCAAAACATAACATCCATGCCATAAAGGCAAGCTAGGCCATCTCAAAGGATGCCAAACACATGCCATGAAGGCAAGCTAACAATCCATGCCGCGAAGGCAAGCTAGGCTATCCCAAAGGATACCATAACATCCATGCCGTAAAGGCAAGCTGGCTATCCCGAAGGATACCGTAACTATAACACATGGCCATCCCGAAGGATACCATACTATAACACATGCCAAGGATGTAGGCAAACCATGCCGGTGAAGGCAAGCTAACAATCATGCCATAAAAGGCAAGCTGGCTATCCCGAAGGATACCGTAGCTAGAGCATTGGATCCAAGCTATGTTTACTTTAGCATCTTTACTCATTTTATCTTTCATGCACTTCTATCATAATTAGGCACACACTGTCATTTATTCAATTTTCATTGCCTTACGCAATATTCAACATTCACTATCACATTTACTATCATCTTGACAAGTTTCTATACAACACTTGTCGATTTATTATATTTGCATTCTCACAATGCAACTTACCTTTCATCCGTCAACCCCAAGTTGACTCACACACTCGCTATGTGCCATCTTTATTTTAGACAATTTATATGTAATGCTTATTCATTACAACTTACACATCTCTACGTGTTCTTACAACACACTTTTACTATTACCCGTCAACCCTTGTTGACCATATTCTCACTTCATACTGTCACTTCATTTAGTTTATTCAACTTATATGCATACAAACCTTACATAGGTTTATTCATTCTTACTCACATAAATCTTATCATAGACATTCCAATATATAATGACATGATCATATTCATGTTTTACAACTCTTTCTAGCGCACTTCAAGTCACCTATGACTTCTAGCGCAATCTATATTTTATTCGTCACTTTGACTCGTCATACTTTACCATATATCACTAGCACTTTTCAATTTATCATGTTTTATATGTAACATGTTCTCATCACTTCTTAACTTTACACTTTCTCATTTAGTTTAGCCTATAAGAACTCATGTTTCTTAAAACATCAAGCTATAAACATACTTCGCTATTCACTTCTTCCTTATCTTTATCTTTTTAAGCATTTATGCTTTTTCAAATTTTCTATACGCTTCTTAACTCTTTTCACATATCAATGTTTTCTTTTTAGCTTTACCGACCACAACTAGGTCAACACATAACATGCATTCAAATGCATCTATCTTAACTCATACACTTCTACGCAATCGTGCTCTCAAGCACATCACATAAAACTTAAACATACAATAAACTTACCATAGACTTATCATCGCATAAACGATAACACTTAATCATCACATAAGCAATCATATCATAATACTTAACACTTATCCAACAAGTGTTAAAACATTCATAATCAAGATCAAAACATGAAGTCTATGGCTCATATATCACATTGCACAAGCAATCTATGTCTAAGCATCATCATCTAATCAATAGCAAGCGATAGCCCATCTTATAACTAAGGTATCATAAACCTTAGTTCACATATTAACCCCATCTCTAATACCACTTAGCATCGCTACTCACATTCCATAACTATAACTCTATCATACAATCACATAATCGCAATACAATCACCGGCACCAACCAAGGTGCACGGCTATCTAATCATATAAACATTTCAAGTCCTCTACGGACTTACATCACATAATCACAATACCAACACCGGCACCAACCGAGGTGCTCGACCAACTAATAATTTAAACATCATCAAGTCCCCATGGACTTTCATCTCATACACATCAACACTATCACAAGCATACATCACCTATCATCAATAGGCTCATCTAACATAAGACATAATCCATCTAACACTAAACAATCACATTCCGCGCAACTAACACTTACGTCCAGGCTTCTACGAGTGGTTTAAGACTAGGCACCCTATAGTGGAAACCTAATTCACTTAAACCGAAGCTCTGATACCAAGTTGTAACACCCCGTGCCCGCTTAGACCAAAAACTTGACTTTTTACGCGGAAATGCTTGAACCAAAACTGACTCGCTGTTACTCTTTCATATTCTGACAAAAATCTATAAACTTTCAGCCCTTGAGACTATTTTTAGATGAAAGTAGACTCAATTACCTTCAAAACGATAGGTCGCACGACCCGTGAAGACTTACGGATTAAAAGATATGATTTTTTGAAAATTGCCAAACCTGGACTGTGGATAGATGCGCCGTATCCCAAAAAGAGATGCGCCGTATCTACCAAAAATCTGCAAAAACAGACCTACTGTCTTAAAAATGCAGTTTCGCGAAGCCCGTTCAAAAACCCGACCTCCCGGACTCGAAACTTAACCAAACTTTCCAGACTTCATTAGTATGTCCATTAGATCATTTTCATATAAAAACATCTCTCGTTTGACCACCCGGAATAGTACTTCCAAAATCACGGGTTTTACACTAAAAACCCGTTTTGACCCATTCATGACAAATACCACATACGACTTCCGTTTTACACCAAACTTTTCAGAATTCATTCATTTAACATATCAAACATGTTCCAATAACACTTGACACGTTTACTACTCAAAATGGGTACGTTTACACTTAAACCAAACGCCCCTTTAACTTGAACCATAAACACATAAACTACACTTTGACACACCATTTGACTACAAATCGTGTGAGCGACCTTAACATACAACTTGCCATACGGCTACACTTTACCAACTCATAAAAGACCAATGGGGGTACAAACTTACACACGAGCTCGGTATTCTACCTAAGCTCCTAAACACATATTACCTTAAATCTTGCATAACCAAAACCTTAATCCACATATCCAAGCCATCCATAAGAACATGCCAACCTACAAAAAGGTTAGACAACTAAACCATAAGCACAAAGGCTTAGTAAGTAAAACGACCATAACATACTATTATACTTCAATCCACATAAGCATCATATACATAAACACTTACTTCATGGCTTACATACACAAGTCTCAACTATCACATATCATCAACATATTCCATAGCATCATCTCATCACATAAGCCATAAACATGGCATCACATAAGCATAATCCAAGCTCATCTTCTCAACATAACCATACATAACACATAATGATAGAAATCCATATAACATATGCTATCATCATTTTACTTACCTTAATCCAAGCTAAACATATCAAGAACATCATCATCATCACAATGATCCATCATCATCATCGATCGGTCAAACCACAACCTAACAACATAACAATAAATAACATAACAAGGGTTATCAAAACCCACCAAACATAATCATCTTTCATAACATATCATCATATGATCATATCTTGATCATATGATGAAAACCCACTTAACTCTTAACTTATAATCATTATAAGGATTACTTACTTGCAAGGATCATTGGTACTAGCTTAATTCTTGATTTGGAGCACTAATCTTTCACCAATTTGATCACCAAGGAAAACATGGTTTTCCCTCCTTCTTGGTTATGTCGACATTCACAGACTTAGAATGATATGGAGATTACTAGAATCTCCTGGATATATCTAGCTATAACACAAGTTTGGGTCATTGTCAAGAATGGCCCCTCAAGTCCTTTTTCCTTCTAATTTGGCCACAACTAACTTTATAACATGTTTAATACTTGGCAACCTAGGCCCCTTTAGTTACACATCATATTTTACATAACCACTTTAGTCATATTTTGACTATCGGGTTTGACTAAAACGTTACATTCGTTGACTGACCAATCACATGAGGTCTTTATCCCTTTTCATCTAGGGTGGGCTCCCAACACCCAGAAAATGGGTCTAACAAAAACCACTTGTCATTCTGTCTTCTACTCCTTTAGGTTCGAGGAAGGAGTAATTTGATCCTTGTCATTTGCTATCCTTGTGTTCTGCTAATAAGGTACAGATATTCTGCCCTTCTTGTAAGGTGCCTTCGTTCTCTTGATCTCTTGTTTTGATTCGTTTAAGATTCCCTAAGCCATTGCTATGTTCCCATACACTTTGGTTCGTTGTTGGATCCATTTGATATTCGTTCGTTACCTTGTGATATTAGTATTCGAATCATTTGATACTTCGGGGGTTCATTTGATTTTGGTAATTAGATGTGAAAACCTTTTCAATTATATTATGGAAACGTTTTGAGGAAAAATTATTTTTAAAGATGATGTTTATGAAATATGAGATACCACTTTTATTTAGAATTTGACTAAGCTTTTGTGAAAACTACTTTTCAAGACTACTTTTGTGAAAACCGTTATTAAAGGTCATTTTTATAAAATCAATTGATAAAGATTACTTTAAATGAACCATTTAATTATGAACCTCCGATGATGAACCCTTTGCCATGAACCTTTGATATTTGGACTTTGACCATGATTCGATGACTTAGCCTATTTGGACCTTTGCTATGATTTGGACCTTTGACCTTTGACCTTTAGTTTGATACCCGAGCCAAGTTCGTTTCCTAGCCATGAAGGTAACGTGGCTGTGTCATTGATGCACCAATGGCATAACTTTAGTGTGGTTGAGTGATGTTCCACACCGTCCCCATATTGTTCGTAACGTGCACATTTTATTTATTATTGGCCTATATTATTGTTCGGGGGGGGGGGGGGGGGGCGTATGGATGCATCCTAGGTTAGTGTTTGTATTAATGGATATTATATTATATTGTTCGGTGATTGATGTTGTGTGCAATACACGTCTTTCACAAAGTTCGGGAGCTGATCACTCCAAATTTGATACATGAGGTCACCCCTCATATTATCTGGTTACTTGTGAGGCATCCCCTCTAGATTGCTACAGGGTTAATATATTTGATTTGTTCGGGCTCGTGGAGGATT
Source organism: Artemisia tridentata subsp. tridentata (assembly GCA_021014915.2). NCBI lineage: Eukaryota > Viridiplantae > Streptophyta > Magnoliopsida > Asterales > Asteraceae > Artemisia > Artemisia tridentata. The sequence goes on from CP139505.1 coordinate 56,401,933, forward strand.
ACTGACCCTTATTACTTTTTATTTCCTTTCTTTTCATTTCATTGTTATTATATCCTTTGCCTATGACTTATGTATCCCTATGCACTAAACCATACATGTTCGTTCCATTTGCTTTCGTTTCCGTTTATTATATATCTGTTCACTGGGCTTTTTAAGCTCAGCCGCGTTTCTTTTCCCGCGGCAGGTTTTAGTTGGAAGCTGGGTTGAGTGAGAGAACCTTGGACTTAGAAGACTTTGATAGCTATTCTGGATTAGAGTTGACTAGAAGTTATTATGTTTAGAATTAGTAGTTATTGAAATTTTCATTTGTAACCTCGTATATTCAGTATTTTCATTGTATCTTGTATTACTATTGAATGTATGCTTTGTTTTGATCTGATATGAAACCATTAATGTGATACTTCTACCCTTGCTGGGTTGGGGTGTTAATTAAAGTTCACACTCTCTCTCACAAGTTAAAGTTAAAGCACTGACAAAACAAAGTTAACTCTTTCTCATGATTTAAAGTCATTCAACGCCCCAACCCATTACCCCCATTTTTGCATCAACGCCCTTCTTCTCTCACTCCCAAGTGTCAACATTTGCCCCAACCCACACCCAAAAATTCCAACACCACTACTCTTGGTCTTATTATCTTAAAAATGAAACTAAAAAAACCACAACCATTTCTTTCAGTTGTAGTAACAAAAACCATTTCTTTCTTTATGCTATAGAATACGAAACATTAAACAAAAACCCTTTGTTGATTTTATCTTCACCAAGACCACGGCTGAACCTTATTTGGTTATTTTTCCTCTCGATAACTGAGAAGCAAGCACCGTCTTTAAGATCTTCTTTAAGGAGGTCTTGAGTAGGTGTTCTTTTTGTTTTGGTTTGATTCTTTGTTGTTGTGTTTTCAAAGATGGTGGTTTGGTTCTGATGGTTGTGGTTCGTGGTCAACCAGTTATAGCTACAACGGCGGCAGCGGGGGCGGTGTGGATTTTGGTAGAAGCTGAGGTTTGGCAGATGGTGAGGTGCGGATATGAAACACAACGATACCAGAAAAATCACCAAAACCAATCGAAACCACCTGGCCCACCGAGACCACCTACACAAACAAAAGATTGTTGTGACCTTGGCAGGCGGCAATGACGGTGGTGGCGAAAGTAAGTGTCCCGATAGAGAACTTGTGAGTGGGTTGCGTGTGTTCTTTGTGTTTTGTGTTTTGTGTTTAATAGGTTTATGTGCGGTATGTATAATTAAGGTTGGGCAAGGCTCTCTTCCTTCATATGGTTTAAATGGGATGCATCAATATTGGAGGATGTTACAAGTATGAGAATTTAAGACATTATTATTTTTTAAATGTATGCTGAATTTTTATGCTTAGCAAAAGTGACTTCCTTTGTATAGAAATGTTTTTTGTCTAAAAAATTTTAAAACAACTATATTTAGAATGTCCTAAACCTTTTATAAAGGAGTATAGATTAATATTTACCTTGGTTCATTAAATCATTGTATAATTTTGGAGGCAAGTCTCACATGCTTTGTTTTGTTGCACCACATAATTCTTAGCTTCTTACTGATCACTATGTTTTGTTAGTACATTAAGGGCCCGTTTGGTTTGTAGGCGGGTTTAGGATTATGATTTGGATTAGAATTAGGATTTGAATTTGGGTTTGGATTTAAATGTGATGTAAGAAATAGAAAATATATTATAAAAAAAAGATATTATTATTTTATAATTTGATTGAATTTTTTAATATAAAAATAAAGAGAGAGATAGAGTGAGCAAATGTATGGGACCCACAAATGTTATAAAACTTGCAAGTCCCCCTACTTTTGCAATAACAAAAATATTTGTCATTTATGCGCAATAATAAAAGCCAAACTCTTACACTGTATTCTTAAGGAAAAAAATAGAAGAAAGTGAAAGCAATGTAAAGAAAGAAGAAGTAACGTAAGAGAGAGAACGTAAAGTAAACTTTCATCCCAAATGTGGGGTGAAAGTTTTAAAGCAAAATTACACCACTTTCACTCATTTTCTTTCACTTTACTTCCTGAGAAAAATTTGAGAACACAACCTTTATCACTTTCACTTTCTTTCCTCCCTTTTACTCAACTTGAGAACACAATGTTAAACAACTTGAGAACACAATGTTAAACATCACAAACAAAACGGGCCCTAATATTTACCTTGGTTTATTAAATCATTGCATATTTTTTAAGGTTTATGTATCATCAATTCATCATTATGTTTGTATGCCTCTACGACGACTATTTTGCCAATTTTTGAGATTAGCATGTTTAGTACTTTTTGTGATCGAAATTTGTGGTTTCAGTTTAGTAACAGAAAAGTTTCATGAAAGTTTACAATCTTACAAGCAGTAGTGGAGCCAAGAAGGGTTTCTAGTGTAACTTGAAACAAGTCAGGTTAGGTTTTATTTCTTATAACAAGCTAAGTCGAGTCGGGTTAGGTTTGATTTCTTCTAACAAGTCGAGTTGGGTTTAATTAATGAGAAAAAAATGCTTATTTCAATCCATTTAACACTTATTATAGTCTTATAGATTACAAATACTCAAAGAAAAACTAAATAATACTACAAATTGTATTAAATTGCTTGTCATCACATAAATAACTCCATTTTTAAAAAATGTGATTACTCTATTAAAAGCATAGCATTTTATAAAGTCAAGAAAGGTAATATGCTAAAAAAAGTACAAGTAAAAACCTATGATGTCCAAAAAAATAAATTATACATACACGAAGCGATCACACTAGGGATGAGCATTTCGAACCGAATCCCGGAACCGAACCGGGACCGTACCGGTATCGTACCGAAACGGTACCGATTCCCGATATACGGTACGGTACCGGTACCACGAAATAAGGCAAAAAAAATTTGGTACCTTTCGGGAATGGTACGGGACTAATTCGGGAAATCCCGATTCGGTACCGAATACATATATTTGTGTTACGTAATATATTTGTGTACCGAATACATATATTTGTAGTCATAACTTTGTTATTATCTCTTTGCTTATTTCATTTATATCATATATTTGTGTTACGTAATATATATGATCATCAAATATTAATCTCATATTCATAAGTATGAATATGAATATATGACCTTTTAACTTACATGAATAATTAATCTGGCTTTTATACGTACCATGTAAAATCGGTACTAAATTTTTTTTTTGTTTGTTGAATTCAGTCAGGAAAAATTTATCTGCAACGATGCAAATCTCCAAACGCATCGTCCTCGTCGTCTGATCATAAGCAACAAGACAATGATCAAACAGTGTCAAAGCTTCAAGACCTTAACTTCCCTCCATCGTCAAAGAAGCCGTTAAACCTGTTTGACGACACAAGCTTAGACCTCAACCTTGTGAGTTTATCTTCGTCGTCGTCACGACCTGCTAACAAAAGTGTTTGCACTTTGGACAAAGTGAAATTCGCGCTTGAACGTGCTGAAAGGGAGACTATCAGGAGACCATTGCATTCCCTGAGCCCGTCGTCCAGACACCGACCTCTATGGTGAACGATTTCATATGTTTTTGGTGGAATTTTATACGTTTTGGAACGTTCGTAAGTTACGATAAATTTGGTGATATGTTTTGTCCTATTTTTACTAGCATGAGCTACGATTTTTTTTTGTTTAACAAAAAACGAGAAGTACCGGATAGGTAACGAAAACGAGAAGTACCGGTACCGAAATCCGGTACGGTACGGTACCGGTACCCCTTTTCATGCTCGGGAAAAAAACGGTAACACTAATTCGGTGCGGGTTCGGTACCATTCTGGTACCGTGCTCATCCCTATATCACACTAACCCCTCGGAAGCAAAAGCATTAACGGTTCTAATGTACACATTAATTGTATTTTTTGACACTAAATAGTGCATACTAGAGTAGGGTTGAGCATAATAGACCGCGGACCAGACCAGACCAGAACGTATTTTGGTCTGGTCCTCGGTCCACCTTTTTTCCTCATATTCGGTCTTCGCTCCGGTTCGGTCTTATGCAAAATCGGCCATTATACTTTCCAAATTTTGAAATTGTAATTAACATTGTTGATTTCTTTCTCCTTTAGTTTGTTTTTGAATCAATCTATCTTTCTTTTTTTTTTAACACAAAAATTAAAAAGCATAATTCCACTTTCCAGCTTGTGTTTCTTTGACTATCTAAAAATACATTCACGTGTGATTGTCAAGGACACTCGTGTGTTTCTTATAAGGCCAAAAATGCACTAATCTTTTGGTCAATTTATAATTGATTATATTTGGTTTTTGGCTCATTTTCTTGGTTTACTTGTTTGCTTTCTTATAATTACATGTAGTTGATGATTTCCGGACTAAATATGGAATTGTGCTCGGAAATGGCTAAACTGTGTAAGACATGGACAAAATGTGTCTGGCGACTCTGAGCAGCCATCGCGAATTTGGCGACGGCCCAAATTCAAACATAACCGATTTTTTGGTATTTTCAAGTGACGACAGGGCCACGACGCCGTCGCCAGTTGGCGAGGGGGTATGGACTAATGAATTTCTCGGTGAGGAATGTTTGGGAGATTTTTGGAAGTCAATGGTTGAGATGAATTGGAGTAAGGTTCTTTAGTACTCACAGTGCAACCCAAGGTGTGCATTTATCTTGTGGTTGTCAATGCACGAAAGGTTAGCTACACAAGATAGAATTATGGCATGGACTAATCAAGTAAATATGTTATGTCCATTGTGCAACAAAACAAATAATCTCATGCTCATTTATTTTTCACTTGTGTATACTTTGAGAAGGCATCAAAGGTGATTAAGGAGAAAATAAAAGGAGGAAGCATGGATAATAATTGGAGAAATATTATCACTAATTTGGCCAATGGTCCTTGCAACAACTCAATCAAAAGTGTGTTGAATAGAATGTCTATTGCTAATGTGGTATACTTTATCTAGAAAGAGAGAAATCAAAGACTATTATCCCAAAAGCAAAGAAATGCAGACAGACGCTCTAACTAGGCTTATTATTGAGAGTATACAGCTGCAACTTATGAGCTTGAAAGTAAAAAAGTCACAATCAATACTCCAAATTAGTAAGGAGTGGGATGTTCAAATGCAAATTGCTACCTAAGGGATAGGAAAAGACGATTGAATGTAAGTATAATGGAATAAGGAGTAGAATTGGAGGTTGTTAAATTGAAGGTAATGGTTAGTGTCAGTAATTAAGAGTCTGTTTTTTTTTTTTTTGTTTTTTTCTTTTTTTTTTTTTTTTGGAATTAAGAAATATGTGCTTTGTTTTGGGTTACTAGATGGCTATGAACCTTGATATTGAAAACCTTCATTATTTAGGATGGCTAGTTCATGGATGTATGCTTTGAAGAGGAAGATATAGCTCATTCTTTATTTAGTTAGTCCTATATTAGTTAAGGCATGTAGATATCATAAGGATAGTTTCCTGTTGAAGATTATGGGTATAAAAAGGATGAAGATTAAGGGTGTGTTTGATTACTACTGAATCAAATAATTCTGCACTTATTATGTAGAAATTAATCGGTCAGTGTGTTTGGTAATTTAAAAAGTGAACTCTTAGTGGTTAATTTTGTGCTGAGCGTTTTGTGTGATGAAGTGCACAAAATGATTCAGTGGGCTGCATATTTACCAAAGTATCCTTAATGCTCCGCTACTCTCTTACTTTTATTAAATTTAAAAATCCACTGTGAGGGATGGAATTGGATTTCACCACCGTACTATTATAATTTTAAATAACAGAAGATTGGGTCAAGTAATTGCTTATATGTTTGGTAAATGTATATGAAATTTTACGATTATTAAATTATATTTGTATTTTTTTTTTATTATTTTTTTTTTGGTGATGATACTATTATTTATAATCTATTTTGGTTTTATTTACGTGCAAATTTTACACTACAAGTTCAATAAACAAACATTATTTATCATTAACATATTCCATTTAATATTAAATCATATTTGAGGTTAAAATTGTAATTTTCTTTTATTCATAGTCGCTACAAAAAACATTTATCAAACAGCTTTTTAATTCAGAGTCATTTTCATTTAGCGACTTTGAATTGTCAAGCATTTTTATTCATTCAGTGCTAAATGATACTCCATCCGTCTCAAAATAATAGTCCAAATTTCTTTTTTGAGATGTCTCAAAATAATTGTCAACTTTCCTTTTTAAGTAAAAACTAGAGAATTTAGTGAGAGAATATTCTATTTGAGTGGTTTAAAATTAAAGTGGCCCCACTTTTATTAAACTATGTGATTCTTGTCTATTGACAATAATTTTGAGACGGATGGAGTACAATTTTATCAAACAACCCCTAAGTCATTTACAGGGTTTGGTAAGTCATGAAAGATGGGACTATCTCCCTTGTTTAAGACATGTTTGGATTCTAACTCTAAGTGGTCTCAAAATTTGATGATGCCTGTTTGGATATAGGATCTATAACGCACAATTGTTACACCCGAAACCCGTAAGGTATTAATTTATTAAATAAGTAATAGTATTATATTGTTTTAGAATGTATTCTACATATAAATAATCAACGGGCACAGTGCACATGAGCCCCATATAATAATCAACGGGCATAGGAGCCCCATGTAATAATGAACAGGCATAGGAGCCCCAGATAATAATCAACAGGCACAGGAGCCCCAGATAATAACCTTAGCCAGTTCACATAAACGTCATAGTAAAATCACAAAACAACATTGGTCCATTCAAAACAGTTTTGCATGTTTTCTCACCCCCAAGGTTTCAATAAAACAGTATACGAGTAAAAGTGGGGCTATGAAACTCACTTTAGCCACAGCAATGCAATATCACAACAATATCAGGGATAGAACAACACAATAAACCAAACAGTAGCACAGCTCAACCGAATCGACAATATCACAACACAACATACTCGGCACGACCTAATAATATAAAGACTCTTCTCAAAATGTAACTCATAACAAAATCAAATGCGCAAGAGTTTACAAAAGTTATTCATTTCCATTTCCAAAAATCAACCATTTCCATTTCCAAAATCAACCATTTCCATTTCCAATTATAAATCTTATATTACCCGTTTTAAAAGAGTTTGGTATCATCATTCGTGTAATGGTAGAGAACATAGACTCAAGAGTAAACACGCTAAAAAGGAAAAAATAACGGAATAGTCGAGAAGAGTATTGAAGAGAATTCGAGTCGAGAAGAGATGACGAAGAGAAGTCGAAGAGATAACGAACAACAAACATATCAAATAAGATGAGTCGATTTTAGTCGTCAGAAATTTTTCATAACCCCAATTATTTGTACAAAACATATTCGTTTTATTACATAAAACAAGTTTGGACTTAAGGCAAAAGAATCTTTGAAAGGACTTTAAGTATAGTAATTTCACAAAATTTCGCCATGACTCGTTCGTTCATCGAACGTTTCCAAGTCAAAAGACTTTATTGAAAATCAATTTTCCAAGTAATTTAGATAACAAGTATTTCTAAATATTATTGTTTGTTTAGACATTATTTCCATATTGTTTGTCCGTTGCGACTCGAATACATTAAATTTATTATGAGTCTAATGTATTATAGTCGTTTCGTGTCCAATAGTCCAAAATGTCCAAAGTCCAATAATAGTCCAAGTCAAGGTATATATATTGCAAGTCCGGTGTTGTAAAATCCCAAAATAATCCGACTACCCATCAATCATCAAGTCAAGCTCATAATAAATATACAAGTCAAACAAATTCAAATATCCAAAACTTCATAATTCAAAATATATTATGGGTTGCGGTCTAAGTCAAAAATGATATACCGCAACAAGATAAGTCTTGAAACCAAATCAACCCGTTGGTTTCTAGTTTTAGGGGACACGGAGTCGTCAACGGGCTGCAGGAGGGTTGGGTCAACCCGCTGGGGAACACCGCCGCCGACCCAGCGGGTTGCCCAACGGTTTGAAGTTCACGGGTAGAGCAGCCAGCGCTGGCTGGGTTGTTTTCTTTGAATTATTCGACCGTTGAACGCAAAAATCCAAACGCTCCCCCATTCATTCTTCATTCTTGATCATTAAAGCATGCGATCTCTTACAAGAAACTTTAAAAAAGATTCAAACCCTTTAACAATGTTGTTTGAATCTTGATCTTAATGGATTTTTTTAACTTGCCTGTTGGAAAAAGAACTAGACAACAACGACTACTTTATGCTCAAGGAGTCGTGGCTCTTCAAAGATTCAAGATCGGAAGCGAAAAAGAGAAACAGAGGTTTCTGAATCTAAAGATAGTTATGAAGTTATCGAAATAGAGGATGATGACAATCATCATAATGGTTTGTTTTTTAGATAGATTGTGTTTTAATATGTCATTTTATTTTCAACAAGAGTGTTTTTATGTGTTGACCAACTATTTTTTAGTGTGAAAAACCCAAAATAATGCGTTTAATATGTCATTGATTCTGAAGAGGAAGAAAGCAGTGTAAATGGTAATGCGTTTTAGAGGATGTTTGATTAAATTAAATGAAAAAAAAAATTTGGAGGGTTGAAAATGTGATGAATGCCTAGGAATTAAGTTGGGAGGGTTGGTTGGGAGGGTTGGAAGGGTAAAATGAGTTGGAGAGATGTTATTGGTGGAATTTGGGAGGGTTGGGAGGGTTAGATGTCATGACTCCGTGTCCCCTTACAAAAAGTCAAACAACACTTTATTTTTTCTCCTCGTTTTTACCAAAATCAGACGTAACTCTTACATTTTTACTTTTCAAAACTTTATAAGTATTTGAGTTTTCCATTATAACGAAAATATGATTTAAATATCTTTGTTTCCCTTCTGTTTGGGGCCAAAAACCAAACACTTTGTTATTAAATAATTTAATAACAATTTATCTTTACTAATTAATCTTTATTAATTTATTTCATTTCTTCACGCCAAGTCGAAAATAAGCAATACCACTACCACCGAGACCTCATGGTCTCGGCTACAATTATACGGCCCAACAATATTAACTCGCGCCCAAATAAATCGGCTCATTAATAAAATCCAACACAAACGAGACGGACCAAAACCAATCGGACCACAATATTACCCGGCTCGCTAACGTGCCCCGATCCAACCCAGCCAAAATCAAATGGGTTCGGCACAATTACAATTCAAACAGGCTTCAGCCTGTGTGCGTGTGGCTGCTGTGGTGTCGAGGCCCAAACGGAAGATAGCACAAGAATAAGCCGGTTGGAATAAGCTCGAAAAGAACAAAAATAAGCCAAAGGAAATAAGCCGAGAGGAGTAACAATCTATACACGAGCTTATGAGGAACTTTACGACATCAACATAACCCAAAACACGACAAAGATGATACCTTTACTGTTTTAAAACACGTTTTGTATAAAACTTGATTCTCAAACATCACTTTTTATATCAAATCGATTCACAAACACATGTGAATCATCATTTTAACAAACCTTTTGTCACTAAACTCGTTTTTAACACAAAACCCGCTTTACCACTTGATTTAAAACACGTACCGATTCACACAAAAGTTGTGTGAAAGGAAAACGTTTGTATACTTACCAAAAAGAAAAAAAGAAAAAGAGGGTGGCGGTGGAGGATCTAAACGCGAGCAAACAATGGATTTATCTTCCAAAGCCTTCCATACGGCTGGATCTATGTATGGGAGTGATGATGGTGGTGTTTGGTGGCGGCGGTGAGGTGATGGCAAGGCGGTTGGTGGGTGGCCGGCGGCCAAAAGAGAGAGGAGGAGTGTGAGATGAATTTAGGGTTAGGGTTTTCAATGAGAAAGGTTATAACTTTTCTATTTATATTAAAAGTTATAAGATAAAGTGTAAAGTTGTAAATAGTTTAGGGGCGCGGACGTAAATATAACCACAGGGACTAAACGCGCCAGTCTTTGATAACTTTTGAAAAATCGAGGTTCGGGACACATTTAGGCTCGATAACGATTAATTTAAAACACGAAAATTACACCATTGCGCTCAAAATAATTTTTCCAACAAAATCAAGTAGTCACACTACTAACTTTGCTCAAAAATGATAAGAACCATTATAAAACGTATATTAGGTCTAGACGCGTGCCGGTACGCGTTGTGCTATATTCACACATCTCTCGAGATAACCTCTCGCCTCACGAGATAGACTCTCGTTTCACTTAATAATATCCCAATATCAATCACAATTTATTAAATACTCATTTTCAAAGATAATGCGGTATAAAAATACATTTCGAAAAGTACCGGTTGTCACACCTAGCCTTGGTAGGCTTGTATTGGGCCTATTTCGAGTATATGGACTTTAGCAAGTTGGGCTGAAGCCTCCATACGCTATCAGTGAGACTCTACTTTAACTTTACAAGTATGTATTACTAAGGGATGGTAGAAGTTTTCATGAGTTTAAACTCATCATCTAAATCCATATTTATCCACAAACCAAAATGCAAATAGTATATGATTTCCAAATCACTACATCCATATTCATATTCAGAACTACTTCCATTAACTTTATGTATAAATAATAAATGATTTAGTTTACTCAAAATCAACTAACTGAGCTAGCTCAGTTGACCACCAATGTTTCCTTAAGGTGCCTTGGGGAGGGGATGTTTGGCAAGGGGAGGTCTCAAGTTCGAGTCCCACCGGGACTTTTACCCTTTCAGGCGATAAAAGGAGTAACAGGCGGGTCTCAGGGTCAGCATACTGCCCAATTGGATGTCACTGCTAGACCTGAACCACTAACAACTAACAAGCCGTTAAATTAAAAAGATTACTCAAAATCTATTAGAAACTTAACACAAAACAAAAAATGATAATTGTTATTGACGTCAAAGACTTACCCACTAGACTTGGGCCCCTTGACCCAAATCTAAAGGCCTGACCCAATTTATGCCATGATTCTCAAATTGTAAACCCAATAATAACTAATTCGAAACTTTATTTTTTAATTGGACGTGTAGCGGCTGTCTATAACTGAGAAGGGGGGATACATTGAAACGATTTACATCGAAACCTGCTTGAATTTAGTTGAAATAAGACCTTTCAGTTTAAAACTTCCTTCTGGTGACATTGTTAATTCAAGGTGACTTATCCTATTCCTATCCTTTTTTGTTTGGAACAGGGAGTGAGTTATGCATTTAGTGAAAGTTCATACACGGTCAACCTTGTCTTTCGATATAGATGGCAATCCGATGTTATGTTACACCCCGTGAACGCTTTGACCAAAAACTTTGACTTTTACGCGGAAACGACCCAACTTTGACCTTCATTCCAAAACTCTTTTGACCATTAACAAAATCCTTAGACATATAGACCTTGAACTCATTTTTAAATGAGACTATACTCAAATACTTTTAAAATGACGGGTGGCACCCTAAAGTGCACTGTAACCTGTAATGTGCACTAAGGACCCCTAAAGTGCACTATAACACCTCCGGTGCTCTATGGACCCCTAAAGTGCACTATGACACCTCCGGTGCACTATGGACCCCTAAAGTGCACTATGAACCCCTAAAGTGCACTATAACACCTCCGGTGCACTATGGACCCCTAAAGTGCACTATTTTCTGAAAATGACCCATACGCCTTTAGACACAAAAGTCGACACTTTAGACCTATATTTAAACACATTTAATACACATTGAACCAAAATATACCATATACATTGTAACACCCCAACCCGATAAGGGTAAAAGTATTACGTTATGGTGACATATCAAAGCAAACATAAGCATATGACTAAATAATACAAAATGAATTTCAAGGGTTACAAAAGGAAGAATTGAAAATACAAGGTTACAAAGGAAAAGTCAATAATAAATTCTAAGTTCTACAAATTGGTAAACGTTCTAGTAATCTCTAATTCAGAATAGCTAGTAAGGTGTTCTAAGTCCAAGTACTCTCCACTCATAACCCGGCTTTCAACTAAAACCTGCCGCAGGAAAAGAAATGTGGCTGAGCTTAAAAAGCCCAGTGAACAGATATATATATATATATATATATATATATATATATATATATATATATATATATATATATATATATATATATATATATATATATATATATAGGGGGACTTTCTTACGAGAACCATTTTATCTGCGAGAACTGAGAGAACCACAAAAAACATACATGCACGCCTTTTAAAATAAAATAAAAATACATGCAAATCATCAATAATCGTAAGTATCCACCTATGTTCTTCAATATCATCATGAACTCATCCTCTTTTTTCACAAAAACCTTACACAAGGCCGCAATATTGTCGTTGCACGCCTTATAAGAACATACATGCACACCTTCAAAGAAAAATGTTGTATTTCCAAATTCTTATCAAATTCTTTAGAACAACTATGTTTTTTTAAAAACATATATATTGTTTTTAGAACATATGTGCAAAAATACAATTATAAAAGGCGTGCATGTATGTTTTTGGTGGTTCTCTCAGTTCTCGCAGATAAAATGGTTCTCGCAAGAAAGTCTCACTATATATATATATATATATATATATATATATATATATATATATATATATATAAAACATAACATAACGGTAAATGAGCATAAGCAACGAAGGAATAAGAATACAAAACGAAGAGCATAACCATGAAAGCCATACGAATTTAATAAGAAATAAGAATTCAAGAATGCATGAGAACTGAATAAGAAATGAAATAAGGAATGAAATGAAAATAAAGAAAGGTTCATATAAGGATGTGCCATAAGAACTCCATACATAATCCGTCAAATCATATCATATCATAAAAGTGCACGAAGAGGGGAGACCTCTAAGTACTAAAAGTGTGAGAAGGAGTGTAAGGCACACACCACCTGGTCACCATAATCATACATATACATAAATCCTAGGATGCATCCATACGCTCCCAACAAAAGTATGTATGACAGTACTAGACTGGTCACACACACGCATAAATGGCCAATAGTGATCACAATATAATACATACACATAAGGGGGAACGTCGTAGATCTATCACACCTCTACGGGAGTGTCATGCCTAGGGTGTCATCCTAGACATGGTCATGGTACCTCCACAACTAGTTAAGCTCAGGCACGGATCTATCATAGCATACATAATAACAAAATAGCATGGCAAGAGAAACAAGATAGTAACTCAATAAGCATGGCAAAACATAAGCATAGCATAGAAGAGACATTTAAATATATGTCAGAATGGATCAATAAGGATGACAATCATACAATGAAAGTCATGAGTCAAAATAAGGGAATCATATCAAGGTCAAATGTCAAGTCATCAAAGTATCCAAGGTCCATCGTCAAAGGTTCATAATCGAAGGTTCATAATCAAACGGTTTATCTAAAGAAGTCTTTATCAAATGATTTTCATAAAAATGATCTTTAATAACGGTTTTCATAAAAGTAGTCTTTTAAAACTAGTTTTCATAAAAGATGGCAAAATTTCATATAAAAGTGGTATCGCATCGTTCGTAACATCATTTTAAAATAGTTTTCTCAAAACATTTCCATGATATAATTAAGAAAGGTTTTCATATCTAGTTACCAAAATCAAATGAACCTTCAAAGTATCAAGTGATTCGAATATTCATATCATAGGGTAACGAACGAATTATGTCAAGTATCGTACCATAGGGATCACAATAAACGAATGTCAATGAATCATAATATCAACGAAGCATATCAAACGAATGAATCAAAGAACAGGGGATCATAGCAATGGCTTAAGGGAATCTTATAACGAATCAAAGATCAAGATCAAGTCATGAGAGTGAAAGCACCCTTACTGAAAAAGGGTAGAATATCTGTACCTTAGACCGCAAGTGAACACACAACTAGAAACATAAGGTTCGGAAACAAACTCCTTCTTCAGCGAATCTACACGGATCATAAGTTTTCTTATAAGTCTCATAGTCTCATAATCTTAAGGGTTTCATTTTAGTTTCTTTCCATTTTAGGTAACTTTCCATATTTAGTAGCTTAAGGTTCATAATGCCATTAACATAAGTTTAGGGTTCATAGTGTAACTTTCATAAGTTTTAGGGTTTAATATGCAAATATAACAAGTTTAGGGATTATAGTGTCATCATGGTAAGATTAGGGTATGCAATGTAAATATTCTAAAGTTACATATTTTCACAAGTTAGACCCTTTAGTTTAGAAAAATGACAAATTAAACCCTTTAGTTTAGAAATTAAACACATAGCACCTTTTAATCCTTTCCAACCCTTAACAGTTTTTATATATACGAATTTGTTATGTTTTGTCGAATTTATGAAAAATATAAGAACTCAGAAATAAAATCCCCAAAATTTCCCAGAGATACTTCAATGTCTTAAGTATTTTATGTAATTTTTCCAGATTTTATTAAGTAGTATAAGTATGAATGAAAAATCAATTTCCACAACATGTTCCCGAATCGGATCTGATGAAACACCCGAAAAGTTTGTATTTCTTCTCCCCATCTAGAAATTTATAAAAATCTACAAAAATTCCAGTAATTACTAGACATATGAAATATTACTCAGTTAAAAGGGCACCTTCTAATTCGACATGGTTTGCAAATTAAAAATCGAAAACACGGACTGTTTTTCCAGACATACGAATTCAGTTTTACACTCGACTTTCTAAAAATCAAAAAGTTGCCTTCCCTACCTCTAAAAATTACAAGGCTTACTTTTCCAGAAAGCTCTTTTCTTGAACTTAGTTTTAGACTCCGGAAACACCCAAAAACACTTTGTTATCATCAAGATCCAATCGATTAAAGTTGACTAAAATTCCTGGACAGAAACTAGGTTCATGACTTTATGTAATCAATTAGGGTTTTATTATTCCAATGATTATTTCTTGATACAAAGCAATTATATTTGACATCAAAACAGCCCTAGGTCGATTCATATGTGTTTTAACATGTTCATATCATTTCGAATCAAAATCACAACAATAGGTCGGTTACATTTGGGTTTTCATATTCGTGATTTTATGTGAAACAAGTTATCATTATATGCGATTCTTTTTATCATCATATGTATATTAAAATCGACAAGGCATCAAGAAAACAAAACAAGAATCAAACAATAGGATTGAATTGAACAAGGAGGATACATTTACCCTTGATGCGTGATCAAAAGAGGAAAGAACACAAGATCGAATACCCACAGAATTTTCAGCCAAGAACACTACCAAAACTCCCTTCGATGAGTCCTTAAACCCACGATCAAATACACCACGAACTAGGAATCAATGTAGTCGATCACTACACTTAATCACCACGTAAATGCCACAAGAAAACCTCCCTTTTTGCTGCTGCTGCTGATCGAACAGAAGAGTGGAAAAAGAGGCAGCCGATGTTTGTGTTTTAGGGTTTTGGAAGTAAAAATTATTTTCGGTATTACAGAATTGGAATACCGTGTCTTGATTGAGGCTATACAAGGAATGGATCAACTTTATTATGGGCTTGATATCAATCATTTTAATGACTTCTTATCTCAATGGTTTAGGCCGGAATTTTGGTTTAGATACACATATACATGTCGCCTAGTTAAGGCTAGGATTTTAGAACATTTGGTTGTGATTTATGAATTATAAGGTAAGGTTTTATTTAGTAGCTCCATTCATTAGATAACTTAGGACATAAATCATTTTAGGTTAAGTGCAATTAGTGTTACTTATATGATTTTCATAAGTTCTTAAAATTTCAAATTTAGAGGGTATTTTGGTCATTTCAGATTGTAGTAATTTTGGGGTTTTACATACATTGTTTCCCAAAATTATTAACCCATTTGACCCAAATCGGGTTAAAATGGACCTTGTCCCAAACACCCCTTTTTCTGCATAACCCTTTTGTGCACTTTTGACCATTTTTTCGGAAAACGGCTTCTATAACAAGACATAACACCAAGACTCCCAGAAATCATTAGGACGTTATAAACATCAAATATATGTATAAATTTGGTCATAACGACCCGCGAAAACATGCTTTACAAAGTAACGGGTATTATGCCAAAATACCCGTTTTGACCCATTTACACTAAAAACCATCTTTACCAATTCATTTACCCACCAAACTTGGCCAATATCATTACTTTAACTGTCACATCCCCAAAATCTGTGTTTGCAGCGGAATGGAATTCCAGGGGCGTGATGTTCTCAGTTACAAAGTACAAGGCAATAAAGAACGACCTCTAAGTGAGTCGTTTTAAAACAAGCGTTTGATTTAAATTTAAGGTTTACAAAACATAGTTATCAGAGTTCACCATCAAAATGTAAGATTTAAATACATAACCAAACGCTAAATAATGTAAGAAAATCTCCATCATGATGTGCATCCAAAATGTGACTCGAAAGTGCTTCATACAAGAGGTGTATCATCGTCACCTAGTTACCTGAGAATACACGCTAAAAGGGTCAACAAATAATGTTGGTGAGAGTCATAGGTTTAAATAAACAGTAAGGCGGACCACAAGATTTCAATAGCAAGACAGTACAACAAATATAATGTCACAGCCAAAAATAATAAATACAGTGCCTAAGCTCATGACCCCGAAGCTCGACGTACTCGTTTGCAATTAAGCACAATAACAATGCCCCAAATAAGTGTTTGCCAGACACTCGGAAATAATCCGAATGATATGCGTCCGTTTACCCAGTTGGCGCGACCAACCCGGACAGGGTGTCAACCCAAATAGATCTATTCATAACATCCGCGCTTATACATAATTAACGGTTCATGATACGTAGGTGTAACACCCCAACCCGACAAGGGCAAAGATGTCACAAATACATGGTTTCATATCAGATACAAGCATTCAAGAAATAAAATAGCGGAAGCCTTAACATTAGAATCCAAAGGAAAATAAGTCAACACGACTTATATCAAGAGCAAGACAGAAATAACGAAGTACAAAACCGAATCCAAACTGCCCAAACAATGGCATAACAGAAATAATATCCAAATGGTCACACTAGAATGACAAGGTCTAAACTTCACACAAGTTGCTCTCATCCCAAGCTAAAACCCAGCTCCTAGCTTAAATGTACCTGCCGCAGGAAAAGAAATGCGGCTGAGCTACGAGAGCTCAGTGAACAGATATAACGGAAACAAAACAGTAGTAACGGAATAATAAAGTAAAAGAAATAATACCAGGTGTAACAAGAGTCAGGAAAAGGAATACAAAAGAGTTATGCAGACATACCAGGAACTAAGAATGGTTACAATGGTGAAAGTAAATGAAACCAGAACCACCACAAACCCAAGTTAAATCAAGTCCGGTTAAATGTCAGGTCAAGTATCAGGTCAAGTAACAGGTCATAAGGTTACAAGGTTTCAGGTAAACAGAAATCCTCTACGAGCCCAAACATATCAAATCAAATCATATATCAGGGTGTATGGAGGGGTGACCTCAGCATACCAGGAACAGGGTGAGGGGATACCTCCAGGGGTTGGAGTTGCAAGCTCCCAGGGGTTGTGAAAGACGTGGATTGCACCCATCATCAGTCACCACATATCATATCACATATCACAAACAGGACAGGTCTAGGATGCATCCATTCGCCCCCCCAAAACAAATCATATTGGCCAT
Organism: Artemisia tridentata subsp. tridentata; assembly: GCA_021014915.2. Taxonomy (NCBI): domain Eukaryota; kingdom Viridiplantae; phylum Streptophyta; class Magnoliopsida; order Asterales; family Asteraceae; genus Artemisia; species Artemisia tridentata. The sequence goes on from CP139505.1 coordinate 56,419,483, forward strand.
AATAACAGGAGTGTGCACATATCAAAATCAGGATGGGGACGGTGTAACCAAATCACTAGGGCTACACACTAGTCATGCCAGTGGTGCATCACAGACACGGCCATGTTACCTTCATGGCTAGGGAACAAATTTTGGCTCGTAGTCTCAAACTGTGGGTCAAGGTCAAGTATCAAGTCTCGGGTATCAATTATCAGGTGTCAAGTCTCAGGTATCAAATGTCAGGTATCATATCAGGGTTCATATCAGGATTTAAGACAGGAGATCAATGCAGAGATTCATTATCAGGAGGTCAATATCAGAAAGGTCCAATACTAGAAGGTTCATAATAGTTTATTATAAGAAATCCTTTTTACATGGTTTTAATAAAATGATCGTTAGAGCAGTTTCATAGTAAAAGTCCTTTAAAGAAATGTTCAAAACCTCTTCATATATAACTAAAAAGTAGTTGTAAAATCCTATGAACCTTCAAGTACCCAAGGTCTTAATTATCCAGGTTATCAGGGGTGAACAAGTCATGTCAAGTGTCATATCAGGGTTCAAGTCAAAGGTTCAAGTCAAATGGTTCATATCAAGTGTATCAAGGTTCAAGTTCAGGTTTATGACAAGGTTCAAGACAAAGGTTAAAGCAAAGGTCCAATATATGGTTCACAATACAAGAGAAACATAACAATGAATCAGGAATCAGAAATGAGGCGAAGGCTCTTTACAAGAAGAGCAGAATATCTGTACCTTATTCAAATAGCAAGCTCAAACACAAAAGTAGCTGAAAGGGATCAAGATCACTCCCTCCTTGAACCTAAAGGAGTTGAAGACAGAAATACAAAAGGGGTTCAGTTATCTTCCCATTATAAGTAACTTTCTATTTTTAGTAACTTTCTATTTTTAGCAGGTTTCCATAATTAGTAAGTTGCCACATTTAGCAAGATTCAAGTGATATAATTCAATTCAAGTCTTTAATTAGCTTATTATGGAAGTAATATTCATTTTAACAAGTTACACAAGTTCAGGGTTAGTTATGACAAGTTTTTCATAGTTCAGGGTTATAAGTGTAAATTTGCCAAAGTTCAAGGTTTAAAATGAAAATATCACCATTAACTTATTCTAACTCTCAAGTTATCCAGAATTACACCTTTAGTCCTTTAGTTTTCATACTTTACATTTTACACCCCTTTTATTATATAAGTTACACTTTAAACCTTATAATATCCATAATTACACATTAAACCCTTAGATTCCCAATTTTACACAATGAACACTTATTTCAACATGTTATACGAACACACCCTTAAACATTCACAATTTACACATCAAGTCCCTCGAGTTATCAAAGTTACATATTTAGCCCTTTAATGTACAATTTCAATCCTTAATTATTAATAATTACATATTAGTCCATTAAATTACCAAAATTACACATAACCCCCTGAATATAATTTATTACTCAATTCGACCCTAACTTTCCAGAAATTACATATTTAGTCCCTCATTTTTATTTATTTTCAATTCGACACAAATATTACAATTAAATCCATATCTCGCCAAAATTACAAATAAGACCCTCATGTTATAATTTTTACATATTCTCCCAGGTCCATACAATATTACAAAAATATTCCACAAGTTTTAATAATTACAAAACACACCCTTAACTAATTATTTATCCAATCGGTATGCATAAAACATTAACAAAATCAAACCCTAGCAATCCCAATCATTAGGCCATCATTCTATCATCATTATTCATCAATTATTACCATATTTCATCCACTATGAACCCTAGGTCGATCGGTTTATAATTTTTCCACACTTTCTCCATTTTATTCTAAAATCCGATTATAACCATAAATCCCTAAATCACGATTTCGACTCAAACAATTAGAATGATTATTTTTCTCATGTTATACGAAGCATATAGAACCCAGGAAAAATAAGTATACACCTCAGAAAAATCGTGTGGATTAAATAGAAATCGATTTCCAAAATTAGGGTTTTAAGCTCGTTATTTTTCATTCGATCAATACATGATGCATGGTTCGATTTCAATAATTTTTACATGTTATATATGATTAGGAGAAGGCTAGAAAAATACCAGAAAAATTATAGATCAAGGGATTTACACGCTATGGATTTAAGTTGCTCGGTTAGGGTTTTTCGACCCAATTAATTCACCACGACCAAACGATCGACTCCAGGACCTTGTGGCTATTTTTCCCACCTTCTTGGCACTATGAAGAACTCCAGAAAATTGCCTCTTTGCTTCAGAAAATTCGGATGTGGTGTGTGGGATTTTTAAGAGTGGCGGCTATTTAGAAATTAGGGTTAAATGGGTGAATAAAATTATGGGATGATATAAATGGGATTTGACCGAATTAGGAGGAGGGTATAGGCTAAAGAACCGGCCTTAAATGGCCCAAGAATCAATTTTCCATCTTTAATTTATTTTCCTTAATTACTTTGTATTTAAAAGGTTTTTTTTTATTAATAATAATTATGTATTATGTCTAATAAATTCGACCAAAGTGATATTTAAGTGAAATAATACATTTTGTACTTTGTAAAAATAATTAGAGCTTGCCTCAAAATTATCTTACTTGATTTGTAGTTCGTTTCCAAAGATTCGGGATTAATTCGGAACTTTAATTGAGCTTTAATTAAATTTTAAAGTTTCAGGGGCATTTTGGTAATTTTGCATGTTTTAGATTTTCGGGTTTTACACGTAGGGGACTTTAATGGCTATGTGGTAACTTAGGCAAAGTAACAGTTTTAGTACTTGTGTCCGTATGTAAAAACAAGCAGTGCATTCCCACCCCGAGGGTTTAGAAATCATGTATAAACAATGTAAAAGTCGGGGCTATGAAACTCACCTTGGTGTTATAGTAGACAAATAGAAATCAAGTGGTGAAAATAAGTGGCTCCGGCCCGCAACCTAGAGTAATATGGCAAGTGTTAAGATTCGTTGTTTTAGGCTCGAAGTGAGTATTGATGTGTGTTAGATTATTGATGCTCGTGTGATAATTAATTAAAGTTCAAAAATATAATTTTGAACAGTACACATGCTATGCGGGTTTTGTTATCGTTGGAATCTTCATTAGTAATTTTTATATTTATTTGTTATGGATTAATATCGATAAATATGTGTCAATTTTATTGTTATTCATATAAAAAGGATTCTTAATATACCTAGTTGAAAATATAAGTTCTGACAAAATAATAAATTTACAATTCTCACTTTTAGCTTATAAAAGTTTTACTCTTGATCCAATATTAGAAATTAGTCACAATTTTTTTGTCCAAGATATCAAGGTTTTACATTGTGTATTATGTTTACAATAAACCATAGTGTTTTGTTACTTACCATGTGTCTTTTACTCTAATATCATGACAATAGTGTTGCTATTATTATTATATCCTGTTGCTTAGGGCTGTAAACGAACTGAACGTTCATTGAATATTTCATGAACCGTTCGGTAAAAAGTTCGTTTATGTTCGTTTGTTTATTAAATGAATGAACATGAACAATATTTTACGTTCGTTTAGTTATATGAACGAACATGAACAAAAGTCTTGTCCATTTATTTATGTTCGTGAACGTCCGATTATGCGTTCATTAATGTTCGTTTATGTTCATTTATTAATTTATATTGGTATATCATATAAGTTAATTGTATAATTTAAAAATTGGTTTATTTAAACAAAACAACACTTATAAAAAATATATTGTGCATAATTTAATAGAGTTTATGTTTGTTTGTCTATGTTCATTTATGTTCGATCGTTTGTGTTCGTTTAGTGTCTTAATGAACGAACATAAACGAACATGAACAACTCATTTTCATAATAAACGAACATGAACAAGAAAATTCGTCCGTTTAAGCGTTCGTGTCCGTTTATTTGTCCGGTTAAAATTAAATGAACGAACATGAACAAGGCTCTGTTCGTGTTCATCCGATTCGTTTACAGCTGTAACACCCCGTTAAAATATTTGAATAGCAACGGAAGACTTAAACGGGGTAATTACCAATTTGATCACAGTCGAAGCATAGATAAACTTCAAAAGTAGAATTTATATTATTCAATGAAAACTCAATATTAAGAGATTACATATTAGTTGTCAAAAGGGGTAGTTTTTCACCAAAAGTGATGATGAGTTTGAAAAAAATGATATAATTATTTGAAATACCCCCAAGGGGGGGGGTAGATTTCCAATGCCCATGCCAAACTCCGTGCTTGAGATTCTTTAGTTACCTGAGATAAAACATGCTTAAAATGTCAACACAAAGGTTGAGTGAATCCATAGTGTTTAATTTGTAATAGTTTGAAATAGTTTGAACACAAGTTGATTAGTAATACAACGGTGACATCGCTGCATAAAAACATTAGTGATGAAGCGAAAAGTGTACCGCTTTTAGGGGGTCATTTAAGCCCTAAATCGTATTTATTTGATCAAATATTGCCCTAAATCGTTCCTTTTGTCATTTTAGGTACTTTGGAGAAGAAATCTGGAAAAGGAAGCATTTTGGACGTTTTTGGAGCATAAAAGTGAAGAAAACGACAAAGTCTCAAAATCGGCTGGAAAAGTACCTTTGACGGCGTCAAGTATTGCTCCTGACGGCGTCATGGCTTGGCAAAAGAGGTGGATATGAAAAATACACATGATAAGCCAGAGAATTTTACAATGGATTTCTGACGGCGTCACCCTTTAAGGTGATCAAGGCCATCACGGTTTAACTTAACGAGAGACGGCGTCAAGCCCATTTCTGACGGCGTCAAGCCTTGATAAGCCAGAGCGGATTTTGGAGCACTAAAGAGGGACGGCGTCAAGAAGGCCATCCGGGAACCCTAGACACGGCGAGGTGACGGCGTCAAGATCTACAACGTGACGCCGTCAGCTACTAAGTTCTATATATAGTTTTGCAATTTTATGTCATTAGTGTGCAACTTTGTGAGGAGAAACCCTAAGACGAATTTCTGCCATTTTTAAGGGTTTTCATACCCTTGGATCTCCCATGTTTAATTGAAGATAAGTATTCATTTAATAAATCAATATGTCTATGTGTTGTTTGATTATATCTTGTTCTTGTCTTTTAATTAACATGCTAGGCTAGATTTATCTTGTGTTTTCTTAGATCTAATGAAACCTAACTATTGATTATTGGTTATTAGTGTGTTATTAATTGTATTGGATGATTGTTTATCGATGTTAAGCTTAAGAAAACTGGCTAACTTCCTATACGGTAACTTGCTTGAACGTCTTAAGAAACATGAACCAATGCGTACTAGGTTTTTATGGTTGTATTTAATGCATGAGCGAATTCTAGTGATCCCATGTTAGGAGCTTCTTAGCCGGCTCGACATAGGAGTGAAGTAGGAGCTTGTAGAGTTGGGGAAGTACGTACGCCACCCCACGATTGGTATAAAGGAATACACCAGTCATCCACGCAATTAATACACACTAATCAACCGGTGAAAGATAGTTAGGGAGTAAGGAAATCTAAGTAAACACATTTCTCTCCACATAAGTTTCACGACCTTTTCATTTTCAGTTATTTATTTTATTTGCATTTGTAGTTATTTGGGTTAGTTGATTAGCAACTAATTCCGCCCACTCCTTCAAAACCCGAGATTTTACTTGCTTTCATAAAAAACATAAAAATACAAAAAGAATCTTCCCTCACCCTTAGACCTATTAGAGTAGTTTTTTCAATCCTAACGACACTATTCCCTGTGGAGAACGATCAATCCCCCGTACTTACCACTACACTATACTACATCGGTCAGGTACACTGCCTGGTGGGGTTGTAAGCCTCTTGAGATCCCTCGAGAGGTAAAACCTGTTGTAAGGTCGCAAAACCACGCATCAAGTTTTTGGCGCCGCTGCCGGGGAATAGTTATTGTTTAGGTTGAATTTTTATTTTATTTGGTCTACACACTAGATTCCTTTCTAGTGAGATTTTTATTTTTCTTTTTATTAGATTTCTTTAGTCTATCTTTTTCTTTGTGCCCTTTGTTTGTAAAACCATTTTCATTTGTCACCATGGCGGATGAAATTCCATTTAGATCATTAACAATAGAGGAACAATTACTTTACACGGATAGATTTGCTTCCTGTTGTTCCAATGAATTTTTAAGTGATCTTAGATATATACAAGAGGAGATGGGTATAAAGTTTGATAGGTTTGATGAATTATGTGCATGTGTGGCTTCTATTAAACAATCATTGTTAGGATCAACTCCTTTTAATAAGACCCTTTGGAAAATTTTTGAGGAAAGCCTCCTAACCGTGAACCATAAGTTTAATGAATTAATGGGTTCGTATACATCACAACTTGAGGAAACAATTGAGGAGGATTTAGCCGAACATGAGCATATTGAGCAAAAAGACCTAGGTTTTATGATCAATGACTTTGAATCTCAAGGAACACATGATGAATCCTTTAGGCAAATTGAACATAGTAATCATGTTATCGGGGAAGATTCTTATGAATCGGACTTAGAACTTGAAATGGCTAGAGAAGGATTTGAGATACTTAGGAACATGTTTGGGTTAGATTCTACTAAAACACATGATGTGGATATAATTGATGTAGAGACAAGGAAGGATGAGGTAAATAACACAAACCTACAAAGTACCCCACAAGTCCTACCATCATTCGAGGCATACACACCGCCCGTGACTTACCCGGAAGAAGTAGAAGGGACGATAGGAACCCCAATTGAAGTAGAACCTTTGAAAGAAACAAAACTAGAAGAAATAGGTTTGAATACTTGTAGTCATAACCTTTCTTTTAGTTCTATGGAAGTTCCTAGTTTTGATGAACCGGAGCCTAAACCAAAACCGTTACCTAATCTTCCATCCTTAGATGTGAAATTAGGAATTGAATTAGGTCCCGATCCACCCATCAAACCATGTAATCCGGTTAATGTTAAGATTAAGGTAGTAGACTCTAGGCCTTGTAGAGAGGAAGCTAACATAGGAGTGAACCATGACCTTACATACTTACATCACCCATTTATGATTGATCACAAGAAACATTATGGGTTTAAACCGGGTTTATTAGGTCAAAGTGGATTCTTAACTTGGAGTCTCTCGAAGTTGATTGAAGATGATCCCTTTCTAGGAGAAAATCTTAATCCGCCCACTAACCCAATTGAATTAGGTAAGGTTATGATGATAGGATCCCGCACCTTTGAGCATATAATTCACCTGTCACTCTTTCCTCATGTGGCATATTTCCACCCTAAGAGTGTGTATCGCTACTTTCACCCACACTTAATCCTAAGTGTAGGGAAAACCTCCCCTATTTCCGTTAAATAAGGGTAGAGTCAGGCTCGTGACTCGAACAAAAACAAGCGCTTCTTGGGAGGCAACCCAAGCTTTATTTGCTTTGTGTGTTTATTTATTTGTTTGTCTGATTTTATTTGCTTCCGTATGTATGTTTAATTTTTATTATTATTGATTCATGTTCGAAACTAAATTGTGAAAATGCTTTATCTTGTTTTTAACTTCGTCTTAACTACATATAAAGGTATTTTGCAAAAGATAAGTGCAAGGGAAATCCAAATCGGTTTATTAGAACACAAATGAACATGAATCGTAATAATATTAAATTAACATACATATTAGTATTTGTTTGAGTCAAATGCTTGTATCGAGTCATAATGATGTTTTGCAGGAATTCCAGGAAGTAAGGTATAGGTTTTTCCAGAAATTTTCCGGAAACTTAACATGAGAATTCTGTCAGATTATTTCTGACGGCGTCAGGATTTACAACCTGACGGCGTCAGGTGTTAATTTTTTGAAATTTTTAAAAGTTTTGTTTTCATAAAAAGTTTTTATTAAATCTCTAACTTATAAACTCCAGGAATCTGCAAAATTATCATTCCACAAGCATTATATCCTTATATATAGATTTATCCCGCCGATGTTATGCAGGTTTCCGTGTTTGTTTTCTCAGGTTTAACAGGTTATTTTGGACAAGGAGATGTATGTGGAATCAAGCTTTTGGCGATGCTTTAGTCTTGGAGCTTCTACATTCTCTTGGAAAAAGATCTAACCATGTTGCCACATTATCCACCGAACGAATCAGGGGAGTATTTGATTTCATTCTTTTACCTTATTTACTTTTACGTCTTGTTATTTGAACATTGGGGACAATGTTCATCTTAAGTGTAAAGGGGGGGGGGGTAAAATACGATACTTTAGAGAATACAATTGCACTTGATTTTTGTTTGTTTAATAGTAGATGTGTAATAAAACTGAGAGAAATACCTGTTAAGGCAATTTTAGTGCCAAATTTAAATTTTTTTACAACATTTAGGAGTGAAACTTTGGTCTTAATGAGCGTCTCATGGATAGGAGTTATATGACTAGCACAAAAACCGTACCACTAAAAAAATTTTCCACCCCCAAATATGTGAGGTTCGCCCCTAGAATTGGTAGGAAAAGCATTTATGCTATGATGTGTGTACCGGTAGCACTTAGATTCTAGAACTTGTGTTAGGACCATTCCGAGGCCACAAGTGAGACTAAATTCGTGTAGTTAGATTTACTACATGATAAGAGGCATTAGGATTAACCCATTGTTTTACACCTGTGTTTTTGTTATAATTACGTTGGCTACATTGGTCAAGTAATTCTCCCACACCCTTTGCGTTGTACTCATTTTTGGTACACGATACCCCTAGTACAACCCCTCAGAGCCTATCTTTTCGTTTCGACCTTTAAGCATTTTACTTAAAGGAAGAATTTGTTTACACCCCACTTAAATGTACACCCAAATCGCCTTAGCCTACCTTGTATGCACTCATTTTTAGTGCATTATTGTGACAACATTTGTTTAAACCCTAAGTTAATTATCTAATTGATTACATGGTTGCTAAGTCGAGTCATATCCTTGTACATATTGTTTTGGGACGATTGGGACTCATGGGTAAAGTACTAGTGTAATGGAGTAATGGGAAAGAACAACATTATTACCCCCATATGTGCTAAATATTTTAAAAGTACTCCAAGTGTTTCGATTATCTTAATTCGAGTCAATAGAATAGTAATTGTAAAGTTATGTAAAAGTTCAAGTGTAAGGGGAATGCAACGCCCCTATGATGTATTATTTTGGATGGTAGGGCAAGAGTGTATGGAAAAGAAAAAAAAATGGAAAAAATCAAGAAAAATACAAAAAAAAAATGAGAAAAAGAAAAAAAGAAAAAAAAAACATACGGACTACCATCCCGTTTCATTTTATGTTTATTTTATGTTTTTGTTATTTTGTTTTTAGCTTAAGTCGAGTCTAGTCTTGGCTTAGCAACGCCATATTGTGCATGTAATTAATCAAGATCTTTAACTCGCCACCAGTAAAATATCCCTTATCCAACTAAACCGTGTTTATCATATCCCTACACCTCACGTTATAACAAATGTAAAAGCCCTCTTTGATAGTTTATCTTAGGTGCTTACGCCTAGTGGAGGAGGTTTTCGATCCTTTCCCAAGCCTATGGTAATCTATTTGCTATGACAGGTAGTGAGAGATATTATCCGTTTTCATTTATGAGATTTATTTTGATGACACCTGAGAGATGTGAGTATCTAAACACTACTTGTGAGGTGCTAGTTTGTAATCTCCGTGCTTATTATGATTAAAGTGGAACGACTAATTGTTGTAATTACTTTTATATTAGCGTTAAATGACCCCTAACTTGTATTTTGATTAGAATAAAAGCGCATTTGCTTGAGGACAAGCAAATCTCAAGTGTAAGGGTATTTGATGAAGCGAAAAGTGTACCGCTTTTAGAGGGTCATTTAAGCCCTAAATCGTATTTATTTGATCAAATATTGCCCTAAATCGTTCCTTTTGTCATTTTAGGTACTTTGGAGAAGAAATCTGGAAAAGGAAGCATTTTGGACGTTTTTGGAGCATAAAAGAGAAGAAAACGACAAAGTCTCAAAATCGGCTGGAAAAGTACCTTTGACGGCGTCAAGTATTGCTCCTGACGGCGTCATGGCTTGGCAAAAGAGGTGGATATGAAAAATACACATGATAAGCCAGAGAATTTTACAATGGATTTCTGACGGCGTCACCCTTTAAGGTGATCAAGGCCATCACGGTTTAACTTAACGAGAGACGGTGTCAAGCCCATTTCTGACGGCGTCAAACCTTGATAAGCCAGAGCGGATTTTGGAGTACTAAAGAGGGACGGCGTCAAGAAGGCCATCCGGGAACCCTAGACACGGCGAGGTGACGGCGTCAAGATCTACAACGTGACGCCGTCAGCTACTAAGTTCTATATATAGTTTTGCAATTTTATGTCATTAGTGTGCAACTTTGGGAGGAGAAACCCTAAGACGAATTTCTGCCATTTTTAAGGGTTTTCATACCCTTGGATCTCCCATGTTTAATTGAAGATAAGTATTCATTTAATCAATCAATATGTCTATGTGTTGTTTGATTATATCTTGTTCTTGTCTTTTAATTAACATGCTAGGCTAGATTTATCTTGTGTTTGCTTAGATCTAATGAAACCTAACTATTGATTATTGGTTATTAGTGTGTTATTAATTGTATTGGATGATTGTTTATCGATGTTAAGCTTAAGAAAACTGGCTAACTTCCTATACGGTAACTTGCTTGAACGTCTTAAGAAACATGAACCAATGCGTACTAGGTTTTTATGGTTGTATTTAATGCATGAGCGAATTCTAGTGATCCCATGTTAGGAGCTTCTTAGCCGGCTCGACATAGGAGTGAAGTAGGAGCTTGTAGAGTTGGGGAAGTACGTACGCCACCCCACGATTGGTATAAAGGAATACACCCGTCATCCACGCAATTAATACACACTAATCAACCGGTAAAAGATAGTTAGGGAGTAAGGAAATCTAAGTAAACACATTTCTCTCCGCATAAGTTTCACAACCTTTTCATTTTCAGTTATTTATTTTATTTGCATTTGTAGTTATTTGGGTTAGTTGACTAGCAACTAATTCTGCCCACTCCTTCAAAACCCGAGATTTTACTTGCTTTCATAAAAAACATAAAAATACAAAAAGAATCTTCCCTCACCCTTAGACCTATTAGAGTAGTTTTTTCAATCCTAACGACACAATTCCCTGTGGAGAACGATCAATCCCCGTACTTACCACTACACTATACTACATCGGTCAGGTACACTGCCTGGTGGGGTTGTAAGCCTCTTGAGATCCCTCGAGAGGTAAAACCTGTTGTAAGGTCGCAAAACCACGCATCAATTAGATATAATACAATGGTGATATCATTGTATAAAACATTTTAGTAACACAACGGTGATATCGTTGTGTGATATATATTGCCCTAAGCCTCATGACACGAAAACCTTAACATGTAGGGGTAATAATAGTTGTAATAAATATCCCACATCATCGCAATGATGTGGGTGATAATGCCCTCGTCGTAGGAGTTTTGCCAGACTCTTAATTCGAATAAAGTGCATTTGCCTATCAATCCGGCTAACACTATAGTTATCTATCGGCTAGTACAAATGGGTTGTCAACTTCCAATAGATCTATTCACAAAATTCGCGTTCACTCGCAAGTGATTAATGGTTCATGATATGAGGGACTTTTTGGCAGGGTGGTAACTTAGGCAATATTACTTAGCAATATCAATCAGGGAAGCATACAGAAAAATACTTGTGTTCAGATTTATAGCATGTATCTCCCCACGGGATTTGAAAACATAGTAAAATGTGGGACTATGAACTCACCTTAGTAGTGTAGTAAGCGGGTAGTGAATCAAATAGTGAAATGAATAGCTCCCGACTTGTGACCTAAAATAATGTGATATGTTTAGATTATTATTGGCTCTTTGGTTTGAATGTGTGAAATGATGAGTGTGGGAAATCTCCGGAAGTGGTGGTGTCGTAGTTGTGTATTTCAAAAGTGTTAGAGTTTTAAAAATAATAACTTATGATTATTATTGGTGTTTTGTGTAAAATGTTATCAATTTAGAACTTTAAAGCAAGTTCTTATTCTCAGTTAATATAATTTATTAAATGACAACTTAAAAATTTATTTTAAATATTTCTAAGTAATAAAGGTTATGTTATAAAAATATTTGTATTGTTTATTTATTTCGAGTTATTAATCGTTGAGAAAAATTTATTTGTTATATTTTGATATCGACGTTATTATGAAACACAAAAGTATAAATCCTTCAAAATATAACATAGTTACAATGATCTCCTTTAACTTTGTAAAAATTACATTTTTAACTCGAAAGTTAAATTATTAACAACTTTAGTCCAAAAACATTATTTTACACTTTAGTCCTTATGTCTTGCAAAATTTGCATTTTTGGTCCAAGTATAAATTAATAGTAGTTTTATCTTTTTAATATAATTCTTCATATTTGCTTTACATGTTCTGTTTCACAAATATTTTGATGGTTGGTGGGCTTTTAGGCCCGTTAAGGGTGCGTTTATTTTGTAATGAAAAACGAGGGCTATGCAGTTTAAAGAATTATATATACGTATGGCTCCTCTTGGATTCGAAATGATAATTTAAAAGGTTAAGTACAAACGTCATTAACAAGTTTCAAACATAAGATCTCTCGTTCACAACCCCAGCGACACAACCACTGGAGCCAAGGCTCTTTGTGTTATGTTTGGTGTCTCGTATGAATGTAAGAGTCTCGAAACTGGTTGCTATACATATTTATATTTCGATCACAGTGTATATATATAAGAGTGCTTATATGTGGGTTTCGACTAAAAACTCATTTCATCGCCTAGTGTTACTGGGTTGGTCTCGCTTGAATCATTTTGAAAACAATGGTTTCGAATGGTCGATACATATATTCTTTCTTTCTTCGTCACAGTAATGATACATGGGGTTGAATGTTTGGTATTTCGACTATCATCTCATTTTCGCGTTCGAGCTGTACACAGTTAAAATGTTTTGGTTCCACAAAGAGTTTACGTGTTAACATGCATACGCATGCATGTGAAAACACATTTGATGTTTATAAAAGCTCAACGTATGGTACAGTAATGTTTGTATACGTTTCGTGTTTGACATTCAGTTATGATTTCATTCCCACGTAAAAGTTTTCACTAAGTTGGTGATGTTTTTGTTTTGTTCCTCTTTCAAGTTAACATGTATATATATATTTGCTTTCAAGTCGACACAGCTTCCACGAGGATTCATGGGTTCCGAATGTGTCGAGTAATGAACATTCATTTCAGCACAGTGGGTGTGCATGTGTTTATATATTAGATGTGTTTTTAGCTTTTCGTCTTCGTGCTCATTTCTCGTGTTAACATAGTAAGTTTTGCGGTTGGTTTTTATGTTATTAGGTACGTTCATTTTAGTATGCATGATTCGAATAAATGAACGAGAATGTGTAAAGATTCGAAGTGGAAACGGTAACTTACAACAACACGAAAGGTGGTGAGACCGCTCGAACAGGAAGGTGGTGACAAGAAACTCTAGTTTCCTTCTTCAATTTGTAATCCACGATCCAAATGAAAAACTTAAACGCTTGTAATGTAACTAACAAGTCTTGCTTCCCATCTCTTTTGCTCGACAGTGTTTGAGTAGTAAATTTGGGTGTGTTGCTTTGAGTTTGGGTAGTGCAAAAAAGGGGTGGTGTGTGCGTTTAAATGGACACAAGGTCGATGGATTAGGGGTTGACATTAGTTACTTAGTACTCGAACTAGGGAGTCACATCACACATATCACAAGATGGTTTTGTGATCTAAACAATGGGAGCATGGCTGGTTTGGGGGTTTGATGAGAGGTAAGGACAATGTACCATCATCCTTAGTCGATCATTGTATGGGAAATGAGGAGATTAGTGGGTTATGAGATCCATGATGGTTGACCTTGAGTGAGTAATAGTTAAGTCTATTGGGTAATAGAAACTTGGAGGGGACAAAGGTACTATTAAGATGTGATTAGCATCTTTGGTTTTCTCTTAGTGATATACTAGGCGTTTGTGTATGTGTTGGCTGAGTTAGATGCCGAGTGGAAGTAAGGCCAACACAATAAAATGAAGTGGCACGTTTAAACATTTGGTATTGTGTTGTGTTGTTGTAGTTCGGTCCAAGAAAAGGAAAAATATAAGTTATGGTTTGGGGTGTTCTTGGTTTAATTTGTGTCGTGTGGAAGCAAGGAAAAACAAAGTATGTATTGGTATGTTACGTCTTGTGTTTAGTTCATGTCGAGACATCAAGAGGAAGTAGAATGAAGTAATTAAGTTTTGGTTTTTATGTGTTAGTGTTGCGTGGTGTTCGGTTCACGAAAGATAGAAAAGAAAAATATGTGTGGGCTTGTGGTTATGGTTTGGGTTGTGGATTTAGTCTCGGCCCAAAGAACAAGAGGGAAAAAGTAATGAAATGGGCTGTGGTGAGTTCGTCCGGCCCAAGAGAAAAAAGAAGGAAAAAATAATAATTTAGTATAAGTAGTATATGTACAAAATTTGTGAAATAATTAATGCCTTTCGTTTTGTGGAAAACTAGAAGGGGGGTTGAATAGTTTTTACCGTTTCTTTTGTTTAATTTGTTAGTTCTAAAGAAGCAATCACAAATTAAGTTATCACACAATATAAACTAGAGATAAAGAGATGAAAGATCAAACCACATAACACAAGTGTTTATAGTGGTTCGGTTTGCAAGAGATCCTTATCCTTGCCCTACTCCACTTCCTCGAGTTGCTTACTCGAGAGATATCTTTCACTAAGAAACAAACTCCCTTCAAGGTGGAGAAAACCTTTACACGTCGCTTACTTCCTTTTCCGGTACTAAGCTAAACACCGAGTTCTTTCACAAGGTAGAACCAACCTGACGTCGCCTAATTACTTTACCGACACTAAGCTAGATGTCGAGTTCTTTACTCGGGTACAACCACTCCCTACTCTCTTTGTGCTTTGAGGACTAAAGCACTAACCACACTTACTGATCTAACTGATACAATTGATAACAAACACTTAAAGTGTTTACACAGAACTTATACTACAACTTCACAACAGTCTGCTTGTTTGAAGCTTGTTAATCTTGATCTTCTTTGCTACAAAAGAAACATCAATGATATTTATAACTACTATGGTTAGTAACTAAAGTGTATGTATGTGTTTTTCTTTTCTAAGTGGATACCAAGATCAAATGCCAAGCCTGCTATTTATAGGCAAGCAAGGAAAGGCTCCTACGGATCCGGCGGATCCCTCAGAAGGGATCCGTCCTTGTATGGACTTGGATCCGTGGGATGGTGACAGCTATGGATTAGTTGTCTCTTACCATATCTTAGTTGTATCTTACCATATCATCCAAGATCTTCAAATGTCAACTATGTTGCTTGCATATCTATCCAAGATATCTTACTAAGATTGTATTTGTGATGTATACCATGATATCACTTAGTAACTTAAACTAAAGTTTCCATTTAAAGGAAATACACATGTAATATAATGTTAGTGATCATGTTATATATAAAAGATGTGTTTTAAAAAAGTCTTTAACTAGTATTTATAATTTGCTTAAGGAATATACTTTGTGTTTGTCATGAACAAAACATTAAGCAAAGATCGTAAAATATAAATAACGTTTTTAGTACGATATTTGTATTAACAATCTCCCCCTTTTTGTTGATGACAAAACATAAATTATATTTTTAAGTAAATAAGTAAATATAGTTTAAATCCCTTTTAAAAATATAGATTAAGTTTTTAGTTATTCAAATTTTGATTACTATTATAAAATAGCTTAGTATGAACTAATTATGCAAACTTAATCCTTTTTCCTTTCTCCCCCTTTTTGTCGAAACAAAAAGAAGAGGTGCGTGGCGGAATGCGATTTTGAGAACTTTAATAGCTCCCCCTTGTTTTATACTCCCCTTAAATGGAGTAATCAAGGAAATGATGCATGAATCTACAAAACAAACGGTTAGTTATGACATGCTTATGAAATGCTCCCCCTCGATGTATACTCCTCACTACTCGAGTACCAACGTATACTAAGAAGGGTATGGTATGCTACAAATGAAGTGTTAGTAATAAATGACTTCAATGAAGAAGTAAAATGCTTGTTAAGTGTTCTTCGAAACAAGCCTATCAATATGTTTGACTTTAACAAGTAAGTGTCTGATCATTCCATGTACCTAAAGCAATCATACGCAAGATATAATATATATTGAAACTTATGTGACAAAAGTCATGAAATGATGTTACAGGTATAAAAGGTATCCTAAAAAGTCCTAAAACAAATGCCTATGATGAAGTGAAGTTAAGTTAGTGACGCTAGTGTTGGTGTTAGTTAGTGATAACTTAATTGATGACTAAAGGTTGATGCAAGTAGGTTTGTTACTAATCCATGAGGTTGATGATTAGTGAAAAAGATGATGGAAGGTGGTGGTTTTAAAGAATGCAATGATTCTAATGTATAGCAAATGCTATAAAGGTATTGAAGATGGTTGATACCTATATGTAGATGAAAATGACATCATATGCTGAGAGAGTTGGTTGGAATGAATTTTCTGTTTGTACTTACAGTGACATGCTTGATATGAATCAAGAATGAAGATCATGAGATCCTATGATTGTGTTCTAGATACTTAAGATGTCTTAGATAATGAATTTGTGAGATGAAAATTCTAGACTCGTTGGTAACGAGAAGGTTGTTTGGTTTCTAAATGGTTAAAAACTGAACTTGGTACCTACGGATTTGGCGGATCCAAAATTTTGGTTCCGTCTTTATAGTCTTTTGGTTCCGTGTGATAAAAATTGATTTGGTCAATTTTTGTTGATTTGATCTAATGAAGGTTCAAGCTAAGGTTTACTCACAATTATTGAGTTGGTTTTAGTAATTTGAATCAAGGTTTTGGTGCAGAACTACAATGTTGAACTAGTAAGGTGTTATGACGATAGTATTGAAAATTACTTTTTGTGTCAAAACAAGATATCATATTTTAGAGCATAATTATATATATTGAAAATTTGTTTGTGACGAAAGTCTCAAACATACAATTACACATGAAGGTTCCTAGAGACGATAAAATCTTAAAAGCGATTATTGCGATGATACTACAAACTTCTATTTTGCTTGTTTTGATGATGACATGATGGAGGCAAGCCATTTAGTTTCTAAGTTACTAATGTCGTAGATGTTTGAAACCATATTGTTGTCATCTTGAGTGTTTGTTTTATCAATCCACATAGATTCATCCAAATGTTGAAGAGTGGTAATAATGTCATGTGATGGGTCAATTATTGAGCTTGAAGATGGGGATGAGATTCTTTCTTTAGGTGGTGATGATTGTGGTGAGGAGTCAATCATTGTGGAAACACTTGGTGAAGTGATAATTGATGTTGCAATTGTTGTGTTGATAATTGAGGTGATATGATATTGAGGTTCATGAATCTTTGGATGGAGAGAATGAACTGTCATGGGTCCTAAGTTTTCAAGACTTATTTGTGGAGAAGTGGTTGATATAAGTTGAAGATCTTCTAATTCTTCAGAATGTGGTTGTGGAGATGTTGATGGTGTCCTAAAGAGTTCCATAGGTTTGAGTTTTGGTGAAGATAGTGATAATGCAGTCTTCTTAGTTTGTGGTGGAGCGGGAGCTAGTGGTGTTGTAGTTGCTACAGGAGTAATGGTAGGAGGTGATGTTGTTGTATTGGATGAGTTTGTAGCGGATGAAATTGAAGAAGAGTCTATGTTGACTATGGAAGTCGTAATAGTAGTTGTTGTGGTGTTTGAAGATCTAACAGGAAAGGTTACATTACGAAGTGGGTTTGCATACCAATAAGGTCTGACACTAATTCTAGCCGTGCGTCTGTATGGTCTAGACATGTGAACTTTCTGGAGATGGTATGTGAATTTTGTGTAGTTTTAGTGTGCTATGATTATCTCTAACATTTATACTTCCTAATTGTATGAAAATTGGTGTTTGGATTAAATGAGTGTGAATGACTTGAAACAGGATAAAGTTGTTTGTCCTATAGTCAGACCATAGAAATGGAGTTGTGTGATTTTGTTGTAGAAACTTTTAGGTGAAGTGTGATGGCTAAAATGTGTAAGAGAGGAGATGGTTGAGTTGTGTTGTGAATTGAAAATCCTAAAGTTCTAATTTATAGACAGAAGGTTTGTGAGTCTGTGTGTTTGGATTTGATGTGAATCCAATAGAGAATGTAGGTTCTAAATGATTTGGAACAGAAAATTGTGCAGGTCATATCAATGAAGTCAATCCATTGAGCTTTGGTTGAGTAATATGTTTTGGATATGCAGTTAATACAAGAGGATAGTGGAAAATCTGATGATTTGATATTTCCACGGATTTGACGGATCCCTAAAAAGGGTTCTTTCTTTGTATTGGTTTGGTAACTCGCATCTAAAGTTCAAAAAATTTGAATTTTGGTGGGAAATTTTGTTCCTAAGTTTCTAAGAATTCCTAAATGATTCTAAGATGAATTATGATCAGTGAATGAATCCTAAATGATACTAAACACTAAGATTTAAGAATTGGGATGAGTCGAAAAAGTTTTAGAATTTTGCTGGGAAACCTGCGGATCCAAAGTGGATAAAAGGCGGAACCATTTTCTGGGATCCGCCAAATCCGCAGGTAGGCGGATGGCGGATCCAACGATAAGCCTTGGCGGAACCCTGTTTTGGGATCCGCGGGATCCGTAGGCCTAAAACTAAGAAAGTAAACAGAACATATGTCATATTTCGCGTTTTTCGACGAAAACCCGAAAATTCATCTAGACCTTACTTAACATCTAATATGTATATCAAAACAACTAAATATGACAATATTAACACATGATTCCACATAGTTTAATCCATACTTAGAAACTTACCGTTTATTCCAATCATAGGTTTAGACTTGACAAATAGATAACTCCGAGTGTTATCAATCTGCAATAATCAGTTAGTTCATATACACAAAATAAAACTCAACCAAGTATAAAAATAGACCTAATCATTAAACTTCATCATAAAAGATGTTTGAGCCAAACAGTGGCATAAGTTTTGGAAAATTGATAACCATGTGCATTATCATCAGTTAAAGTTGAGCTAGAACACATAAGCATAAAATACTAAAGACAAGTCTTAACGAACATAGAAAAATGATCATATAGGATCTAAAGAACAACTGTTCCAGACGTTCATTTATTCTCGCTTTTCATTCAATATTTTGAGTATCTTCTTTTGACCCTTTCGGAGTTTCATCATCCATCGTCCTGCACATTTTAGAACTCCCTTTGTTTGTCGGCTTTCTTCAGATTCATTGTTGAGAGATGGAAGTTGACTTAAGTAATCTAATAGAGGAAGTTTTGAGTTAGGTAATCCATCTTCGTCACTAGCTGATGATGATGATGAAGATGAAGATGAGAGACAAGCTCGTTTCCCTTTTCCTACTTTCACTCTATGGTCACTAAGAGGGACAAAGGTGTGTTTGATTTCGGGGTAATCAGGGACAAAGCCAACTGAATTTGGAGGTATAGGAATGGAAGCTTTGAACAAACGAGTGAGTAGCATTCCATATGGTAATGTGGTTTTCCCTAGGACACGTATATCAACCATTCTTTTGGCGATATAGTAAGCAAGATTGAATTTTTGATGAGTTGAGATACAATAGAGCATATAGCATAATCCAGCATTCACATGATCTTTGTTTCCAATAGTACTAATGACATTAGCTCTTAGAATTTCTTCGAGTCTTTTGAACTCAGGTTTGAGTTCATTGAGTTCCATAGCAAATGGATCTCGATTGACATCTTTTCCCCGAAGTTTCTTAATTGGATTGGTTCTAGTGTTAAAAAGATGATCTCGGATAATTTCTTTAGGAGTTAGAGGAGTGTCGTAAGGATGTTCCCTTCCTAGATGTGAATTTAGAATGGTTAAGGACCATTTGTCAGAATAGAAGCATGTTCCTTCACTTGGGATGTGTAACACTTCCCCAAAGTGGTCTAAAGGAAAATTGTAGGAGTTTTGGTTAACATTGAAGTTGATGCTAAATGATCCATTGTCATCAGAAATAAGTTTTACTGAGGCATAAAATTCGAGAATGAATCGAGGAATGATAGGTTCATCTATGTCGAGAAGTGAGTCAAATTGAATGGTGGCCATTTGTTCACGAATGTTTGTTTCTTCTAAAAATGAAGAGTCTACGGTTCTACCCTCATGAACGTACCGACTTTCTAAAGCTTTGAAAAGTTGGACTTGAGCATCTGTGAGTCCTTTTGTTTGATGATGTTTGGGTAGATACTTCTTTGTTTTCTTGTGATCGTAATTTGTGGCAGGAGGCATGATTTTCCTATTCATAAACAATTTTATAATTTTAGTTACACTAATCTAGGATACATGAAATGTGGACAAGTACGGAGGTGTGGTTAAGATGTTTGAAAAATACACGTTTTGTGATAAAACACTTTATACCCCAAACATTCTTGTTTGATGTTTTCATCGATTTTGTATTAGCAATGTTTGAAATTCATTTTACCTAGTTAAGGGATTCTATAAGAAAGCTTATTCTAATTGAAGATTTAAACAGAAGTTTGATTCATTGAATTTGTTAAAGAGTTTAACAAAATGGAATTCCTATTCAACAGATATCTGTAGTGTAAGAATAATAATAAACCCTAATTTTGAATTGAAATAAATTAGTGAACTTACAGTGAGTGATTAAGCACGAATATGAGATGAAGGACCTAATTTTGATTTAGGGATTGTGAGAGTCGACTATGAGTTGATATTTGAGAGTTTAATTAGGTGTGTAGTGCAGTAAGGAGTGTTTGGTAATTTAAAGTTGAATTTGATGACTGACGGATTCGGCGGATCCTTCACAAGGGTTCCGCCCTTGTGGTCAATTGGATCCGCAGGATCAGAACAAGGTTGTGGTATTTTTGTTTTTGGTTAAATTAAGATTTGGACGAATGTTTTGATTACTTCTAAATATTAGTATGTTTTATAAGGAACGGAGATTTCTTTCTTGAGATGTTTTACTACTGTAATCCTTTTTGAGAAACTTTCTCAACATATTGTATTCACAGTTGAACAGTTGAGCTAAGTAATAGATGATTGCAAGTTTGACGAAACAAGAGAAGATTGGTAATAGAGACTAGAAACATAAGCTATGGGTATTTTCTCCCCTCTTCTCCTTAACCACTTAAGTATTAAGGAATGTCAGTTTCTTAGTGACTTGTGGTACAATGTCTCACATTGGTACACACCATGTTTAGAGATCCACCTAATTGTTATGATTTCATTATTTATGATCTAAGAATGATAGTTACAGAATTTGGTGTTTTACTAATGTATTTACTACTTTTAAGGTTATCCTAAGAATAAACTATTCTGATCCTTAATGTAAATGATTTTTATCCTAAATTTTCACGATTGAGAGAAAACATTTCCTAGTTGTTTGGTACTTTGAAGTTTTACTTATCATGCATGATTTTTTTTTTTGGTCATAGCATATCTTGATAAGGAGATGAAGTTCTACAAAGTTCATAACTTTAAGATATTTTAGTTAAAGCTAGAGTGTATGAAAAATATGTTTTTCCTATATGTTCAAATTTTATTTATGCTTTTATTTCTAGAGATATCCATCTTTCTTAGATTCTAGAAAACTAAATTATTTAAATCTTAATATTTTCTAATCGATTGAATTATTACAAACAATATTGTTTAGACCTATGTATGGAGAGATAAACCTTTATGATATGGTGAGATTATCCTAAAATTAATTTTCTTCCAAGTACTTTTTAAGGTTATGAATAATTAAGTTAGAACTTACTTAGGAATATTTATGAATGAGATAATCACCAATGTGTTGGTTAAATCTTATCTTGGTTTAGAGTTCTTGCAAGTTCTAAGAACTTATCTATGTATGGGTATTACCTAAGTGATGAGATATAACATAAGAATATGAGACAACATTTGTCTTGATGTGTTATATCCGGTTTTAGCAAAGGTTTCAAAAAACCTTTTCCTAGTAATCATCCTATCTTATACATATAATTTCTATCATTACATTGGTATTAATATTTAATCATACCTCAAAGAAAAGAAATCATAAATCATCTATGAGTAGAGTTATGAGAGTTCATACCTTTTTGATGATTAATACCAAAAGTGCTAATTATCCAGATGAGCACTTTAGTGATTAGAAAAGATACCTTTGTATTTCATCAGTGTATCTTGGGATTGAGTAAGACCAAACCCTTTTAATCATACCTAAAGAAAACTTGAGTGTTTGGTCCCCAATATCTCATGGGTCCTTTTTGGGTTAAACAATATATTACCATGGTTCACTAACATCTCCGAGATAATCAAATGGTATTTGTTTACTAAGCTCATTTCCTATGTATGAACATGATTTTACTGTTGTCTTAACTACATCCCTGTCTTTGATCGTTTTTGAATTAGTTTTACTTGAATACTGATTTTTCAATTTTTTACTGAAATCACGGATCCTTTGTTTATACTACGCGGATCCAAAGTTTTGGATCTGTGGGATCCGCGGCTTACCAACTCAGTTGATGTGTTTTGATTTTCATTTATCGTTTCAAAATCACTTAACTGATTATTTTTCATAAAATCAGGTTTGAAGCTACCATGAGATGACTTAAGAATTCTCATAGTGTCATCTGCACAATTTATGTGTTTATTGAATCTTTGAAACTTGAGATTTTGTTTTATGTATTTGCTTAGTGTGAGTTTATGTGATACTAATTTAAGTTCTATTACTTGACATGATGCACAACATTCAGTCTCCACTTTTTCTTCCAAGTTTTTAACTTTTTCTTTCAACTTATTTATCAAGTATTCCTCTTTGGTTTCCAAGATCTTATTTTCACTTATGATGTTTATAATGAACTTACTTAATCTATTGTATTCCATATCTAATGTGTCGTAGTTATTAAATATATATGAAGAGTCAGAGGATACCTTTTCTGTTTTGTTAGCCGTACTATCCACTTTGTTGTCTTTTAGCATATCTTCACTGTTGAAACTAGTGCTAGAAGCTATCAACTCCTTTTTGCCTTTAGGTAACTCCGAGTCTTTTTCCATTATTGCTAGATGAGCTTTGAGGTATCCTATGAGCTCGTCTAATGTCATCCTTGAATGATCTTTAGAATCTTCAATATTAGTCGCTTTAACTATCCATTTTGGGTCAAGATCTTTCCTGTCAAAATACTTGCTAGAAATGGATTTATCAAAAGCTTTAGGAGAAATATTGTGTCTAGCTAAAGTACTATCTAGATCTAAGTCTTTTGATATTACAAAAATGGTTTTTCCAAACTATAAAAACTGTTTTTTGCGGACTAGTGATCTTTGCAAGGTTTTCCCTTCTTTAAAGTTTTCAAAATCGATTTGATCGTTTCAAGTTTAAAATACAGTTTATTTTAAAAATCTTGAGTAACGTAGCTCTGATGCCAATTGTGGAAAACTAGAAGGGGGGTTGAATAGTTTTTACCGTTTCTTTTGTTTAATTTGTTAGTTCTAAAGAAGCAATCACAAATTAAGTTATCACACAATATAAACTAGAGATAAAGAGATGAAAGATCAAACCACATAACACAAGTGTTTATAGTGGTTCGGTTTGCAAGAGATCCTTATCCTTGCCCTACTCCACTTCCTCGAGTTGCTTACTCGAGAGATATCTTTCACTAAGAAACAAACTCCCTTCAAGGTGGAGAAAACCTTTACACGTCGCTTACTTCCTTTTCCGGTACTAAGCTAAACACCGAGTTCTTTCACAAGGTAGAACCAACCTGACGTCGCCTAATTACTTTACCGACACTAAGCTAGATGTCGAGTTCTTTACTCGGGTACAACCACTCCCTACTCTCTTTGTGCTTTGAGGACTAAAGCACTAACCACACTTACTGATCTAACTGATACAATTGATAA
This sequence comes from Artemisia tridentata subsp. tridentata, assembly GCA_021014915.2. Taxonomy (NCBI): domain Eukaryota; kingdom Viridiplantae; phylum Streptophyta; class Magnoliopsida; order Asterales; family Asteraceae; genus Artemisia; species Artemisia tridentata. The sequence goes on from CP139505.1 coordinate 56,443,363, forward strand.
CAAACACTTAAAGTGTTTACACAGAACCTATACTACAACTTCACAACAGTCTGCTTGTTTGAAGCTTGTTAATCTTGATCTTCTTTGCTACAAAAGAAACATCAATGATATTTATAACTACTATGGTTAGTAACTAAAGTGTATGTATGTGTTTTTCTTTTCTAAGTGGATACCAAGATCAAATGCCAAGCCTGCTATTTATAGGCAAGCAAGGAAAGGCTCCTACGGATCCGGCGGATCCCTCAGAAGGGATCCGTCCTTGTATGGACTTGGATCCGTGGGATGGTGACAGCTATGGATTAGTTGTCTCTTACCATATCTTAGTTGTATCTTACCATATCATCCAAGATCTTCAAATGTCAACTATGTTGCTTGCATATCTATCCAAGATATCTTACTAAGATTGTATTTGTGATGTATACCATGATATCACTTAGTAACTTAAACTAAAGTTTCCATTTAAAGGAAATACACATGTAATATAATGTTAGTGATCATGTTATATATAAAAGATGTGTTTTAAAAAAGTCTTTAACTAGTATTTATAATTTGCTTAAGGAATATACTTTGTGTTTGTCATGAACAAAACATTAAGCAAAGATCGTAAAATATAAATAACGTTTTTAGTACGATATTTGTATTAACACGTTTTATACGTACACTAATAAGATTGGTGTAGTAATTCGTAGTATTCGTTTGACTTTCGTTGTCGGTGCACAAGCGAGCTATTCATGGTGAGTTTCGAAATCGTTTGGGTGACTTGGTGATCGTTGCTTGATATATATATATACATATATATATAAATAACCCGCACAATAGGTTATTCAACATAAATTGAAATTTTTCGGTGATTAACATTATTAATGACATGGGATTTTTACGAGGTTGATGAAGCGAAAAGTGTACCGCTTTTAGGGGGTCATTTAAGCCCTAAATCGTATTTATTTGATCAAATATTGCCCTAAATCGTTCCTTTTGTCATTTTAGGTACTTTTGAGAAGAAATCTGGAAAAGGAAGCATTTTGGACGTTTTTGGAGCATAAAAGTGAAGAAAACGACAAAGTCTCAAAATCGGCTGAAAAGTACCTTTGACGGCGTCAGAAATTTCCCCAGACGGCGTCATGGCTTGGCAAAAGTGGTAGATATGAAATTTACTCATGATAAGCCAGATAATTTTGCATAGAAAATCTGACGGCGTCACCCTTTAATGTGATCAAGGTCGTCACGGCTTAATTTAAAGAGGGACGGCGTCAAGCACTAATCTGACGGCGTCAAGCCTTGATAAGCCAGAACGGATTTTGGAGGTCTAAAGAGGGACGGCGTCAGGAAGGCCATCCGGGAACCCTAAAAGCGGCGAGGTGACGGCGTCAGAATCTACAACGTGACGCCGTCAGCCCTTAATCTCTATATATAGTTTTGCAATTTTTTGTCACTAGTGTGGAACTTTGTGTGTGAAAAACCCTAAGACGATTTTAGCAGCTTTTTCAAGGCTTTTTGCCTTGAGATCTTCCATGTTACATTGAAGATAAGTTATCAATTAATCATTCAATATGTCTATGTGTTGTTTGATTCTATCTTGTTCTTGTCTTTTGTTTAACATGCTAGGCTAGGTTTTCTTTGTGTTTGCTTAGATCTAATGAAACCTAGCTATTGATTGTTGGTTATTAGTGTGTTATTAATTGTATTGGATGAATGTTAATCGATGTTAGGCTTAAGAAAACTGGCTAACTTCCTATACGGTAACTTGCTTGAACGTCTTAAGAAACATGAACCAATGCGTACTAAAGGTTTTTATGGTTGTATTTAATGCATGAGCGAATTCTAGTGATCCCATGTTAGGAGCTTCCTAGCCGGCTCGACATAGGAGTGAAGTAGGAGTTCATAGAGTTGGGGAAGTACGTACGCCACCCCACGATTGGTATTAAGGAATACACCCGTCATCCACGCAATTAATACACACTAATCAACCGGTAAAAGATAGTTAGGGAGTAAGGAAATCTAAGTAAACACATTTCTCTCCACATAAGTTTTACCACATTTTCATTTTCTGTTATTTTATTTTATTTGCATTCGTAGTAACTTGGGTTAGTTGACTAGCAACTAATTCCGCCCGCTCTTTCAAACCCGAGATTTTACTTGCTTTCATAAAATTATAAAAACGTAAAAAGAATCTTCTCTCACCCTTAGACCTATTAGAGTAGTTTTTCATACCTAACGAACACTATTCCCTGTGGAGAACGATCAATCCCCCGTACTTACCACTACACTATACTACATCGGTCAGGTACACTGCCTGGTGGGGTTGTAAGCCTCTTGAGATCCCTCGAGAGGTAAAACCTGTTGTAAGGTTGCAAAACCACGCACCAAGTTTTTGGCGCCGCTGCCGGGGAATAGTTATTGTTTAGGTTGAATTTTTATTTTATAGGTCTACTCACTAGATTCCTTTCTAGTGAGATTTTTATTTTATTTTTCTAGGTTTTCTTTAGTCTATCTTTTTTCTTCGTTTCTTTGTTCGTAACCATTACCATCCGACATCATGGAAGGTGGTAATATCCTCGATCCCAACAACCCACCACAACCACCACCACCTCCTAGAGCCCGTACTTTAGGAGAGTACTCCCGTCCTAGCCACCATGGCTATCGAAACACCATTGAGCTCACTCAAGGAGCCAATGTCACTCCCTTGCGATCCGACACCATCCGGTTGGTGCAAAGCGGATGCGCATTCCATGGACTTCGTTCTGAAGATCCTAATCAACATCTCAAGGACTTTCTCAAAATTGTTGATTCCATAGACCTTGATGTTGCCACTCGAGAGACGACACGACTGCGTCTCTTTCAATTCTCTTTTCGGGACCAAGCTAGTCAATGGCTAGAGCGTCAACCCGCAGGTTCCATCACCTCTTGGGATGATCTCACTACTCGTTTCCTTGCTCAGTTTTTCCCACCGGGAAGAACTACCAAGCTAAGGAATGATATCTTGATGTTCCAACAACGTCAAGGCGAAACCCTCTACGAGGCATGGACTCGATTCAAGGACTTACTCCAAAAAGTCCCTCACCATGGCATAGAACTTTGGCTCCAAGTCTAAATCTTCTATGACCATATCAATCTCTACACGAGGCAAACCATTGACCAATCGGCCGGTGGTAAGCTACGTGATCTAAGTGCGGAACAATCATGGGCTCTCCTAGAAGATCTTGCTCTTTATGACAACGAAAGTTGGAGTGATCCCCGTGATTTGAATAAAACGGTCAAGGCAATATCTTTGCCTTCGAACAATTCAAGCACTTCCGACCGTAGGATCATAGAACTTGAAGACCAAGTCAAGTTTCTCATGAAATCCTACGAGGCTCCTAAACCTTCAAGCCAAGTGAACAAAATCACTTCTTCGTGTAAATTATGTAGTGGTCCCCACGACACTCATGATTGCATGGAACTCCCCAAACAGGCTTTCAAAGAATTCGCATCCTCGCGAATCGATAAGGCGGGAGATAAGTGGCTCACTACTAATTATGGACACAATAATTCCGAAGATAGGTATGAGGCATGGAAGAGTAAGCCAAATTTTAGTTGGAACCAAACTCGAAGCGTATCATTCAATGACTCTACCCCACTCACCTGGTCTGAACATTATCCTCAGCAACATACGCATAAACAACAAAATCGCGAGGAATCACTGCAAAAATTCATTCTCTCTCAAGAAACACAGCTCTCCAAACTTGAGAATCAATTCAGACAACAGCAAGTTGATATGAACAACAAGGTTGATAACCTGTTAAAGGTTATCAATGATCGCCTTGCTGGCAGGTCAACTTGTGAGTTGGCACGAGTTAATGAGATCAAATCTGTCACAGTGACTCACCAAACACCCCCTCCTGTAAAAATCAAGCACCCTAGTAAACTCTTCAAACACATATCACAAAACGGAAAAGAAACTGGAGATACTCATACCCCTTCGAAACCTCTCCACTTCGTGAACACCATTACAACAATACCTGTTCCTAAACCCAATCTAGACCAACAATCAACCGAGAATGTGGACAATGAAATGGAGGGTGAAGTTCCCGAAAAGAACCCCGAGGCGCCCGACGACTATCTAGACTCACCAAAGAACTCGAGTACAAGAGAGGTGAGTGATGAGGAGGGCTCGGAAGAGAAATCCGAAATGCCTCATGGGCTCCCAGTACTGCTAGACCGCCCCCTGGTGGAGGAACTTGAGAGGGGCACAAGCAAAGTTGCCTATGGGATTTGGAGAGAGAATGGAGGATGGCGCTCCCAGGGTCTTTAAGATATCTTGCACCACTAGGAAAAAGTTCATTAAAGATGCCTACATAAACCCCAACTCTTCTATGAATGCAATATCCCTTTCTCTATATAACGAAGCCTTCACCGAACAGGTCAAATATGAAGGGTCTAATATCATCGGGGTAATAAGAAGGGTACCAATTGTGATAGAAAAGTTCCTCTTTCATATCGAGCTAACTGTATTTAATAACATGGACTCTATTATCAGCCCATCCTTAGCTAGCCTTGTTCTAGGCAAACCATTCATAAACACAACGGGAGTGATACTCAACGAGGATGATAGTAGTGCATTATTTACCGATGGTGTCAGGAAAGTGATTTTTCGGGATGGCAGTGAAGAAGTGTATGAGTATCAACCATCAGCAATTTGCAACACATGGGGGCTACACGGTAGAAGGCCTGGCCGAATTAAGCAACGTGATCCGAATAATCTCAAAATACCTTGCATGATTGGTCACAAGCATTTTTATAATGTTTACATTGACACATGTTTACCCAAAAATGTGATGTCCTTGTTTCATTATAACAACATTTGCAGATGGGGAATGATTCATAAAGGGATGGATGACGTTGGCATAGATAATGATGTGCAGGTGTTTGTAGGAAATATGACATTCACTATGAGCTTCGCAATCGTCGATAATATCGAAAAGTACATCGATCCCAGGTTATCACAAGTTGTTTTTGGGGCACCTTTTTGCAATGCCACAAGCTTGGTTGTGGACGAGCTCAATGGGATCATGACTTTCACCGATGGGATTAGGGAAATCTCATACCAAACGCCTTACAAGATGAGAGAATTCAAGGAGATTGATTATGGAGGGCTCGATGAGCTAAGTTCCCAACTCGTGTTATGTGACGATGATGTGAGACGGGGATGTAAGGACACTTTTGACCTGTCAAGTGGATTCTTTAAGCATGATAAGGAGCTTAGTTCTAAATACCAAAACAATCCTTTTGATCTCGAGGATCCGAAATACCTTTACTATGAGAGTAATTCTGATAGAGAATCAAAAGAGAATGGCCTAGGAACCGTGACCAACGATGGAATCACGTAATGTACGTGACCTTGAGTCTAGCTACAAGACTCGTTAATAAAGAAAAGCGCTTCTTGGGAGGCAACCCAAGTTTTATTTGCTTTGTGTGTTTATTTCTTTGTTTGTTTGATTTTATTTGTTTCCGTATGTGTGTTTAATTTTTATTCTTATTGATTCATGTTCAAAAACTAATTTGTGAAAATGCTTTATCTTGTTTTTAACTTCGTCTTAACTACATATAAAGGTATTTTGCAAAAGTTAAGTGTAAGGGAAATCTAAATCGGTTTATTAGAACACAAATGAACATGAATCGTAATAATAATAAATTAACATACATATTAGTATTTGTTTGAGTCAAATGCTTGTATCGAGTCATAATGATGTTTTGCAGGATTTCCAGGAAGTAAGGTATAGTTTTTTCCAAAATTTTTCCGGAAACTTAACATGAGAATTCTGTCAGATTATTTCTGACGGCGTCAGGCTTTACAACCTGACGGCGTCAGGTTTAATTTTCTGAAAATTTTGAAAGTTTTGTTTTCATAAAAAGTTTTTATTAAATCTCTAACTTATAATCTCCAGGAATCTGCAAAAATTATCATTCCACAAGCATTATATCCTTATATAGAGTTTATCCCGCCGATGTTATGCAGGTTTTCGTGTTTGTTTTCTCAGGTTTAACAGGTTATTTTGGACAAGGAAATGTTTTGGATCAAGCTTTTGGCGATGCATTAGTCATGGAGCTTCAACATTACTTTGGAAGAAGATCTAACCGTGTTACCACATTATCCACCGAACGAATCAGGGGAGTATTTGATTTCATTCTTTTACTTTATGCTTTTACATCTTGTTATTTGAACATTGGGGACAATGTTCATCTTAAGTGTAAGGGGGGGTAAAAGTACGATTAGAGAATGCTATTACGCTTGATTTTTGTTTGTTTAATAGTAGATGTGTAATAAAACTGAGATAAATACCTGTTAGGGCAATTTTAGTGCCAAATTTAAAATTCTTTACAACACTTAGGAGTGAAACTTTGATCTAATGAGCGTCTCACGGATAGGAGTTATATGACTAGCACAAAAACCGTACCACAAAAAAATTTTCCACCCCCAAATATGTGAGGTTCGCCCCTAGAATTGGTAGGAAAAGCATTTATGCTATGATGTGTGTACCGGTAGCACTTAGATTCTAGAATTTGCGTTAGGACCATTCCAAGGCCACAAGTGAGACTACATTCGTGTAGTTAGATTTACTACATGATAAGAGGCATTAGGATTAACCCATTGTTTTACACCTGTGTTTTTGTTATAATTACTTTGGCTACATTGGTCAAGTAATTCTCCCACACCCTTTGCGTTGTACTCATTTTTAGTACACGATACCCCTAGTACACCCCTCAGAGCCTATCTTTTCGTTTCGACCTTTAAGCATTTTACTTGAAGGAAGAATTTGTTTACACCCCACTTAAATGTACACCCAAATCGCCTTAGCCTACCTTGTATGCACTCATTTTTAGTGCATTATTGTTACAACATTTGTTTAAAACCCAAGTTAATTATCTAGTTGATTACATGGTTGCTAAGTAGAGTCATATCCTTGTACATATTGTTTTGGGACGATTGGGACTCATGGGTAAAGTACTAGTGTAATGGAGTAATGGGGGAGAACAACATTATCACCCCCATATGTGCTAAATATTTTAAAAGTACTCCAAGTGTTTTGATTATCTTAATTCGAGTCATTAGAATAGTTATTTGTAAAGTTATGTAAAAGTTCAAGTGTAAGGGGAATGCAATGCCCCTATGATGTATTATTTTGGATGGTAGGGCAAAAGTGTATGCAAAAAAAAAAAAAAAAAAAAAAAAAAAAAAAAAAAAAAAAAAAAAAAATCGAGAAAAAATACAAAAAAATGAGAAAAAGAAAAATAGAAAAAACATACGGACTACCATCCCGTTTCATTTTATGTTTATTTTATGTTTTTGTTATTTTCTTTCATTAGCTTAAATTGAGTCGAGTCTTGGCCTAGCAACATTGTATAGTACATGTAATTAATCAAGATCTTTAACTCGCCACCATTAAAATATCCTTTATCCAACAAAACCGTGTTTTCCTTTTCCCTACACCTCACGTTATAACCCATGCAAAAGCCCTCTTTGATAGTTTATCTTAGGTGCTTACGCCTAGTGGAGGAGGTTTTCGATCCTTTCCCAAGCCTATGGTAATCTATTTGCTATGACAGGTAGTGAGAGATATTATCCGTTTTCATTTATGAGATTTATTTTGATGACACTTGAGAGATGTGAGTATCTAAACACTACTTGTGAGGTGCTAGTTTGTAATCTCCGTGCTTATTATGATTAATGTGGAACGACTATATGTTGCAATTACTTTTATATTAGCGTTAAATGACCCTTAACTTGTATTTTGATTAGAATAAAAGCGCATTTGCTTGAGGACAAGCAAATCTCAAGTGTAAGGGTATTTGATGAAGCGAAAAGTGTACCGCTTTTAGGGGTCATTTAAGCCCTAAATCGTATTTATTTGATCAAATATTGCCCTAAATCGTTCCTTTTGTCATTTTAGGTACTTTTGAGAAGAAATCTGGAAAAGGAAGCATTTTGGACGTTTTTGGAGCATAAAAGTGAAGAAAACGACAAAGTCTCAAAATCGGCTGAAAAGTACCTTTGACGGCGTCAGAAATTTCCCCAGACGGCGTCATGGCTTGGCAAAAGTGGTGGATATGAAAATTACTCATGATAAGCCAGAGAATTTTGCATGAAAAATCTGACGGCGTCACCCTTTAATGTGATCAAGGTCGTCACGGCTTAATTTAAAGAGGGACGGCGTCAAGCACTAATCTGACGGCGTCAAGCCTTGATAAGCCAGAACGGATTTTGGAGGTCTAAAGAGGGACGGCGTCAGGAAGGCCATCCGGGAACCCTAAAAGCGGCGAGGTGACGGCGTCAGAATCTACAACGTGACGCCGTCAGCCCTTAATCTCTATATATAGTTTTGCAATTTTTTGTCATTAGTGTGGAACTTTGTGTGTGAAAAACCCTAAGACGATTTTAGCAGCTTTTTCAAGGCTTTTTGCCTTGAGATCTTCCATGTTACATTGAAGATAAGTTATCAATTAATCATTCAATATGTCTATGTGTTGTTTGATTCTATCTTGTTCTTGTCTTTTGTTTAACATGCTAGGCTAGGTTTTCTTTGTGTTTGCTTAGATCTAATGAAACCTAGCTATTGATTGTTGGTTATTAGTGTGTTATTAATTGTATTGGATGAATGTTAATCGATGTTAGGCTTAAGAAAACTGGCTAACTTCCTATACGGTAACTTGCTTGAACGTCTTAAGAAACATGAACCAATGCGTACTAAAGGTTTTTATGGTTGTATTTAATGCATGAGCGAATTCTAGTGATCCCATGTTAGGAGCTTCCTAGCCGGCTCGACATAGGAGTGAAGTAGGAGTTCATAGAGTTGGGGAAGTACGTACGCCACCCACGATTGGTATTAAGGAATACACCCGTCATCCACGCAATTAATACACACTAATCAACCGGTAAAAGATAGTTAGGGAGTAAGGAAATCTAAGTAAACACATTTCTCTCCACATAAGTTTTACCACATTTTCATTTTCTGTTATTTTATTTTATTTGCATTCGTAGTAACTTGGGTTAGTTGACTAGCAACTAATTCCGCCCGCTCTTTCAAACCCGAGATTTTACTTGCTTTCATAAAATTATAAAAACATAAAAAGAATATTCTCTCACCCTTAGACCTATTAGAGTAGTTTTTCATACCTAACGAACACTATTCCCTGTGGAGAACGATCGATCCCCCGTACTTACCACTACACTATACTACATCGGTCAGGTACACTGCCTGGTGGGGTTGTAAGCCTCTTGAGATCCCTCGAGAGGTAAAACCTGTTGTAAGGTTGCAAAACCACGCATCAATGACATGGGATTTTTACGAGGTATTACAGTACCCACCCGTTAGACTGGATTCGTCCCGAATCCTAAGATGTGATAGTTGTCGGAGTTGTTTTATCAAACAAGTGAGGATATTTAGAACGGATTTGGTCTTCGCGTTCCCAGGTGTACTCTGGTCCTCTCTTAGAGTTCCATCTAACTTTGACAATGGGAATATGGCTTTGTTTCAATTGTTTGACATCTTTATCAAATTTTCCATTGGTTCTTCGATAAAATTTGGCATGTCGTCAAGTCGAATTTCCTTTAGGGAAATGACAAAGGTTTCATCCGATTGGCATTTCTTTAGGTTCGATACATGAAAGGTGCTGTGTACTCTAATAAGTTCATCAGGGAGTTCAAGCTTGTATACGTTGTCTGATTTGCACTATTTTCTCATTGGTTTCATGAATAAATTAGGTCCTGAAATTGGAACGTCTCCAACTTCTGCCCAATAAACGGGCGATCGGCACTTCTGACCATAAAGTGCCTCAAATGAAACAACCCTTCTACTAGTGAGATATCATGTGGTTGTAGGAGGATTTAGTTAATGCCAAATGGCTTTCCCCAGCTATTTCAATAATCATTTGCTTAGGCTATTAATGTGTCTTCTAGAGCCTGTTTGTATCCTCATCCTTTGAGGGAGGTAGGTGTAGTTGTCGACATTGAAATGAAAAGGGTGGATTCTATTTGAATTAGCACAATGAGGCTAGACATCACTATTATTCTTATGGTGGCTATAGAGAATTAAAGGGGAAAAGTCCCTTGGTGTGAATGACAAGGAATAACATGTTAGTAGGCATACATGGCTAGTCAAGAGTGATGGTCCATGAGTCAAGGGACCTGAGGGCAAATTCAGATGTCAATGATTTGGAATGCTCGAATGTTATCATCGGACACTGCTCATGATTGCAAGTGTTTATCTTGTTAAGGCAAAACTATGGTGTATTTTGGACTAGAGATTCGTGGTACAGTGGCCTAAGTCAAGGGGTACTCTGTCGAGAAGTGTTTGTCTCGTCACAGAATGAAGTTAAAGGTCTTAAGGTCAGATGTGACCTCTTATAATCTAAGTGAAAGTGATGCCTTGTGCCTAAAGTGATTATCTGATACCCCGAAAGGGCTCGTTGTCTCCTAAGTAATTGCTTAATCAATTTCATGCGCTTCTATCAGTGTGAGAATCCTATCTTACAGGATGTGTGGAAAGGTTACACCTCGAAAAAATAATGTTAAGGTATGGCATATCCCTATTGTCAATCTTATGCAATTCAAGCATGGTACGTTTTCTTGCTTAGAGGTATTGATAAAAATTTTGTTCAAAAATTTTTATTTGAGTATGCGTTTACATGAATCTGACCAAATCAGTAATTCAAAAAACACAAATTTCTTTGTTTGAGGTTAATGGTCGAGCAAATTAATGGGTCCCTGAAAATTTGAAGTTTAGTGAAATGATATTTTTCTTTATTCTTTTTTTTAAAATGTGGTGTAGGTAAGGCAAGTTCACAGAAATCAATGTTTAGACATCTGTTAACATACGAAAACTTGATAAGGTCTGACTAAAATAGATGTATAATTTGGTAGTGTGGGTTTTAAAATATGGTGTAGATAAAATAATTTCACAAAATTTCACACTTAGTCGCTCAAAAGTTTTGATATAATTTGACCAGAGAAAACTTTTAACTCCACAAAAATGAGCATCTTGGAGCAATACGTTTGTAGTTGATATGAAAGCGTTTTTAAAGAAGGATTCTTGGAAGCGAAGTCATCAAAGTTAAAGGTATAGTTGGATATGACATTTATATAAGTTTCCGAAAATTTTAAGGACAGAGTCTAGTTTCAAATGTTCGATAGTGTTTGGTGGTTGGGTGAAGTTCATAGATATGGTACTTAATGTACTAGGACAGTATTGGAATGTATCACGACTTATGAGTGTGTCAGATATTGTGTCATGGGGCACTTTCTTGTCTACAAGTGTAAGTTGTGTATTAATGGCCGTTCGGTATGTTGAGACTGCTTGGTATTTCAGTGTGGGTGTAAGGTTAATTCAAAACGGATTTTTGAGGCTGAATAATCTAGAACTCCTAAGGGACACGTTGTAAGGGTGATCGTATATTGACTGTCAAATCCAAGGTATCCATTACTTATAAGGGAATTCTTATTATACGATGTAGGAAGGGTGAATTGTACATTGACAGAACGCTGTCAAGTCATGGTATCTTGTCATTCCAAGTCGAGGACAGAGATGCTTGTTTTACCCTTAAGGTTTGGTTTAGTGAACAATGGTGCTTTGGATTACTCTTACCTTCCAGCCAGACTAATACTCTTAAAGGATTAGTGAAAGATTTGGTAATTTCTCAAAATAGTGACTTGGTTTGCTCTATAAGGTCTTAAGACTTTTGTCAGGTTATAAGTCATCCCATTGTGTGTTCCTATTCCCTAGTCAAGAGTTTCATTGGTTCTTTCATTGTTTACTTCCCTCGAGGGGTCCTCATCGTATTGTTAAGATCCTATTACCATAAAGTATGCGGACGTGTTTCTCATCGTGGATAATTCAGTAATTAGACCAAAAATGTCTAGGCCTTAAGTTATGTGGACACTAGGTCGATGTCTTATGGGTATCCAGTAGGTTTAGGGTGCAACCTCGAAAGATGACGTCGGTTCTATTAGCAGTCAAATGGCTAGTTCGGTGGTACACTTAATACTTAATGTGAAAGGTAAAGTCTTTGATTGCTTCCGGCAATTAGTTGGTTGATTCATTAGCGTACTTAGTTTTTAACACATAAAGCATGGTTTCGGTTTAGGGGCTAAATGTAATCATCATCATGATTGACATCGAGTACAGTGAGAGTAAGTCTTAGTCGCCCTTGAAGTTATGAGTCATTCGGTAGTTATCGAATTTAGAGGTTGTCTGTTTGACGGTGGGATCCTTCGAAATCAGATGATGTGGAGTAAAGTGAGATGTCATAAGGTTAAGTTTCGTACGAATTCTGTAGGTATTCTCATTGATTGTGGCTACGTTCTTTGATAGATTGTTTCTATGATGGGTGATGATGTAACTGGTCTTTCCAGATTAGAATATGTGGCGAGACTAGACTGATTTCATTTGATAAGATGGTGTCGAAGTCTATTTGTGTTTCTTAGTACGGATGCCCATGACTTGCACAACTTTTATGTAAGTTCGTGAATTCTCAAAAATAGTAGTAGAAAGTTTGACCTTTGGCAAAAATTAGACAACTATCCCCAGCATAGCATAATTAAAGTTCAACGATGCAATGTTGGATTTTGTTTAAAGGAAAGTATCGGTAACTCCGTTCATAAAGTGGTAGCTTAAAATACTTTTCAAAGAGGACTTAGTTCATAGGGTGATTATAGAATAGGTTGTAAAACGGTGTGTAGAAGAGTTTATAAAATGGTAACGGAAAATTTGGATAAATGTACCTTAGTTTACAAAATGTTGGCGAAACCGTTTGTTGGTCTATGGAATAGTATTAAAGTAGCAAATCGATTTATTGCATAAAATAAGATAGTTCATAAAATAATATGTGAAATAGTTTATAGAACAATAGGGATGACACTTTATTATTCAAAAGTTGGAAGTAAGGCCGCATTTTTTTTTTTTTTTTTTTTTTTTTTTTTTTTTTTTTTGTAGTAAAACGGTTTGTAGGATAACGAAAAATTGGTTTGTAATGCATTGCGATATAGTTTGTTGTTTTATCAGCGGTTAATATGGTGCTCAGAGGGGCAAAATAATTTATGAGTCAATAATAAAACTTGTAGGGTGTTTGCAACATAGTCCACAGGGTGTCAGTAAAAACATTTGTTGGTTTATAGATTTGTAGTAGGGTAGCAAAGTTTGTTTATTGTGTTTATATCAAATAGTTTGTGGGATGATTCATAAAATAGGTTGTATGTCGATGGCGACACTGTTTATTATTTTTATAAGAGGGTAGTAAGGTAGTCAAATAGTCGAAAAATGGAAGTAAAGTGGTGGTTTATTGGGTGGTAAAGTAGAGTAACGAAATGACTAATGGGATAGTGATAAACAAAAGTTTTAGCGAAATGTTTTATAAAGTGATAGTAAATGGTTCACCAGATAGTATCAAAATGGTCTGTAAGGTGTTTACAAAATGGTTTATATGAAACTAACAAAATAGTTCATAAGTTGATAGTAAGTCTGGTTATTAATTTATAAGGAGATTTCTTAAGAGGATGAAAAGTTCATTTGTTCACAGTGTAAGATAATAAAAAGGCGTTAGTGAACTGTTTTGGTTGATAGTGGTAGGGTATCAAATTTGTCTTTTACATGGTAATAGTTTGTAAAATGGTATAATAATAGTTTGTAAAATATGGAGTGCAATGGGCGACTATTTGCACATCTAGTTGATATGAGATCGTACACTAATTCAAGGTTCGTAGGAAAGTACTTATTAGAAGAGTGAGACCTAGTAAGGATGTTCCTATTAATAGACATATGTAATACAACGAGATTAGCTCAAACGTGATAAGGTCAGAATAAATCATGACCATATTAATATGATATCATAACATGAGTAGATACAATCATCACACATATGATGGAAAATCTCGGCTCTTTTAGACCAATATCAATACATAGCATAGTCGAACCACATGTCCAAATGATAACTTGTGTCAAATTTGTTATGTAACAAAGATGTATTACAAGCGTCACTAATTTGGCCACACATCCCGTGGCTAGGATAGAAGCTACTGATGATAATAGTGTAGTCTAAGAACTACCTGGTGCTCCTCTGGGTGGATCCTCGGTGAGTTATCCAAATCTTCATAGGTAGGCATGCCAGGGGTCCATGATGGTGGTAGTGGTGTGAGTGGGCGCACTAGGCGACTCCTGGTGTGTACCATCCTGGGTCCAGCGGGGTAGTATCGGAAAATGTGATGGGGTGGGACATTCCTCCCGGGCCCGATAAGTATAGCGGGTTTAGTAGGTGGTGTGGATGATGGTGGTGAAGGTGATGCTGATACAGGTGATGGTGATGAGGATACTGGTGCTGGTGATGGTGGTATGATAGCTGGTGGTGGTGACGGAAGATCATCAGCAAGTAAAAACTGCTAGGTCTCCATGTACTGATCCCATGTTAGGGGACCGTACACTGGTGAAGTCAGGTGACAAGGAGATGTAACAGCTGGGGTAGGGGCAACCTCACCCTCCTCAAAGGGCTCAGTCTCTCCGGACATGGTCTCGGATAAGGTGGTAGTATGGTCAACTAGCATGGTGGTATCGGTGTCAGCATCTGATAAGATGATAACAGTAGTGGGTGGAGTAGCTGATGGTACTGGTATCACTTCGGTCTCAACATCAGACAAAATGATGACGGGGATCGGGGGAGACATGGTACTGTAATATCCCAATAATAATAAGTGTAAGTCATTAATAATATAAATATGCATTAGTCATAATAACATTCGTAGGTGATAAAACTAATTCGTTATGCATAATCTGCCAAGCAAATCTCAATGCGTGTGTTAATAAGTGTTAATATTCATTCATTATGCATAATCTGCCAAGCAAATCTCAATGCAAAAGTTCGTAAGTGTTGGCACGGAGGGCATAGGGTGGTAGAGTTTTTTAAAAAATGGTCCTTTTAGAAATCGCGGTTATAGTCCAATGTTTTAAAAATCAATTGGTTCTCTATAACCTAGGCTCTGATGCCAATCTGTAACACCCCGTAAAAATATTTGAATAGCAGCGGAAGACTTAAACGGGGTAATTACCAATTTGATCACAGTCGAAGCATAGATAAACGTTAAAAGTAAAATTTATATCATTCAATGAAAACTCAATATTCAGAGATTACATATTAGTTGTCAAAAGGGGTAGTTTTTCACCAAAAGTGATGATGAGTTTGAAAAGAATGATATAATTATATGAAAAAAAAGGGGGGGGGGGTAGATTTCCAATGCCCATGCCAAACTTCGTGCTTGAGATTCTTTAGTTACCTGAGATAAAACATGCTTAAAATGTCAACACAAAGGTTGAGTGAATCCATAGTGTTTAATTTGTAATAGTTTGAAATAGTTTGAACACAAGTTGATTAGTAATACAACGGTGACATCGCTGCATAAAAACATTAGATATAATACAATGGTGATATCATTGTATAAAACATTTTAGTAACACAACGGTGATATCGTTGTGTGATATATATTGCCCTAAGCCTCATGACACGAAAACCTTAACATGTGGGGGTAATAATAGTTGTAATAAATATCCCACATCATCGCAATGATGTGGGTGATAATGCCCTCGTCGTAGGAGTTTTGCCAGACTCTTAATTCGAATAAAGTTCATTTGCCTATCAATCCGGCTAACACTATAGTTATCTATCCGGCTAGTACAAATGGGTTGTCAACTTCCAATAGATCTATTTACAAAATTCGCGTTCACTCGCAAGTGATTAATGGTTCATGATATGAGGGACTTTTTGGCAGGGTGGTAACTTAGGCAATATTACTTAGCAATATCAATCAGGGAAGCATACAGAAAAATACTTGTGTTCAGATTTATAGCATGTATCTCCCCACGGGATTTGAAAACATAGTAAAATGTGGGACTATGAACTCACCTTAGTAGTGTAGTAAGCGGGTAGTGAATCAAATAGTGAAATGAATAGCTCCCGACTTGTGACCTAAAATAATGTGATATGTTTAGATTATTATTGGCTCTTTGGTTTGAATGTGTGAAATGATGAGTGTGGGAAATCTCCGGAAGTGGTGGTGTCGTAGTTGTGTATTTCAAAAGTGTTAGAGTTTTAAAAATAATAACTTATGATTATTATTGGTGTTTTGTGTAAAATGTTATCAATTTAGAACTTTAAAGCAAGTTCTTATTCTCAGTTAATATAATTTATTAAATGACAACTTAAAATATTTATTTTAAATATTTCTAAGTAATAAAGGTTATGTTATAAAAATATTCGTATTGTTTATTTATTTCGAGCTATTAATCGTTGAGAAAAATTTATTTGTTATATTTTGATATCGACGTTATTATGAAACACAAAAGTATAAATCCTTCAAAATATAACATAGTTACAATGATCTCCTTTAACTTTGTAAAAATTACATTTTTAACTCGAAAGTTAAATTATTAACAACTTTAGTCCAAAAACATTATTTTACACTTTAGTCCTTATGTCTTGCAAAATTTGCATTTTTGGTCCAAGTATAAATTAATAGTAGTTTTATCTTTGTAATATAATTCTTCATATTTGCTTTACATGTTCTGTTTCACAAATATTTTGATGGTTGGTGGGCTTTTAGGCCCGTTAAGGGTGCGTTTATTTTGTAATGAAAAACGAGGGCTATGCAGTTTAAAGAATTATATATACGTATGGCTCCTCTTGGATTCGAAATGATAATTTAAAAGGTTAAGTACAAACGTCATTAACAAGTTTCAAACATAAGATCTCTCGTTCACAACCCCAGCGACATAACCATTGGAGCCAAGGCTCTTTGTGTTATGTTTGGTGTCTCGTATGAATGTAAGAGTCTCGAAACTGGTTGCTATACATATTTATATTTCGATCAAAGTGTATATATATAAGAGTGCTTATATGTGGGTTTCGACTAAAAACTCATTTCATCGCCTAGTGTTACTGGGTTGGTCTCGCTTGAATCATTTTGAAAACAATGGTTTTGAATGGTCGATACATATATTCTTTCTTTCTTCGTCACAGTAATGATACATGGGGTTGAATGTTTGGTATTTCGACTATCATCTCGTTTTCGCGTTCGAGCTGTACACAGTTAAAATGTTTTGGTTCCACAAAGAGTTTACGTGTTAACATGCATACGCATGCATGTGAAAACACATTTGATGTTTATAAAAGCTCAACGTATGGTACAGTAATGTTTGTATACGTTTCGTGTTTGACATTCAGTTATGATTTCATTCCCACGTAAAAGTTTTCACTAAGTTGGTGATGTTTTTGTTTTGTTCCTCTTTCAAGTTAACATGTATATATATATTTGCTTTCAAGTCGACACAGCTTCCACGAGGATTCATGGGTTCCGAATGTGTCGAGTAATGAACATTCATTTCAGCACAGTGGGTGTGCATGTGTTTATATATTAGATGTGTTTTTAGCTTTTCGTCTTCGTGCTCATTTCTCGTGTTAACATAGTAAGTTTTGCGGTTGGTTTTTATGTTATTAGGTACGTTCATTTTAGTATGCATGATTCGAATAAATGAACGAGAATGTGTAAAGATTCGAAGTGGAAACGGTAACTTACAACAACACGAAAGGTGGTGAGACCGCTCGAACAGGAAGGTGGTGACAAGAAACTCTAGTTTCCTTCTTCAATTTGTAATCCACGATCCAAATGAAAAACTTAAACGCTTGTAATGTAACTAACAAGTCTTGCTTCCCATCTCTTTTGCTCGACAGTGTTTGAGTAGTAAATTTGGGTGTGTTGCTTTGAGTTTGGGTAGTGCAAAAAGGGGGTGGTGTGTGCGTTTAAATGGACACAAGGTCTATGGATTAGGGGTTGACATTAGTTACTTAGTACTCAAACTAGGGAGTCACATCACACATATCACAAGATGGTTTTGTGATCTAAACAATGGGAGCATGGCCGGTTTGGGGGTTTGATGAGAGGTAAGGACGATGTACCATCATCCTTAGTCGATCATTGTATGGGAAATGAGGAGATTAGTGGGTTATGAGATCCATGATGGTTGACCTTGAGTGAGTAATAGTTAAGTCTATTGGGTAATAGAAACTTGGAGGGGACAAAGGTACTATTAAGATGTGATTAGCATCTTTGGTTTTCTCTTAGTGATATACTAGGCGTTTGTGTATGTGTTGGCTGAGTTTGATGCCGAGTGGAAGTAAGGCCAACACAATAAAATGAAGTGGCACGTTTAAACATTTGGTATTGTGTCGTGTTGTTGTAGTTCGGTCCAAGAAAAGGAAAAATATAAGTTATGGTTTGGGGTGTTCTTGGTTTAATTTGTGTCGTGTGGAAGCAAGGAAAAACAAAGTATGTATTGGTATGTTACGTCTTGTGTTTAGTTCATGTCGAGACATCAAGAGGAAGTAGAATGAAGTAATTAAGTTTTGGTTTTTATGTGTTAGTGTTGCGTGGTGTTCGGTTCACGAAAGATAGAAAAGAAAAATATGTGTGGGCTTGTGGTTATGGTTTGGGTTGTGGATTTAGTCTCGGCCCAAAGAACAAGAGGGAAAAAGTAATGAAATGGGTTGTGGTGAGTTCGTCCGGCCCAAGAGAAAAAGGAAGGAAAAAATAATAATTTAGTATAAGTAGTATATGTACAAAATTTGTGAAATAATTAATGCCTTTCGTTTTATACGTTCACTAATAAGATTGGTGTAGTAATTTGTAGTATTCGTTTGACTTTCGTTGTCGGTGCACAAGCGAGCTATTCATGGTGAGTTTCGAAATCGTTTGGGTGACTTGGTGATCGTTGCTTGATATATATATATATATATATATGGGATATATATATATATATATATATATATATATATATATATATATATAACCCGCACAATAGGTTATTCAACATAAATTGAAATTTTTCGGTGATTAATATTGTTAATGACATGGGATTTTTACGAGGTATTACAACAGCCCTAACAGCCCTACTGTTGCTTCTATTATCTCATTTTTTTTATTATATTTTACAAGATACGAACATATACAGTGAACTTGCGTATCTAACTTTGAAAATACATCATATGTAATAGTCCTATTATAAAATATATTGTTTCATGATATTACTACAATTCATGACTGCTATGTATTTATTGTACTATACATAATTTGTAGCACACAGATTATAGCCGTAACAACTGATGGTTTGTACTTAGTACGTATATAAGAGTCTCGATATTGGTTTGCTATATATATTCATTTTGTTACAGAAAAAGGGTGGCGTGGGTTTTGCATGTTAGTCATTCGAATATGATTTTTGAAGGATAAATATTGTGTTCGACTATTTTGAAGTAAAAAGGGTCTCGAATATGTCGAGTCATGCACACCCATTTCGTCACAGTAAAGGTGCGCATGTGTTTATATGTTTGTTATTCGACTATAACCTTGATTTCACATTTAAGTTTCACTAAGTTGTGATGTTTTGCTTTGATCCTCTATCAAGTCAACGTTATATATATATATATATATATATGTACGCATGGTTCTAATAAAAAGGAGATGAGGTAAGCTTGTTAAAGAAGCTTATAGTTTCCAGTGAACTCCTCGATTTCGAATTTAGGTTAGTTGTGATGTAGTGTGCGACACAGTCAAAGGAGCTAAAGGCTTCTTGTGTCATGGTTTATTTTTAGCTTCAATGTAAGGGGTCTTTGACATGGTTGCCTACTGCCATGCGACACCCAACATTTTTGCATGAAACTCATCATGTTGCCTATATATTCTACATGTTCAGTAAGTTAAGCATACGTTTGCATGATTTTTGGTTTCGAATATAACATGTTTCTTTGCTTTCATTTCCCTCGTTAATATGGCAAGTTTTTAAGCTCGGTTTTACGTTAACATGCGCGTTTATTTTGCATGCATGGTTCGCACGAAGTGAATAAGTGCAAAAAGAAATCGAAAAGGGAATAGGACTTACAATCACCACGAAGGTGGTGAAGAGGTTTGAGTGAGAGGATGATAATGAGAACCCAAAGTGACGAGAAATCCGAGCCTTCTTCCTCTAACCCAACTCGTACTCGAACCAATACCCTTGCTTTATTTCCTTGTGATTCGACAGTGAGCAACTAGAATGGGTAAGTGGAATGATTTGGTTTGCTTATGTGACCAAGAACCCTTTGTTTGTTTCTTCCTTGCTCGACAGTGATAAGAGAGGAGTATGTGTGTTTTGGTTGAGTTTGTTTGCTTAGGTGAGATAAAAATGAGATATGGGGCTCTTATATATATAGGCAAGTCGAGTATAAGTAATATGTTTATCCTCCTTTGCATAGTAATGAGAATGGAAAGAAGGGTGGCGCATGCATGGGATTGGTCCCTGTCGAATGGAAAAGAAAATGGTCAATGGTCTTGTGTTTTGTCAAGTCAAATAGAAGGTGTAGGGTGACAACTTTGTGGGCGGTTTGTATGCTGTTTACAATCCAAGAGGTGATTCAAGATTGATGGGTCAATATGGGAGTTGTATTTCATGCTTATTATAATGAAAAGAAGAAAAACGTGTGTTGCATGCTAAAGGATTTGGAAACACATGACCCTTTGGTTAACCATAATTGATATATTTTATTGTTTTAAGGGGAATCATTAGCTAGGGTGGCTTTTGTTTCTCTTTGTTTCTCACGCAAGAACTAAAAAAAAATAAAAGAGAGTGGGGTGTGTCAACCGTCCTTGGAACCAAAGAGAAAAAAAAGAGTTTTGCATGTTGTAGTAATTTGGTTTTGGGCGGTGAAGTTTTTGTGTGGTTCGATCCAAGAAGTAAAAAAAACAAAATATGTATAATGGGTTAGAGGTGGGGTTCGGCCCAAAGTGAAAGAAAGAAGAAAATGAAATTAAAAAAAAAAAAAAAAAGAAATAATAATTTTATTTGTAATATATATATATATATAGGAGAGGGTTAATGTGAGATCAAACTTAAAGTTCTAAAAGTAAGACCCAATATGGACCGTCGGATCATTATATTTGTGTTGTATGAGATTAACATTAAATGAGTGACATTATTGTAATTAAATAGGGTTTCAAGGGTATTTTGGAGAATTCAAATCCAAATGTGGTTAATTTTTTTCAAATTTTCAGCTATTTTTTAATTCAAAAATCTAGTCCACATTTTTTACTTGGTACATCAAGTACACAACTTCAAAACTAATTATACATTAGGTGATAAAATTTGACAAGTTATTTGATACATAAAGTACACAACTGATACAACAAGTACACAACTATATATTTATAAAATGATACATTTATTACCAAAATCATTGATATAGAGGCTTGAACAAGCCATAACTACAATGTATCACTAATACAATAAAATAAAAACATCACATATATATAGCAAAAAAACAACACAGGTACACCATGTATCCGGTGTGCCGGTGATGTATCCGGTGTACCGGCGATGAATCCAGTGTACCAGCGACACATGCCACAATGTATCCGGTGTACCGACGACAGCACATATATGAAAATCCGACCATCGTTTCAGCGGCACATCTGAAATCCGACTATAAATAAACTACTGGATCGAAACAAATAAACATCCCAAATGAAACAAACAAACACCTACCCGATCAATTAAAAATAATATCTACACCATCAATTAAAAATAAAAAAAAAATAAAAAAATGAATACACCACTAAAAGAACATGTTTGGCGTTATAAGTCAAAAGCTACCCAGATCCGATGTCGACCAATTAGTTTCCGTTGTTAATAATCGAGCCAACTCCGTAAAGTGATGACAAACTTCCGCCAAAAGAGATTTCGACGAAGATCGGTCTTTGGTCACAGACTCCGGTGACAACGACGGCTAACATGAGTTCTAGTGATGGTGGCAGCACCATATTTCGAAGACGATAAATTGTGATTGTGACATCCCCGTTGTGATTGTAACATTTCAGTCCGAAAAAACTAACCGAATGCATCATGGTGGTGGTATGATTTCCATTTAGATCGGGACGAATTTCAAGATTTAAATAGATTATGAACGGATCTAATAAAATTATGGACGGATTTAGATTGAATACGGTTCAGTTCTACTCCGTAATAAAATAATGGACGGATTTACTAACTGTGAGATGAAGATGTCAGATTTAATTGAGGGAGAAGGAGATGTGGAGGCGGTTTCAATTGAGAGAAAAATGATACGTAACAATAGGTAATTAGGTATTAATGAGAGATATAATAGGGATGATTTAGAATACCGAAAATGCCCTTTTTTATTTCTTTTTATTTTATGTTTTGTTTAATAATCAAATGCAACTTGTTCATTTTCTATTGGTTGTTTAGTGGATCTTATTTTTAGAACTTTAAATTTGATCTTATTTGATCTCAAGCTATAACATTTTATATGTATATATATATATATATATATTGATTAGATTGGTTCGACATATTTTGGAGTTCATGTAAATTTTATTGTCGGTGCGCAAGTGAAAGATTACATATAAATTGTTTTCAAATGAATGTCAAGAAAATAAATTCTAGTTCGTTGAGTAGTATTGACCTGTAAATTTACGGGTTGTGATATTAACATATTAAACATGTTCCATAAACACTTGACCCGTTCACAACCCAAAATGGGTATATTTACACTTAATCCAAACGCCTCTTTAACCTTGACTATAAACACATAAAGCATACTTTGACACAACGGTTGACCACCAAATCGATAGGACAACCTTGACATACATTTTGCCACTTGGCTACACTTTACAAAACATTACTTGACTCACGGGGGTACAAACTTTACACTTGAGCTCGGTGTCTACCTAAGCTCTACTTACTTACCAATCTTCTATATCACATAACCAAGTCTTTATCCTTAGTCCAAACCTTCCATGATAACATACAAACCTACAAAATGGTTAGACAACTAAACCATAAGCTTTCGCTTAGTAAGTAAAACGATCAGAACATACCATTATACTCCAATCAACACATAAGCATCATATACAATAAACACTTACATACGAGCTTACTACTCCACCTCTCATCTAGCACATAACATCAACTTATTCCATAACATCAACTCATCACATAGGCCATATTCATCACATCACTTAAGCATATATCAAATCCATAATACTTGACATAAAACATACATAATACACATATGTTAGAAATCCATATAACGCATGTCATCATCATTTTACTTACCTTAGCTCCAAGCTAAGCACAATCAAGGCCTCATCATCAACCTTAACATCATCATCATCATCATCATCATCATCATCATAAACACCCTAAATCATAACATCATACAAACACTTAACACATAACATAATAATCATAACAATGGTTTATACAACCATCAACTTACTTCTTTCATCTCTAATCATCATATAACCATATATTGATTACATGATAAGCAATCCCATCACTTACTAACTTAAACCCATCATCAACACATCATATAATCATCATTACCTCTTAATTATACTTAAAACACCATTTACCCATCTTTCCCAAGTTAGGGTTCATAAACCCTAACCTTCCAATCATCAATTAACTTAAGATAAGTAATAACTTACTTGAAAGGATGATTGGTACTAGCTTAATTCTTTATTTGGAGTACTAATCTTTCACCGATTTGATCATCAAGAAAACATGGTTTTCCCTCCTTCTTAGCTATGTCGACACATACACAATCACACCAGACAAAATGAATTGTCTGGAATATCTAAGATATTTCTAGACTAGTTAGTTGGCATTTTGGCCAAATGACACAAATGGTCCTTCAAGTCCTATTCTTTCTTCTTTGGCCACAACACACTTTATAACATATTTAACACTTGGCAACCTAGGCCCCTTTAGTTTATGCATCATATTTAATATAACTACATTAGTCATACTTTGACTATTAGTTGACTATCGGGTTTGACCACTACGCCACATTCGTTGACTAGCCAATCACGTAAAGCCGTTGGTCCACTTTCATATAGGGTGGGGTACAAGTACCCAGGAAACGGGTCTAACATGTTAATTCATATAACCTCCTGAAATACAAAATAGATGGGGAGGCAAAAGTTTTTATAATTTATCCTACAGATATGAGAGAAGATGGATGGTTCATTGCTCCATTATATCAATTTACAAGCTAACACACAACTGCAGACCTTCAATGTAGCAACATGTAAAATTGACCGGTGATTTGTAAACGTTAATCAAGTATTAGTTTTCAATTACAGTTTAGTTTACCATTTTTACGAGCAAAATTTGAAATTTTGTTTATTATGTTACCTTGATTCTCAAAACATTGGAATGAGTTCATACACGGACCACAGATAACCCAACACACTCAATATAAACCCAATGGACTCTAATACTATTCCTTAAGCCCAAAAATCCAACCAAACACTATTCATTCAGCCCAATTTCATTTTCTTTCTTTTATTCCATTCGACTCACAACTCATTCACTTGGCCTCTTTTAAATCTAATTTCGACACACAAGATACCAATTATTTTACATAACTCGATTTTCTATACACCCAAGACTCAAGAGTGATGAATCTCACATTTCATTTTGAACGTTTGGTTTATGAACAAGACCTAAAGTAAACCTCACTCGGGCACGTATACTATATAATTTATACAGCATTTCTTTTAAAAATATATATATATATATATATATATATATATATATATATATATATATATATATATATATATATATATATATATACACACACACGTTAATAAAACAATTGCACATGCAATTCTAATATACTAAATCTGTAATTCGAAACATTGCACATGCCATTCGGATAATACAAATCGAAATACATCCATCCAAAACCAACCAGACCCTTTTTTTTTTGTAATATACTAATCGATCTATCCTAAAGACTTGCAACATGACAACTTGTTCTCTTATCCTTTCCCTATCTGATCGACACATTCTCTGACACACTTATTCCCATCTAATCATTCATGCCAAGTTGTGTATATATTTTTTTTTTTATTTATTTTTTTATTATTATTATTAATTTTTTCTTTCCATTCGAACGTACACAGACACATGCATACATTTCACACTTCAAATATACTCTAAGTCTTATCTACACTACTGTGAACGAGGAGCTTGGGCCAGATAGTTGGAGTTCAAGTCGTAGTATAGGAAAGCGGACACTTGGTCTCGTATCTTGGTTGGGTCGTGAATCGAGTAGCATCCATTTCCTAGTGACCACTTGTCCCTAACGTATGTTCCACCCACCATTCGTGGTGTAGTAAGTCACTCTCGTACCCACACTTTGTCCATTTTTATCTCATTATACCTGTCGAACCTCGCTTAGCTTAGCCCTTTTATTTATTTGTTCTCGTTATTCATTTTCTAAACAAATGTGGCATCTCAATTCAATTCGTGGTCATGCTTGAAGTAGTATCAATATTAGTAACTTATAACAACGTATAAACCATTTTTATAACACGTTACATATCTATTTTATCCATTTATATAGTTTTCGAGTTCATTTCATTTTGTATGCATTGAATTTATATTATGTTTCATACGTATGAACACGCTTAGAAACAACCTTATATAAACAGATTCTAAAACGTGACATGTCCTTTTTAAAACGTGTACTAATTTTTCACTATCTAATGAACTAAAACTAGTTTGGAGATTTCCCTCATGAAGCCTTAAACCTTTACGAATTCGTTCAATCCTATCGCTAGTCGCAAGATTTTTAAAGCTCTTTTATAATTTAACGTGGGCTTTAAGCCCAATAAGCACTTTTCAGGCTTATTTAATAAGCAATCCAACCTAGCCCTTTTCCAACGATTTTATGATCCTAAATCAAGCCCAAACATAGGCCCATTTAACCCTTAAAGCCCACGCATCTAAAAACCTTAATGGGCCAAGTTTTAAACATTTAAAAGGCCATTTATTTGAAAATAAGCTATATGAATAATAAGCAATTAATAAGCAGTCACTTAAGCTTTAATAAGCTAAAAAAACTCTCGGAAATATTCTCCCTTTCTTCTTGTACAAAAAGGACCATTTTTGCAAATACTTTCAAACTCAAGGACTAAAACTGTCAATATCGGCAAAAAAGGGTGAAAACTGTAATTTTAGTAACTTGAGGTTAAGTATTGATAAAACAGTAACTTTAAGGTTTAAAATGTCATTTTTGAGAACTTTTGGACTAAAAATATAAATAAAGGACTAACGGTGCAAATGTTACACCGTTAGGGTCTAAATTGTAAATTTTTTATAATTACAAGGGCTAATAGTAAACTTTACTTTATTTCATTTTCATTTCACATTTTACATATTTCATTCATTACACGTGCATTTCAGTTCATTTCGTTCAAAGTTTATTATATAACGTATATATTTATATTTAACGATTTTTAACGATTTATTTAACGTTTTAATTAAACCATTTTCGAGGAAACGACATTTATGATTTAGATAATGTAAAGCTATGAAATACTACACGAACCAACTCTATCCTACAACTATAACTAATATAGAAAGCGTGACACTCAATAAGAAATGTAAAGATGAGAAGAGAATAAGTATGTGGATCGTATGTATAAATTTCCAGTCGAATGTGTTGATGCAAATAATGTTCTAAAAACGTTATTTATATCTTTCGATTACTTCACGTTTTGAGGATGACAAAATGTGAACTCACGTTACGTTAAAATTAACGTTAACAAGTTTTTAATCGGAAGATCCCGTTTCTACGCAAATCACTCTTGAACAAAGTTACAACTTGAACTAGTGATCAAAGAAGTGAATTCATGTTTTGAAAATTCACATTTTAAATGGGACAAAACATTTTTTCAAAAATATACATGACAAATTATTTTTGAAATATTAAGAAATGTTTTAATGGAAAAATAAGTTTGAAAATCACAACAGCTATTTTTCCCCCCAAAATCAGCTCCAACCTTCCCCATATAAGTTTTCACCAGAAAAGACAAAATTTGGAGCGTCCTAGTCTACCACGGCTCCACGGTACCGTTAAATTTAACGGAGCCGTGGGTCATTTAGTGGAGCCGTCCGTACCATTTTGAATTGTAACGTTCAGATTTTCTTTGCCTATAAATACCCACCTCTTTCACAGTTTTAGGCACCCTTCACACATAGAAAAATCCCTTAGTCAAATCCTCTCACACCTTTCACTTCTTATGGTCATTTAGATTAGTTTTTCTTTGTTTCAAGAGTGATCCAATCATCCTTCAAGTGATCCTCTTCATACCTCTTCACTAGCAAGAGAAGAATACAAGTATCCAAGTTGATACAAGGTGTTGTCATCCCTCTTCATTAGCAAGAGAAGAACTCAAGTAATCAAGAAGATACTAGAGTTATAGTTGATAGGTTTTTGTAACACTTGTTACAACCTTGTTGTGTCTTAGCATACATCAAGTTTATTTCCTTTTTGTGAGTGAGAGTGAAGATCAAGTGTGATCTTATAGAGATAGTGAACATCTCTTGAAGCCATTGGGCTTGTGTGATTGATCAAGAAGATCAAGGGTCATTAGGTTAGTGTTAGTCGAGTAGAGTGTAGTGAGTGTTGATCATTGTGATCGTGTTGAGATCTTGGTGATCTCTTGAAGCCATTGGGCTTGAGTGTTTGGTCACGTGGACCTTGGTAGATTGGTGCTAGCTAAGATTAGCACTCGACATCTAGCTTAGTGTCGGTAATAGGATAAGCGACGTGTACGGTTTTCTCCGCCTGAAGGGAGGTTGTTGATATAGTGTTTGAAACTCTCGAGTGTGGTACTCGGGGAGTGGAGTAGGGCGAAGAAGAGCTTCGTAGCCGAACCACTATAAATCCTCTGTCTCGGTTTGATCTTTCCAACTCTACTCTTTACTTTTATTTGTTATTATTACGTAGCTTAGTTTGTAGTTCATATTGGTGTTATTTGATTACACATAGAGTTCGAATCAAAGTTTCCAATAGCATACTTTTAAAACAAGATTTTTAAAAGAAGTTTTTTTGAACCGGTAAACTATTCAACCCCCCTTCTAGTTTCCCACAATTGGTATCAGGAGCCACGTCAGTTAAGTTTCTAAAGTATATTGTATTTTAAAGCTTGAACCGATCAATGGATTCCGACAAATATCTAGAAGGGAAATCTATGCAAATACCACCACTTTTCGAAACTGATTGTTTTATTTATTGGAAAACAAGATTCGAAACGTATGTGAAATCAAAAGACATTGATCTTTGGCATGTTATTACCGAGGGTGACTTTCAACCTATTCAAAAGAATCCGGAAACTAAAAAGGATGAAATAGTCTCTTATGATAAACAAAGTGATGAACTAAAAAGGAAATTAGCCAAAAATAATGAGGCTAAAATGATGATTTATAATGCTTTGCCTAAAAAGAAGTTTGAAAGAATTTTCATGTGTAATACGGCAAAAGATATTTGGAAAACCTTGTTAGTCACTCACCAAGGTAATAACCAAGTCAAAGAGAACAAGATAGATCTTCTTGTTCAACAATATGAACAATTCTCCATTTCGGAGGATGAGTCAATAGATAATGCTTTTGCTAGATTTAATACTATTATCACTAGTCTTAAAGCTCTTGATGAAGGTTATTCTAGTAAGAACTATGTTAGAAAGTTTCTTAGAGCTCTACATCCTAAATGGAGAGCAAAGGTCACCGCCATAGAAGAGTCAAAGTACTTGGCGGCATTGTCACTCGATGAACTTATAGGAAACTTGAAAGTTCACGAGATGATCATCAAGAAGGATTCCGACATTGTCAAAGGCAAAAGCGAGAGAGTTAGATCTCTAGCATTAAAAGCCAAGAAGGAGTCTAGTGATGAGGAATGTTCGAGTTTCGGTAGTGAAGATGAAGAGTACGCACTAGCCGTTAGGAACTTTAGAAAGTTCTTTAGGAGGAAAGGTAGATTTCCTAGACAATCTCGAGATGAGAAGAAGTCATCCCAAAGAAATCATGATGAAAGAAAAGGGACAAGTGATAGGAGATGCTTTAGATGCGGAGATCCTAATCACTTCATAGGAGAATGTCCTAAGCCACCAAAATCCAACAACCAAAGAGCCTTTGTAGGAGGTTCTTGGAGTGATAGCGGTGAAGAAGAAGAGAAGAAGCCTAACGATGAAACGTGCTTAATGGCTCAAGCTTCTAACGAGGTACACTCCGACTCTTCTTATTATAGTGATAATAATTCGTCAGTAGATGACAATGAATTACATGACGAATACAACAAACTATGCGTAGTTAGTACTAAGATCTTAGGTAGAAACACAAAGCTAAAATTAAAATTAAAAGAACTAGAACTACAAGTCTTAGAACTAAATGATCAAGTCAAGAGACTTGAGAAAAACAAGGAAGTAGATTTAGGATGCGGGTCATGTATTAGTCTTCAAGTAGAAAATGAAAAACTTAAATAAAATGCTTTAAGAATCATTAGGTTTGATGAAGGAACTAAAAAGCTTAATGATATACTTGAAAATATTAGATATAGTGAACATGACCGTTCGGGTTTAGGATTTGACCCAAATCAGGCTTCTACAAGTAGTATTAAACAAGTAAAATTTGTAATGCCTGAAAAGTCCATGTCTGAAGGTGACGGCACCATTAAAGATACAGACGGCACCACTAAATTTAGTGGTACCGTGGTACCGTGTGGTGCTGAGGACAAAACTGGGTCAATTCTGAAAAGTAACTTAAGTCCTAAACCAAGTCAAGTAGTTGTAAATAGAACTAGAGTGTCTACTCCAAGTAGAGAGGAAACCAAAGGCTTCAACAAACCATTGTCATCTCCCGAACATGGTTTTGTAAAGCGTGACACTAGGTCAACTACTCCTCCACCTAGAAAGGTAAACTCTCCCAAACCTCGGTCTAGAACTCCTCTACCGAGAGGTAACTTTAGAAGACAAAATCATCCAAGTAACTTTCCCGTAACTTGGAATGATCGTCCACCACAAAGTTACTTACCATGGGAAATGTGTCATCCATTCTCACATCCTAAACTAACGCAACAAATGCGTAGGATGTTTAACTCTAACAACTTTGGACCCATGAGATATTGGGGACCAGATGTTTGAACATTTGTTTTGCTAGGAAAACATGAGTGTAAATAAACTTTGGAGTATAACAAAAGGAGTATGATGCGTTATCAAGCATATCCGGTGACGCAATAGTCAAGTCGTGTCTTTCATGCTTAACATTCAACAAAGGTGCCCTAGTCTTCTAGTTTTAAGAGCAAACACCTCAGGCACAGGTACGCTCTCTTAAAACACCCTTTGTTAGTAGTAATGTTTGGTATGAAATAGTGTAGTTAGAATCTAACATGGTAGGCACTATAACACAGAAACTCTATTCACATCTCATCATGCCAAATTCATCTTGTCCAGAAATGTTCGATGACCGCTTGAAGATCATGCGTGACAAGTTTGAATTAAGCATTGATGAGTGAATCAAGTTCCCTTCCTTGCACATACGTAATCTTGCCTAAATGAAGTATCCCTGTAAACTTATGTATACTATATGTATGAGATACATAGTTTAAGTAATAGTCTTTATTGACTATAACGCCCATATCTGCAAATGCGAAACTCACAAGAGACGAAGAAGGTGAGTGCGCGGATATAACTAGGTTAGGGGCATAATAGGTAAAGTAGTTTACCTAACGGCAAGTAGGTCCATTATCATGAATAGTGTTGGCTTTGTGCCCACTTGTAAGAAGTATCCCAAAAACTTCTTACATCAAAGTGTTTAATGTATCTGATGCGCGTGTGCGTATGCTCTAATTTATACCCACGGTATGTCGTTGTGGTTTTAGCAGTATTCAAGTTTTAAATTTATATTTAGCCGACTTATCAATAACACACACACTTTAACGAGCAGTGTACCCGGTCAGTATGAATATAATGGTAAGTAGAGTGTCGATCACTAAGAGTGGAACGTATTATCTAGTTATTCTAATCAGTATTTTAATATCTTAAGTTAGCTATACAACCTAATCTAACGCAAGGGGGGTTCAGCCTGAGAGACTGGCACGGTTTGGTTATGATTAAATAATAAACTAAACTAATAAACACGAATCAGCGAATAGCACACACGTACACAGATAAATACTTGAGACAATAAGAAGACCTGTCCTGATAGTTAAGTAGCTTGTCACTTGTTTTATTGCTAGTTTTATATGAAGTGTATAGTTCGATGCAACGCACCGAGATTAAGTCCTTTCTCGTTGGTTCTAACCTTATCGGCGAGTAAACCCTTAATGATTACTTATGACTATCCTATTTATCTTTCTTCATACTTTTCTACAGACGATAGAATGCATAGGTGATGCGTGCGATGTGTCGTTGCGGTTTAGCAGTATTAATGCCAACTCAAGTTTTAAATTTATATTTAGCCGACTTATCAATAACACACACACTTAACGAGCAGTGTACCCGGTCAGTATGAATATAATGGTAAGTAGAGTGTCGATCACTAAGAGTGGAACGTATTATCTCGTTATTCTAATCAGTATTTTAATATATTAAGTTAGCTATACAACCTAATCTAACGCAAGGGGGTTCAGCCTGAGAGACTGGCACGATTTGGTTGCAATTAAATAATAAAATAAACCAATAGGCACGAATCAGCGAATAGCACACACGTACACAGATAAATACTCGAGACAATAAGAAGATATGTCCTTATGATTAAGTAGTTTGTCACTTGTTTTATTGATAGCTTTATATGAAGTGTATGTAGTTAATCCTTTCTCGTTGGTCCTGTTCTTATCGGCGAGTAAACCCTTAATGATTACTTATGTCTAAAAGTTATTCCTAAGTGATCAATTTAGTAACAACCGTGGGAGCCACATTATTTTCCGCAGTCAAATGCGCAGGCCACTAATAAACACAGAGGTTATCAATGCACTAATAAGTAGTAACCAAAGACATCAACATATAAACTTTAATTGATGGGAAAGCAGTTTTAAGGGAGTGCAACCTTTCCGTTGTCACATTACACAAGCCATCAATCCTGATGAATTAAAGTTTACTAACACAATAAAACAAAACTACTTAATGAATTAAACACATGCAGCACCTTCTTACAGCTCTTGTATCTTCGATCGGGTGTGTCTTGTGCTGCCTATTCAACTGAATTCGTCCTAGGTTTCTGTACTTCGGTCTTCGTATATAATATTATGCCTCTTTGAATTCGTCTGGTCTTGGGGTATTTATAGTTTCTGTCTGAGGGTAAGATGCGGCGCATCTAGTAAGTAGATGCGGCGCATTGACTTAACTTCGCGTGGGGTCCAAGATTATAATATTCAGGAATATTCGTACACCGCCAGAAGATGCGGCGTAACTGCATTTATAGATGCGGCGCATGTCCTCTTGTATCTTGGATCGTATCTGGTGAAATATTGATAGTGATGCGCCGTATGTAATAAGTGAGATGCGGCGCATCTGGAGCAGAATGTCTTGATCTTGTCCATTTCAGTAGGCTCTTAACTTCTTGCATGTTTTGCTCCATAATTAGTCCAAAATCGCCAAGTTTCACCAAATGCTTGTTTTCAACTGAGAATTACAAAAGTAAACGATTAAGTATCAATCCTCATACATAATATAATAAAACAAGTCAAATTAATAGGATAAATGATAGTAATAAAATGTACTTATTTAAGTTCATCAAATATCCCCCCACTTGAACTTTACTTGTCCCCAAGTAAACCTTAGAATTAATCTTATGAAAATGTATCCTAAAAGATATTAGGATTTATTTTTATATTTAAGCACGTATTCATTTTTGTCATAATCACACAACCAAACACTTAACGAATTAGAAGTAAAATAAAATAATTTGATAAAAGAAAATCTAATCGTTTAACTGTCCAGTCGTGACGAATATTCTATCATAAGCTTGGCAAGTATACACATCTCCCCCACTAAAGCCAAGGAATAACAAGTCTAAAGCGGTAAAAAGGGTTTTTAGGCTTAAGGGTTAATTATTCTTAATCTCTATCGATCTCAAATTCCAGAAAAGGCGACAAAATCACAAATACATGATCGAATCCACGAACACGATACTTGCAATTGCTCAAATCCTTAACTCGAATAGGCTAAAGATAGGTCTAAACTTCACCAATAATAATATATCAAAAAGGGCGACAAAATCATAAATACATAGCCGAATCCACGACTACGATACTTAAGATTGCTCAAATCCCTAATCTCAATAAATCAAAGGTTTGGTCGGATAAAGAATAATAGGGTATGGATAATATTTGGGATATAAACTGGTGTAAAAATGAAAAATAAACAAAACAGATAAATTAAAATCCTAAGTGTGGTTAATCACTATCCCAACCATCCCATGAATAAGACTCATATCATTGAATAACTCACGCTTTAACACTTGAAACACACGCTTTAGGTAGACACGAATTATACTCAACAAGATCTCAATCAAAGAATAAACCTTAGTTGGTGTTCCCATAACTGCCAACTCCCATTCAATCCATAGATATAATATACAACACTTAGTGGTGATATCGACCACTTAATACAAAACTTTACATAAGTTGGTTAAAACAAACTTCCAACTTTTTCCTTTTTCTTTTTCTTTTCTATTTTTTTTTTTTTTTTTTTTTTTTTTTTTTTAAACATAAACAAAGATGTGTAAAATTTCACCACATCACTATAATGATAATTCTGGATAATTTTTCCATACTTTTCATGACTTCAGAAATAACGGTAATAGTGAAAGTAGTAAACACACGAAAAATAAACTCAAAGATATACAATATTTACTTTCACTCCAATTGCATTGTGCAATTTCCCGACCTAACCATAGATAATGAATTACGCACGCGAACACAGGTAATGTAAGGAAACACACTTTGCCTAAAGCAATTAACCAACCATGGATTTTAATCTACAGGGTAGGCTAAGGTGTAAGGGTGTAACGAAACATTTTAACAAAGGTGTAAGAAACGAAAGGAATGGCTCTGAGTGTTTTTCTAGGGGTATCTTACTCTAAAAGTGAGAGTAACAAAAGGGTTTATACGGGGGTTAACTAACCAGTGTAGTTAGCTAATATCACAAAACATATAAAGGCTATTTGGGTGTAATCCTAGAATTTTACCAATTTAGACAAGTCATTCCAATTATATAAATAATACTTATTATGGTGGTCTCGAATAGTATACAAGCCAAGTTCTAAAGTTTACAAGTCACCGGCACACTCATAGATTTGTGAATTTTGAAAAGTTCACAATTTTTGGAAATAATGTTATGTGTGCGGCTATGCAACTTAGATTAAACAAAAACATGCTAGAAAAATTTTAAATTTAAGCATATTAAGTACATATTAAGCATATTTTGAAAAGTTTAGGAC
This sequence comes from Artemisia tridentata subsp. tridentata, assembly GCA_021014915.2. Taxonomy (NCBI): domain Eukaryota; kingdom Viridiplantae; phylum Streptophyta; class Magnoliopsida; order Asterales; family Asteraceae; genus Artemisia; species Artemisia tridentata. The sequence goes on from CP139505.1 coordinate 56,477,715, forward strand.
AAGTAAGTGTTAAGTGTTCTAATTCTCCAATCCCCCCACTTAAGTTAAACAACGTCCTCGTTGTTTGTATGAAAGGTTAAAAACTGGAAAATAAAAGAATTAGAACAGAAAAACTCCCCTGAGATTTGCTCGGTATGATCCTCCATTAGTATAAGAGCAAAAATCATCTTTCTTCTGGATGAGAACGTTTAAGCTTCATAATCGATGTATCCACAGGAAATGCAGGAATCTATAATACCACCAAGGCTTTAAAACACACCTAAGTTAAGAAAGGTTCAAACTTGCATAATACATTAGTAGTTAGGTAAAATAAAACTTAAAAATTAAAAATGAAAATCATCAGGTCAGTTGATATGTGTCTAAATACACATATATTTAGTATTGATTAAACCCACAAAACGACCAAAAACACACAAATGACTCACAAAATGGTACAAATATCATGAAAATGTGTTTTTATGTGATTCAGGTACAAAAGATTGAAAAACAAGTGAAAAACACACAAAGTTTACACAATTGTCATTTTCAGTCCCTGAAGTTTCATAATTTGGCAAAACTAGTCCCTGAAGGTTTAAAATGATGAAAAGTCAACTTTAGTCCTTGGATAATCAAACATGTTCACAAATGATCCCTGGATGAAAGTTTTCTAAAACTTGGCAACTTTTACCCCTAAGAATCCAAAAATTACAAAAATGGTCCTTGGTGTTTAAAAATGTGAAATTATCAACCTTGGTCCTTGTAATATTGTTTATTGGCAGGTTTGGTACTTTGAAGGAAGTTTGGAAAGTTGGCAATTCAGGTCCCTCAAGAATTCAGAAATTACAACTATGGTCCCTATGTTTAACTATGACCAAATCCGGATCCAAACTAATTCCCTTAAACCCATTTTACCCAAGCCTGATAAATAAACCCAACACCCATATTTAACCCAAGCCCAATTCCCCTTAAAATCAACCCGACCCACTCACCCTAATAAAATATCCCAGGGTCAAACATTGGTTTGACCCGTCTCCTTTCCCTTTTTCCCTCCAACACCACTGAGTCACAAAACCACCATGGTTTTGCCACCACTTGGCTACCAGCTCATCACCAACTCTCCTCCATTGTCCCCTCCACATCTACTAACATCCAAGATGCATTAATTGAAATAAAACAGCTACAAGCTAGCAAATGGACTTTTGGCGCCAAAAGCTTATTTGATGGCTAGGATGATTTACAGTCAATCAAAGGCCAAAATTAAAGGTGGGATTTGACCAGGATGCTAGTGGGAATTCAGAAAGAGTATAAAAGAGAAAGAAGAATGAAGAGAAGAGCACCTTTGGATTAGCCTAGGTCACATAGTGATAATTAGTTTACTGCTTTCTTTAATTAAATGTCATTTACTGCTTTCAAGTGTTTGTTAAACACTGACAATGTGTAACAAAACCTTATTTACAGCTTTAATTAGAATAATCTTTTAAATACATCTCTTTCTTATTCGTACCATTTAAATTCATGTCATTTAAATTAATGTTGATTATAGTTGTTTAATGGATTTTATAAGCCATGTAAGCTCCTGACAAAGTTTTAAATCTTGTAGATACATTTAATCAGTTATAGTTTATAAAATTCAAAAACACCAAAAGAAATTCAGAAAACCAATGAAAATACAAAAATCAGAGTTTATAAGGATGAAGCTTGGAGCTGGATTGATTGTGGATTGATTGGGTATTAGAAGCTTGTTGGGAAGCTAATAGGTGTAATCTAAGCCTTGGTTCACTAATCTCTCTTGATTTCCATTTTGTAAGCTTTTCTATCCATTTTTGCCTTTTACTGCTTATGTTACTTATATGCTTTAATTATCATGTCTTTATGTTTCTTTGCTGTTAGTAAGTGATAATATAGCTTAATATTAGTCAATATGTTTTGGATTTGATTGTGGTTTGTTTTAGTATCTTGACTGTCAATATGCTAGTTTTTGAGAAACCTAGGCTTGAACTTTTGTGATTACTGGTTTAGGTTGAAAAAGGGTTGGTTTTACACACTAAAACCTATGGATTTGATAAAATTGGTTTATACAGTCATGTGTAGTGAAAATCTCAATTTGGTCCATTTTAAAGGGTGTTTGGATTTAATGGTTAAACTGAGTTAGGAGTTGTGTGTGTTATTATTCTTGTGTGATGTATGCCATATATGATCTAATTAACTCAGTCAATCCTTAATCAAGCAGTGTTACATGTAGAAAAGTCAAATTGACACTTGTACTGATTTATGTGTGGACTGTGAGATTGTTGAATCCAACAAACTTGCATATCTGTGTATAAGATGTTTATATTGCTTAATATCATGTTCTTGTTGTTTAATATATCATTTTCTGTCATTAAATTCAGATCAAAGTTCACCCTAGTCAACTTTGATCATAAACTTAAAAATTCAAAACTCTTTCTCTGCAAATATGCCCTGTGCAGGCAGTTTACTCAGTTTTTCATTGGCCTGCACATTCCTTATTAATTAGTTTTAGCTTGTGTAATTTACTTCTTTGTGTAGCCCTTGTGGCCTAATTGTTATGTGCATACTTGTCTTTACATTTAGTAGCTTGTAGATAGCTTAAATCACCCCAACTTCTTGTCCCATTTTGGTTTGTATACTGGTCACCCAGCATGCAGTCATTTGGGAGGTTTTTCACAAGCTTCTCACAAGCTCATCTGTGGACCCCACAGAGTAAGCTTGGGCTTTTTGGAAAGCCAACCAAGCCTTCTTGCTGCCTCAATTCTTATTTTGGTTTTTGAAGCTCATTTCATGAGCTTAATCAGCCACACTAAAAGGTTGCAGGGTGTATGGCTAAGCTGTTTATATGAGAATGGCTAATGAGCTTTTGTGAGCTTATTGGCCAAACTCAGTGAACATGCTTTTGTAAATTCGTTTATTAAACTTGTAAAAATTATATTTTATCTTTCTCTTTCAATGTGGAGCTTATTACAGGCTCTTTGAAGCCTCCATTCCATCCAAGTCAAGCTTGTAGCTTGACTGTCTAAACCATGAGCTCACATTCTGTCAATTGGGCAATTCCATTGCACACATGCTGTTTATTGTTTGCCCATTTGACTATTTTTCATGTTCCTTTTCTTTTCTATCCTGAGTTCAGCCTTTTTCATGGCCCATTTGGAGTTTTGTTCATAGCAGTAAGCTTTTAGCTTACTGCATAAGCTCATAACCATGCAACTGCTTGTCCCTTGGCTTGTACAGTTTCATGCTCAGTAAATATGTTTAATATCTATATACTAATAGTCCAGAAAAAAAAAAAAAAAAAAAAACAAACAAAATGAACCACTAAGTGATAGCTTCTATTTAGAAGTTTAATTTTTGGCTTTTTTCAGGTTTTTAGAGAATTTCTAGAATTTTTAACTTCCTCATCTTAAGTCCTTATGAGCTGACCTTTTGGGAACATAAGCTCACCCACCTTGTCCCTAAGCTAGTATTTTTGTTTTGAATTTTAGACATCATATAGGCCACAAAAACCAGCTCTCAAAACGGGCAATTCTGCCCTGCACCACAAAGAACCACATCAGACTAGTTTTTTAGTCTTAGCTTGTTGAGAGTTTTACAGCTTTAAGCTTGAGCTTTTATTAATTCTTATAGCTTACTTACATGTATATCAGTCCATAGTATCTTTTATTTTTAGCTTATGACTTAAATTCTAGCTTATAGCTTGTTTAGAAATTTCTAGTTTTAAAAATCCTTTATATAGCCTACTGTTGTGAATAAGCATTCTGAACTAGCTTATTTAGCTTAAATCAATTAAGTTGTCTTTTTAAAAGTTGTTTATAATTAGTTGAAAAGTTAGTTTGTAAAAAGAAAATCGAAAAAAAAAATAAATGCAAAAAACGTGGGGTGTGGGATTCGAACTCAAGACCTCTCGCTAGTATAACATGCACAACACCACACCCCCTTCCCAATTGCTCTGGAGCACCAGTTCTGTTATTGTTTGCAACCCATATGTATTTAACCTTGTTTTGTCAAATAAGCCATCCGAACTAGTTTAGCTTATTGTAACTTATTCCAATAAGCTGCTACCACCACTATATTTTTCATAGCTCAGTAATGTTATAAAGTATTTATAGAAAAAGTTTCGTAATTTTTAGAAAAGTTTTACTATTTTTAGTCAATTAATTAGTTAAATTTAGTAATTAAATCATAATAAAAAATATAAAAGTCAAAAAAATACAAATCTTTTTTCTAAAATTTTCTTTTATCATATAGAACCTGTAAAAATTATAATTGTACCCATAGTGTTTATATTTCACAAATTTTACATTTTAACTCGCGCACTTACGTAATTTTTAATTAACCCGCGCGAGGTTTTTAGGTTTCCTTAACTTTTAACTAACTATGTAAATATAGTTATTTATTTTATTTTTATTTAATTTGCATTTAAGCCGTTAAGGCATGCAAATTCCCTCTTTGGGAATGTTTGTTTTATTCGTTTTGTACGTTTACGTTTAATTTAATTTAAACGTACGTTTGTAAATCTTTCGCGTTTTTAGGTTTCTGATTGTACGTTTTTAACGATACAGCTGTGACAGAGCTATGACTATTCACATTCCTAGTGTTAGTCAATCAGATTCCTGTTTTTGTATATTCCATATCAATTCAACACACACATTCATTATATTACATTTTACACACCTCGTTGGGACATAACGACCCGGGGATGTACTTTTCTGTACTCATGTACTTAACTCCCACGGATTTAATTTGCATTTTTCTCCCTTACGGTTCGACTTTAGTTGACCAATATCCTTGGTTGAAAATAGTTGACTGTAAGGGAGGAATCATCAGTCGATGCGCCGTATCTTATGGAAGAAGATACGTCGTATCGAGCCTGGATTAAATACGGATCAGAATAAAAGATGCGCCGCATCCTTAACCAGGGATGCGCCGCATTAAAACAAACTGATAAAAAGTTTTAAAGTCGAAAATATAAATATGCAGAAAAATAAAGTAAGATATGACCATTGCAGGAGATGCGTCACATCTCAGGATAGAGATGCGCCGTATCCTCTGCGGCCTGACTGACTCGACACAAAAACAGAATAATAAAAATTTCTCCGGGTTGTCTCCCGGCCAGCACTTGTCTTTATTCCAGAGTCTTCAAGTTAGACTCACGTTCAGCTCTTCATTTAGTTCTTGTCACGGTCCATCCTTCTTCCTTCATCCGAAAGATGTTCCCGTATAGCTTTGCGACGTTTTCTTCCGTTCGACTTAATCTGGTATAACTCTTGGTCTTCGTCGCAACATACTCTTCATCTGGTCCCAAAGAGTATTTGATGATTTTAAATTTTTCAGAAATAATCATGGGTGGCTCATTATAAGGGATCCCAAGTAGTTGACACTTTCTTTTGGTGAATTCTTCAGCGTCTTTATCAACAAACTCGAAATAAGGATCCTTAATCAAATAGTCATCAAGTTCATCAATTAATGACTTATTGTTATTATCATCTTGAATTGCCTCCCATTCTCTTTCCAATTCCCATTGTAGCCGTCGACTAAGCTTCGTGTAATCATCAAATTGTTCATGCACCCATTCCCAGAAAGTAGTATTCGATGTTCCTTTAAGTCCTTTCAAGTATTCAATTCTACCCTTTTCTTGCAAAGCCTCCGCTTTTTGTGGGCAGTCTTCTACGTTATCATACCACTCGTAGTCTTCAAAGGTTACATCTTTTCCAACCCGTTTCATCCCAATTATACTTCCCCCATTACAGGTTCCGTCACTTTTATAATCACAGGTCGGCCAAACACTACTCCCATCCTTGAAAACAAAAGGTGTACAGGTGTGATTAATGTGCTCAAATTCCCATGGTTTATCCCAAACCCATGGTATTTGGTCATTCCATTCGTAGTACCAGGTGTTTTTGAAATCATCATAAGTCTTAAATCCTGGTAGATCTCCAGTTAGCACATCATTGTAGACTTGAAGAAGGTAATTGAATTCCTTGAATTGCTTGCACAAGGGTGTCTCATAATCGAACACGTCAATGTCTATTCTGAATAATTCTTCAATGCCCTCATTGACTGTTGCATCATGAAGTGACGACCCGTAGTCGCTCTCTACTTCTTCGTCTTCACCTCTCATCCAATATACCCATAACGCATCTTTAGTAGCCCGATCCATACTCTTATGGTTATTGAACTTACTAGCCAACCATTCTGAAAAATCAACATCGTTAGGATCATGGTCAACGTCAAAGCAAGCTTTCCCAATCATTTTCCTCCTTATCTCCATGAACTCGTTAAATTGCTCCTTAAAACTCCGTGTCAACCATGAAGTCATAATCCGCTTGACTTCATTTGCAGGGGCAAATTTCGGACTACCATATTTAAGTTCAAGCCAATCATTGAGGGAGAGGTCCATCAATCTTACCAACCTGCCATGAAATAGTAACTCCGCCACAGCATAAATTCTGTCATCGTCCAGATAGTTCTCATTTAATCCCCAGTACTGTTCGGAATAAGGCATGTAAGAGATTTGGGTATTGCCTCCACCACAGCTTTTGTTGCTTGAGTCCATGTATGCAAGATAGAATTTCCCATCATCTTCTTCGATAGTAGTCCAAGTCAATCCTTTGGATTCAATGATAGGCCATAAGAGCAACAATTCATCTCCAGTGTACCTCACAAATACCTGATGCGTGCGGTGTCGTAGTATAGTTTTAGCAGTTTTAATGCCTACTCAAGTTTTAAATTTATATTTAGCCGACTTATCAATAACACACACACTTAACGAGCAGTGTACCCGGTCAGTATGAATATAATGGTAAGTAGAGTGTCGATCACTAAGAGTGGAACGTATTATCTAGTTATTCTAATCAGTATTTTAATATCCTAACGCAAGGGGGTTTCAGCCTGAGAGACTGGCACGATTTGTTTGCAATTAAATAATAAAATAAACCAATAGGCACAAATCAGCAAGTAGCACACACGTACACAGATAAATACTCGAGACAATAAGAGGGTTGTCCTTATGATTAAGTAGTTTGTCACTTGTTTTATTGATAGCTTTATATGAATTGTATGTAGTTAACCCTTTCTCGTTGGTCCTAATCTTATCGGCGAGTAAACCCTTAATGATTACTTATGTCTAAAAGTTATTCCTAAGTGATCAATTTAGTAATAACCGTGGGAGCCACATTATTTTCCGCAGTCAAATGCCCGCAAGCCACTAATAAACACAGAGGTTATCAATGCACTAATAAGTAGTAACCAAAGACATCAACATATAAACTTTAATTGATGGGAAAACAAGTATTAAAGGGAGTGCAATCTTTCGTTGTCACATTACACAAGCCACCAATCCTGATGAATTAAAGTTTGCTAACACAATAAAACAAAACTACTTAATGAATTAAACACATGCAGCACCTTCTTACAGCTCTTGTATCTTTGATTTGGGTGTGTCTTGTGCTGCCTCCTTGACTGAATTCGTCCTAGGTTTCTCCTGTTCGGTCTTCGAATCTAATATAATGCGTACGAAATTCGTCTGGTCTTGGGGTATTTATAGTTTCTGTCTGAGGGAAGATGCGGCGCATCTAGTAAGTAGATGCGGCGCATTGACTTAACTTCGCGTGGGGTCCAAGATTATAATATTCAGAAATATTCGTACACCGCCAGAAGATGCGGCGTAACTCCATGATTAGATGCGGCGCATGTCCTCTTGTATCTTGGATCGTATCTGGTGATATCTTGATAGAGATGCGGCGCATGTCATGAGTGAGATGCGGCGCATCTGGAGCAGATTAGTCTTGATCTTCTTCATTTCAGTAGACTCTTTACTTTATGCATGTTTTGCTCCATTATTAGTCCAAAATCGCTAAGTTTCACCAAATGCTTGTTTTTACCTAAGAATTACAAAAGTAAACGATTAAGTATCAATCCTCATACATAATATAGTAAAACAAGTCAAATTAATAGGATAAATGATAGTAATAAAATGTACTTATTTGAGTTCATCAAATATCCCCCCACTTGAACTTTACTTGTCCCCAAGTAAACCTTAGAATTTCTTTTATGAAAATGTATCCTAAAAGATGTTAGGATTTATTTTTATATTTAAGCATGTATTCGTTTATTTCATAATCACACAACTAAACACTTAACGAATTAGAAGTAAAATAAAATAAGTCGATAAAAGCAAATCTAATCGTTTAACTGTCCAGTCGTGACGAATATTCTATCATAAGCTTGGCAAGTATACACATCTCCTCCACTAAAGCTAAGGAATAACAAGTCTAAAGCGGTAAAAAGGGTTTTTAGGCTTAAGGGTTAATTATTCTTAATCACTATCGATCTCATATTCCAGAAAAGGCGACAAAATCACAAATACATGATCGAATCCACGAACACGATACTTGCAATTGCTCAAATCCTTAACTCGAATAGGCTAAAGATAGGTCCAAACTTCACCAATAATAATATATCAAAAAGGGCGACAAAATCATAAATACATAGCCGAATCCACGACTACGATACTTAAGATTGCTCAAATCCCTAATCTCAATAAATCAAAGGTTTGGTTGGATAAAGAACAATATAGGGCATGGATAACATTTGGGATATAAATTGGTGTAAAAATAAAAATAAACAAAACAAATAAATTAAAATCCTAAGTGTGGTTAATCACTATCCCAACCATCCCATGAATAAGACTCATATCATTGAATAACTCACGCTTTAACACTTGAAACACACGCTTTAGGTGGACACGAATTATACTCAACAAGATCTTAATCAAAGAATAAACCTTAATTGGTGTTCCCATAACTGCCAATTCCCATTCAATCCATAAATATAGTACAACAAATAGTGGTGATATCGACCACTTACATAACTTTACATAAGTTGGTTAAAATTAACTTCCAACTTTTCTTTTTCTTTTTCTTTTCTCATTTTTTTTTTCGATTTTTTTTTTTTTTTTTTTTTTTTTTTTTAACTTGAAACATAAACATAGATGTGTAAAATTTCACCACATCACTATAACTTTCTTTCCGGATAATTTTTTCATACTTTTCATACTTTCAGAAATAACGGTAATAGCGAAAGTAGTAAACACACGAAAAATAAACTCAAAGATATACAATATTTACTTTCACCCCAATTGCATTGTGCAATTTCCCGACCTAACCAAAGATAATGAATTACGCACGCGAACACAGGTAATGTAAGGAAACACACTTTGCCTATAGCAATTAACCAACCACGGATTCTAATCTACAGGGTAGGCTAAGGTGTAAGGGTGTAACGAAACATTTTAAACATAGGTGTAAGAAACGAAAGGAATGGCTCTGAGTGTTTTTCTAGGGGTATCTTACTCTAAAAATGAGAGTAACAAAAGGTTTATACGGGGGTTAACTAACCAGTGTAGTTAGTTAATAACACATAACATATAATAGGCTATTTGGGTGTATCCTAGAATTTTACCAATTTAGACAAGTCATTCCAATTATATAAATAATACTCATTATGGTGGTCTCGAATAGTATACAAGCCAAGTTCTAAAGTTTACAAGTCACCGGCACACTCATAGATTTGTGAATTTTGGAAAATCACAATTTTTGAAAATAACGTCATGTGTGCAGTTATGCAACTTAGATCTTAAACAAAAACATGCTAAATTTTTTTTTTAAGTTTGATATATTAAGCACATTTTAAGCATATTTTGAAAAAGTTTAGGACAAGTAATTGTTAAGTGTTCTAATTCTCCAATCCCCCCACTTAAGTTAAGCAACGTCCTCGTTGTTTGTATAAAAGGTTAAAAACTGGAAAATAAAAGAATTAGAACAGGAAAACTCCCCTGAGATTTGCTCGGTATGATCCTCCATTTGTATTAGAGCAAAAATCAACTTCTTGTGGATTAGAACGTTAAAGCTTCATACTTGATGTATCCACAGGAAATCCAGGAAACTATAATACCACCAACACTTTAAAACACACCTAAGATAAGAAAGGTTCAACTTGCATAATACATTAGTAGTTAGATAAAAATAAAACTTAAAAATTAAAACTGAAAATCATCAGGTCAGTCGATGCGCCGTATCTTATTGAAGAAGATACGCCGTATCGAGCCTGGAATAAATACGGATCAGAATAAAGATGCGCCGCATCCTTAACCAGGGATGCGCCGCATTAAAAATAAACTGATAAAGAGTTTTAAAGTCGAAAATAAAAATGCAGAAAAATAAAAATAAGATATGACCATTGCAGGAGATGCGTCGCATCTCAGAATTGAGATGCGCCGTATCTTCATGCGGGCCTGACTGACTCGACACAGAAAACAGAATAATAAAAATTTTCCGGGTTGTCTCCCGGTAAGCACTTGTCTTTATTCCAGAGTCTTCAAGTTAGACTCACGTTCAGCTCTTTAATATCGATCATTGAAGGAGTCGGAAACATCGCGCTCCTTCATCGCCAATTCAGTAATATTGAACACTTCTTGCTCGTCCTTAATTTCCACGCCGTTCTTCTTTAATATCTGCATAAACAAAGTCCTGTCCCTTTCGGGCAGAGATGACAAAATGATAGACGGGAAATTCTTATTATCATATAGGCACAAATAAGCAAGGTGGGGTGGTAGTTCAATAAACACATCATTGTTCAAATTCGTTTTCTCAACTACTCTCCTACGTTTATTAATTACTACACAATCATACCACTCATCATCAGAATCATTAACAACATTGCGTCTAAGTTCGGTAGGTACATTAAGGTCAATGAATTCCTCAAAGTTCTCATGATTAGGATTAGTTGAGTTGTTTTGAATCAATGTTTCTCCCATAAGTCTAGCTTCAAGATCGAGGTCCATACGCTCTCTTAATCCTAGCACATAAACACCTCTAATTATGCTTTTAACCGGATCTTGGCACTTATAGACTAGTTTATTATTCCCTACCCTTAATGAGATTTTTCTCTTAAACACATCAATCTTAGCATGGGCAGTAGACAAGAAAGGTCTTCCGAGGATTAAAGGAATCTTAACATCCTCGGGCATGTCTAGTATAACAAAGTCTACGGGAAAAATAAACTGCTCAATCTTAACTAGCACATTATTAGCAATCCCTTCAGGTCGTTTTACCGTTTTATCAGCCAATTCAATAAGTAATTTAGTTGGTGCTAATTTTCCTAGTCCTAGGGTAGCGAATGTCTTAAGAGGCATAACACTAACACTAGCTCCTAAGTCAGCTAACACATTATTGAAAGATATATTATTAATAGAACAAGGTAGAGTAAAACTTCCTGGGTCTCTTTCTTTATGAGGCAAGGCATTTGAGTCGGTTGCAGGGCTCTCTTCTTTCATTGTTGCCTTGATCTCCTCTTCAATCTTTGTCTTCTCTTTTAGTAGTCTCCTTAAGTTGATTGAAGAATTAAAGAAAAATTCGGGTCTTGTACCATCATTACCATTCATCGATCTTCTAGGTATATTAGGAGTGACTTCTTCAGTGGTGCTTATGGCCTTGACATGATCTCTTGGATTTGTTTCAGTTGAGCTCGGTAAACTTCCATATCCCCTTTCTTGAAGAACCTTGCTCATTTGACCAATTTGTTGTTCCAATGCTTTGATCGAAGCTCCTTGATTTCTTGTAGTAGTGTCCGTTGAAGCTCGGATTTCTTTGATCATAGCAGTATTCTCTTCATGTCTTTTAGCAGCATCGGCCATAATTTGCTTTAAAGTATCGTCTAAAGTCTGCCTCCTTTCTTGATAAGCGGGATTGAAGTTGTTCCTTTGATATAATCCCGGTGTAGCTTCCCTAAATCGTCCTGAAGGTCGGAATGGTTGTCCAAATTGGGTGTAATATGCTTCTTCAAATGTCTCACTTTCATTCTTGTTCGGGCAATCTTTAGTGTAGTGAGGTCCTTCGCACTTTTCACATCCAACTTGGGCAGCATACGCTCTTTCATCACGCTTCTTCATTTCTCTACTAATTTTATCCAATTGAGCTTGAATAGCGGCAATCCCGTCAAAATTAGTGCTGCTCTTAGATCTAGTAGAGGTCCCATCGTGCCATTTTTGAGAATGATCGGCAGCTTCTTGGATTGCTTTCCTAGCATTAGTTGCACTCATCTGAGGTACGGCTCCCTTAGCATCCAAAATCTGTCTTGTAGGCACGTCCAATCCTTGATAAAACAATATTATCTCCTGCATAGGGGTTAGATAGTGTTGAGGACATTTTATCAATAAATCTTTAAACCGTTCCCAAGCTTGATAAAGGGTTTCATCAGGCTCTTGCTTGAAACTATTGATAGCCTCCATCTTTTTAGCAGTCTTGGCAGGTGGACAATATCTCTTCAGGAATTTGCTCTTCAAATCTCCCCATGTAGTGATTGAACTAGCAGGTTCATTCCTTAGCCACTTGTTAGCAGCTCCTTTTAGCGAGATTGGAAAGATTCTTAGCATGATCTGATCGTCAGTGACTCCTTCTGAAGTAAACAAATCTTTAATCTCCAGGACCTTTTCAACATGCTCATTAGCATCCTCATGTTCCGTCCCACTGAAAGCATTCTCTCTTAGTTCCTTGAGAAACTGACCCTTCAATTCAAATTTTGACTTATCATCAAACTTAGGTCTAGCAACTCCTGAAGTGTAATCAGCACGGGTACTGTTCATGTATTCCTCCATAGTAGTGTTTTCGCCCATTGTTTCTGTTTCAACTTCCTCTTTTTCTTCAGAAAAGTAATCAAGCTCGAGTGAACTTGAAAGATCAAAGCTTCTTGTGTTGAAAAGCCTTTTAAGCGAATGTAGGGCTCGTTCAGGATCTTCGAAAGGTTGAATCAAGTTCTTCGTAGAACTCCTGGTCATGCACTTCCTGAAATCAACACAAAAATATCAGTAGGGTATGCTCGAGAAAGTAATATATCAGATAATTAATAACGAAAACGGAATACGAAAAATTAAAGTTACTGATATCTGCAGACGATGCGCCGTATCCAAAAAGTTGGATACGCCGTATCTAATAATCGTTAAAATTTAATCAGACTTTATTCAGAAAATAGATACGCCGCTTAGAATATATGAATGCGCCGTATCGAATTAATTAATCAAAAATCGGCTTATCTAATTAAAATTAAATGCGTCGTATTAACGAAAGTTAATGCGCCGTATTTTCGTTACGTTTAAAAATAAATATCGATTTTTGATTCAGAAAGATGCGCCGTATCGACAGAGATCGATACGTCGTATCTGTTTAATAATTCGCAAACTGTTTTTAATTAAATAATAGATACGCCGTATCTGCTAAAGCAGATGCGTCGTATGGCGTCAACGTTTAAAAAAAAATTATCAAAAACAGATACGCCGTATCTGCTAAAGCAAATGCGTCGTATTACTTTATCGCTTAGAAAAATTTTCTTATTAAAAACAGATACGCCGTATCTTGGGGAAAAGATGCGTCGTATCGAATTAATTAAACGCGTTGTATTTTTTAAAAATTAAACGCAATACGCCGTATCTGAGAGATCAGATGCGCCGTATCGTTTGATTTAGCACAGTACAACGATAGCAGAACAGAAAAAAAAATACGAAAAATAAAAACAAAAAACACACAACGAAAATAAAACACACAAAAATAAAAGAAAACAATTAACACACAATACAACAAATATGCAAAATAGTACAATGATGCAATTAATCTAATAAAAAGAAAAACCTAATTAAAATACTAATCAAATTAACAGATAATAACAATTCACTCCCCGGCAACGGCGCCAAAAACTTGATGCGTGCGGTGTCGTAGTATAGTTTTAGCAGTTTTAATGCCTACTCAAGTTTTAAATTTATATTTAGCCGACTTATCAATAACACACACACTTAACGAGCAGTGTACCCGGTCAGTATGAATATAATGGTAAGTAGAGTGTCGATCACTAAGAGTGGAACGTATTATCTAGTTATTCTAATCAGTATTTTAATATCCTAACGCAAGGGGGTTTCAGCCTGAGAGACTGGCACGATTTGTTTGCAATTAAATAATAAAATAAACCAATAGGCACAAATCAGCAAGTAGCACACACGTACACAGATAAATACTCGAGACAATAAGAGGGCTGTCCTTATGATTAAGTAGTTTGTCACTTGTTTTATTGATAGCTTTATATGAAGTGTATGTAGTTAACCCTTTCTCATTGGTCCTAATCTTATCGGCGAGTAAACCCTTAATGATTACTTATGTCTAAAAGTTATTCCTAAGTGATCAATTTAGTAATAACCGTGGGAGCCACATTATTTTCCGCAGTCAAATGCCCGCAAGCCACTAATAAACACAGAGGTTATCAATGCACTAATAAGTAGTAACCAAAGACATCAACATATAAACTTTAATTGATGGGAAAGCAAGTATTAAAGGGAGTGCAATCTTTCGTTGTCACATTACACAAGCCACCAATCCTGATGAATTAAAGTTTGCTAACACAATAAAACAAAACTACTTAATGAATTAAACACATGCAGCACCTTCTTACAGCTCTTGTATCTTTGATTTGGGTGTGTCTTGTGCTGCCTCCTTGACTGAATTCGTCCTAGGTTTCTCCTGTTCGTTCTTCGAATCTAATATAATGCGTACGAAATTCGTCTGGTCTTGGGGTATTTATAGTTTCTGTCTGAGGGAAGATGCGGCGCATCTAGTAAGTAGATGCGGCGCATTGACTTAACTTCGCGTGGGGTCCAAGATTATAATATTCAGGAATATTCGTACACCGCCAGAAGATGCGGCGTAACTCCATGATTAGATGCGGCGCATGTCCTCTTGTATCTTGGATCGTATCTGGTGATATCTTGATAGAGATGCGGCGCATGTCATGAGTGAGATGCGGCGCATCTGGAGCAGATTAGTCTTGATCTTCTTCATTTCAGTAGACTCTTTACTTTATGCATGTTTTGCTCCATTATTAGTCCAAAATCGCTAAGTTTCACCAAATGCTTGTTTTTACCTGAGAATTACAAAAGTAAATGATTAAGTATCAATCCTCATACATAATATAGTAAAACAAGTCAAATTAATACGATAAATGATAGTAATAAAATGTACTTATTTGAGTTCATCACACCCCTTTGTCAATGTTGCATAAACGCATGAATTCCTTAAAAGCAGCTTCAAGAGGGGTCTCCCAAGAGAATAAATCCGTATCAATCTCGAGTACATTGAAGTTGACATTATCATAAACTTCCATGGATGAGTTCGAAAGCAAGGGCTCCATAGCAAGATATCCGTTCTTCGACATATCCTCCATAGCAAAATCTGTCATCGCAAGTAAAATCATCAGTAGGATTTGTTCACTATAAAAGAAATTAATGAATTCAGAAACGGATATAAAAATACAATAAGCTGATATCTGCAGACGATGCGCCGTATCCAAAGAGTTGGATACGCCGTATCTTATAATCGTTAAAATTAAATCAGACTTTATTCAGAAAATAGATACGCCGCTTAGAAATTAGAATGCGCCGTATCTGTTTTAATTATCAAAAATCGATATTTGTTAAAAATTAAATGCGTCGTATTAACAAAAGTTAATGCGCCGTATTTTCGTTACGTTTCAAAATATAAGATTTTTGATTCAGAAGATGCGCCGTATCGATAAAAATCGATACGCTGTATCTGTTTAATAATTCGAAAACTGTTTTTAATTAAAATAATAGATACGCCGTATCTGCTAAAGCAGATGCGTCGTATGGCGTTAACGTTTAGAAATTTTTTTTATCAAAAACAGATACGCCGTATCTTGGGGAAAAGATGCGTCGTATCGAATTAATTAAACGCGTTGTATTTTATAAAAATTAAACGCAATACGCCGTATCTGAGAAATCAGATGCGCCGTATCATTTGATTTAGCTCAGTACAACGATAGCAGAACACAAAAAATACGAAAAATAAAAACAAATAAAAACACACGAAAATAAACACAAAGAAAACACACAAAAACAAGAAAATATGCAAAATAATACAATGAATGCAAATTAATCTAATATACCACACAGTTAGCAGTTAGATAAAAAATTAAAAAACATAATTAAAATACTAATCAAATTAACAGATAATAACAATTCACTCCCCGGCAGCGGCGCCAAAAACTTGATGCGTGCGATGTGTCGTTGCGGTTTAGCAGTATTAATGCCTACTCAAGTTTTAAATTTATATTTAGCCGACTTATCAATAACACACACACTTAACGAGCAGTGTACCCGGTCAGTATGAATATAATGGTAAGTAGAGTGTCGATCACTAAGAGTGGAACGTATTATCTCGTTATTCTAATCAGTATTTTAATATATTAAGTTAGCTATACAACCTAATCTAACGCAAGGGGTTTCAGCCTGAGAGACTGGCACGATTTGGTTGCAATTAAATAATAAAATAAACCAATAAGCACGAATCAGCGAATAGCACACACGTACACAGATAAATACTCGAGACAATAAGAAGATCTGTCCTTATGATTAAGTAGTTTGTCACTTGTTTTATTGATAGCCTTATATGAAGTGTATGTAGTTAATCCTTTCTCGTTGGTCTTGTTCTTATCGGCGAGTAAACCCTTAATGATTACTTATGTCTAAAAGTTATTCCTAAGTGATCAATTTAGTAACAACCGTGGGAGCCACATTATTTTCCGCAGTCAAATGCGCAGGCCACTAATAAACACAGAGGTTATCAATGCACTAATAAGTAGTAACCAAAGACATCAACATATAAACTTTAATTGATGGGAAAGCAGTTTTAAGGGAGTGCAACCTTTCCGTTGTCACATTACACAAGCCATCAATCCTGATGAATTAAAGTTTACTAACACAATAAAACAAAACTACTTAATGAATTAAACACATGCAACACCTTCTTACAGCTCTTGTATCTTCGATCGGGTGTGTCTTGTGCTGCCTATTCAACTGAATTCGTCCTAGGTTTCTGTACTTCGGTCTTCGTATATAATATTATGCCTCTTTGAATTCGTCTGGTCTTGGGGTATTTATAGTTTCTGTCTGAGGGTAAGATGCGGCGTATCTAGTAAGTAGATGCGGCGCATTGACTTAACTTCGCGTGGGGTCCAAGATTATAATATTCAGGAATATTCGTACACCGCCAGAAAGATGCGGCGTAACTCCATTTATAGATGCGGCGCATGTCCTCTTGTATCTTGGATCGTATCTGGTGAAATATTGATAGTGATGCGCCGTATGTAATAAGTGAGATGCGGCGCATCTGGAGCAGAATGTCTTGATCTTGTCCATTTCAGTAGACTCTTAACTTCTTGCATGTTTTGCTCCATAATTAGTCCAAAATCGCCAAGTTTCACCAAATGCTTGTTTTTACCTGAGAATTACAAAAGTAAACGATTAAGTATCAATCCTCATACATAATATAGTAAAACAAGTCAAATTATTAGGATAAATGATACTAATAAAATGTACTTATTTGAGTTCATCAATAGGCGATCTAATAAATAGGCGAGGAAGGGGCATGGCGACCCAAGCAATGCTCAGCTAGACACAGAGGTTATCAATGCACTAATAAAAGTCACCAAAGACATCAACATATAAACTTTAATTAATGGGAAAGCAATTTTAAGAGGAGTTGAAGTGAATGATAACATAACACAAGCCCATCAATCCTGATCAATTAAAGTGTACTAATACAATAAAACAAAACTACTTAA
Source organism: Artemisia tridentata subsp. tridentata (assembly GCA_021014915.2). NCBI lineage: Eukaryota > Viridiplantae > Streptophyta > Magnoliopsida > Asterales > Asteraceae > Artemisia > Artemisia tridentata. Next base: position 56,495,385 of record CP139505.1, read on the forward strand.
TGAATTGAATACATGCAGGACCTTCTTACAGCTCTCGTATCTTCGTTCAAGGTGTGTCTTGTGCTGCTACTTCGACTGAATTCGGCCTAGGGTTTCTGTACTTCGTATATCGTACGTACTAAAGTCTCTGAAATTCGTCTGACTTTGGGGTATTTATAGTTTCTGTCTGAGGGCTAGATGCGGCGCATAGGATAAGTAGATGCGGCGCATTGACTTAACTTCGCGTGGGGTCCAAGATTAATATATTCAGGAATATTCGTACACCGCCAGAAGATGCGGCGTAACTCCATTTCTAGATGCGGCGCATGTCCTTTGCCGTCTTGGATAATATCTTGTGAAATCTTGATAGTGATGCGCCGTATATAATAAGTAGGATGCGGCGTATCTGGAGCAGAATAATCTTGATCATGTACATTTCAGTAGACTCTTAACTTCTTGCTTGTTTTGCTTCATAATTAGTCCAAAATCGCCAAGTTTCACATAATACTTGTTTTTACCTGAGAATTACAAAAGTAAACATTAACGTATCAATTCTCACAGATAATATAATAAAACAAGTCAAATAAATAGGATAAATGATGGTAATAAAATATACTTATTTGAGTTCATCAGTATCATACCATACATTAAAGATACTATACACTTGAGATTACGATATCTTGAGGAGATTGATGTAGAAAATGTTTCTATACCAACTCTGATAATGTGAGAGTTAATGTGGGTTGAAACTTAATGAGTAATGTTTGTACCTTCATAGGTTGATTAACAAACATCTTGGTTCCCCAAGAAACAAACTACTCTTATTGTCACCACGACCGAAACCGAGTACGCAAGCGCCGGAAAGGCATGACAACAAACACTATAGATGAGACAACTCCCTGTGAAGAGTAGCAGTCAAGATGCCATTAGACTTGTCCGGGAACCCTATAGTTTGCTCATGAACGAAGCTCGTCGAAGTACGTCATCTCCCCACGGAAAGACATCTCCTCCGTCATGATAACGTCGAATGAGAAATCTTTTCTTTGAAAAGTATTTCTTCTCACCTTAACCTTTACATTCTCGTCAAATGACCTCTTAATACTCCATTGGAATTATTAATGTCATTTCTCACGTCTCATCATATGACTTTTCAAGTCATTCCTCATATCCCGCTCATGACTATTTCAATATTTCTATGGAAATATTAAAGTCATCTCACACATCCATCTTATTCTCGACTCATGACTCTTGAATATTTCATCAGAAATTTCAAGTCATTCCCTAAGCTTCATCCCATGACTTCGTAATATTTCACTGGAAATATTAACGTCATTCCTCGCGTCACGTCATATGACTTTTCAAGTCATTCTTCTCATCCCGCTCATGACTATTTGAATATTCCTTCGGAAATATTAAAGTCATCCGTCACGTCATACCTCATAACCTTTCATCCCTTCTATGACCTCTCGAAAGTTTCGCGGGAAACATTGAAGTCCACTACAAGAAAAGTGGCTTTTTAGGACCCTTTGTCTGGGACGGTATGATAATGGAGTCCTAAAAAACTGTTTAATAGGACATATGAGCGTTTAGGGTCCTTTTTAAATATTTGCTACTTAGGCGGTGTCCTAAAAAGTTATATAATAGGATGGTTGATTATTTGAGGTCATATTATCATATAACTTAATAGGACACTTAAAATATGGATCCTAATAAATTACTTTATAAGACATTTAGTTGTTGGTGTCCCATTATGTGATAGTGTAATATGACACTTGATCACTAGATGTCCTATTATGACATAACCTAATAAGACCCTTGACACTTGGGTCTTATAACTTTAACCTTTATAGGACGTTTATTCATTATGGTTTTATTATAATACACCATAATAGGACACTTGAGTTTTGAGTCATAAGACATCAGTTAGTTAAAACGCTTATTCACAAAAGTTTTATTATAACAAAATTTAATAGGACCTTTGACACGTGGGTATTATAACGTTAACCTTTATAGGACGCTTATGTACAATGATTTTATTATCGTACACCATAATAGGACATTTCATTTTTGAGTCATATAACATCATTTTTTTTAAACGATTATTCGCAAAAGTTTTATTATAACAAAACTTAATAGGACCCTTAAGACGTGGGTATTATAATGTTAACCTTTATAGGACGCTTATGCATAATGGCTTTATTATGCATAATTTTTTAGTCATAAAATATCAGTATTTTAGAACGTTTATTCGCAAAAGTTTTATTATAACAAAACTTAAGTCATTATGGTTTTATTATAATACACCATAATAGGACACTTGACACATAAGTCACAAAACATTACTCCCTCCGTCTCAATTTATTTGTCCATATTTCCTTTTATAGATGTCTCAATTTATTTGTCCACTTTCCTTATTTAGTAAAAACTAGAGAATCTAGTGAAGGAATATTCCATTTTAGTGGTTGAAAATTAAAGTGGCCCCACTTTTAAATAAACTTTGTGTTTTCTCTCTCCTGACAAATAAATTGAGACGGAGGGAGTAATTATTTAAAACGCTTATTCGCAAACGTATTATTAAAACATAACTTAATTTGACACTTGACACTTGGGTCCCATAGATTGATACACCATTATAGGACACTTGATATTTGAGTCATAAAACATCAGTTTTATGGAACACTTATTCGCAAACGTTTTTTATTATAACAAAAGTTAATAGGACCCTTGACAATAGGGTCTTATAACGTTAACCTTTATAGAACGCTTATTCATAATGGTTTTTTATGATACACCATAATATAACACTTCTTTTTAGAGTCGTAAAACATCCGCTTTTTTATAATGCTTATTCAAATTGAGTTTTATTAAAACATAACTTGATATGACACTTGACACTTGGATCTCATAAATTCATATACCATAATAGGACACTTGAAATTTGAGTCATAAAGTTTCTGTTTTATAGAACGCTTAGTTGCAAAAGTTTTATTTTAACAAAACTTAATAGGACCCTTGACACCTGTGTCTTTTAACATTAACCTTTATAGTACGCTTATTTGTTATGGTTTTATTATCATATGCCATAATAGAACACTTCTTATTTGAGTCATAAAACATCAGTTTTTTAGAACGCTTATTTACAAAAGTTTAATTTAAACACTAGTTAATATGACACTTGATACTTGGGTATCAAAACTTGATACACCATAATAGGACACTTGATATTTGAGTCATAAAAGATCAGTTTTATGGAACGCTTATTCACAAAAGTTTTATGATAACAAAACTTAATAGGACACTAGCTATTTAAGTAATAAAACATCAGGTTTTTACAACGTTTATTTCGCAACAGTTTTATTATAACAAAATTTAGTAGGACCCTTGTCAGTTGGGTCTCATAGGTTGATACATCATAATAGGACACTTGAAATTTTAGTCATAAAACATCAATTTTATAGAACGCTTAATTGGAAAAGTTATATTTTGATAAAACTTAATAGGACCTTTGACACTTGGGTCTTATAACCTTAACCTTTATAAGACGATTATTTATTATGGTTATATATTGTCATACAATGACAAATTACTCATCCACGATTGCATTCGAGAAATACGATACAATTTAAACAATTATCACGGTGTATGTTTAGAAACCCACGATTGCATTCAAATTATTGTATCATATTGGCATTTGTTACACTATTTCAGTATTCACTAAACACCTGTAAACACTATCTAGTACATAAAAATATCGTAAAAGTACAGTATTCAAACACTATCTCGGTATTCTAATTTGATAAAAATATCGTAAGTACAGTTATGCAGCACCACCACCAGCAGGGGCGACAACGGAAACAGCTGCATCAGGCCTGCATAATTCAATGCTCACGTTTGCTGCACTTACTAGTAGGGCTGAGCATCGGTGATATGTGTCAAAATACACATATCTGTATCCTATTTAAACGGGCCAAAAAGACCAAAAATTAACCAAATATGCCAAATATGTTGTGTTTTTGTGTTTTTACATTTGCATGTACGGATATTGATAAAACGGACATAAATGATGACAAAATGGACAAAACTGAGCACGAGATTGAAAAGTCGTCAAAAGCCGATGCCGGGAAAGGAATTTACGAGTTTGGACCGTAAATATGCTCAAGTTGTCAAAGTCAACCCTCAAGAATGTTAAAATGACAAGTTTGGCCCTTGGAAGTAACTTTGAAAAAATGACAAGATTAGTCCCTGAACTTTCAAGAAATGGCAGTTTTGGTCCCTCATGTTTAAAATTAGTTTAAGTTAAATCTTTAACTTAACTAACTGGACTCAAAATAATCCAAAAGCCCAAACACAAAAGCCCAAGTTCACTTGCCTGTGTTTAACTAAACAGAGTCAAACTTGTACAGTACCAACAAAAGTCAAACCAGCTAAAAAACCGCCCCACTGTTTATCTTCTTCTTTCCACCTCCTCACCCCCCAGCTGGCTTTATTTACAGCTAATAACTCACCCACACCAACCCACTCAGCCTACCTTATCTCCTTGCCCCCCCCCCAAGCTGTCTTATGTCGATAAACACCCACAACAGTTTTTCCCGCCAAAAATCAAAAGAACAATTGGGATTAAATTAAGCCAAGTGGAAGGATGGGATTAGTCAAATGATGAAGATAGAAGATATTTGTGCTATAAAACACAACTCACACACACACAGATAGGCATTAGATTTTAGTTTTAAATTAAGTAGTTAATTTTAGTCGTATTCATAGTTTATTGTTAAAACTCTTCTGGGTATTGTAATTTCTTAGTAATTTAAGCAATTTCAGTTGTAATTCAAGTTTTCAATTAGAATAATTCTCAGTTTTCATGCTTAATTCGAATTCCCGCCAAAATTGTTCTTTATAAATTTTTATGTTTTAAGCTGTTATAATTGATCAGATAAGTTCTTAAAAGCTTATTAAAGCTTATATAAGTTTACTCCTGTTCTCAATTGTAAAATTTCCAAAAAGTTAAAATGGGTCAACAAAAAGTCAAACTTTAGTCAACCTGCTCATTAAGCTTATTTAGATTCTTAATTAGTGTTCAGTAGTGCTTGTTACATGTTATTGATCATCTTTCTTTAGATAGCTCAGCTTATTCTGGTCTCTTGCTTTGAAAAGCTCAAAACAGCCCCTAATAAGGACTGTTTGGGTTAACTATCAAAATAGGTCAAATGGGGGGAAAGGAGATAAGGTAAGCTGAGTCCAGATTTAGAACTTGTTAATCTCAGCCTGCAATATGCAGACTGCATATTTCTTTATTTTCCATTTTCAGCCTGTAGTTGTTAATTTTTAATTTGCTAGAAATCAATGGTTAAAAGCCAAAAATTTGCATGATTAATCTGAGCTTTCTTATCTATCTGTTTGTACTTTTGTTTGATTTTTTTGAATTTTTCTAGACTGCTTAATAAGGGCTTGAAAAAGCCCTTATCTCCCCTGCACTTAGAAGAACAGCAGACCTCTATAGGTTACTTAGCTTAATTGAGCTTTTCAGCTTATTTACCTAGTTTTTCTTGAACTTTTAGATTATTTGTATTTACTTCAGTCACTAGTAGCTTATTTATTCTCACTTACAGCTTATCAGTCCTATTGTCATATTACATAGCTTATTTTAGCCAAAACAGCTTACTGTCAGCCATATAAGCTTAATAATAGCTTATTTAGTAAGTTAGAAAATATATTTCATTTTTTAAAGTTGTTTATTTATAGCTTAATGTTAAGTAGAAAAAAGAAAAAGTTAAAAAAAAAATAAGTTTACAAAAAGGTCTGGGTAGGAATCGAACCCCAGACCTTTAGGATAGAAACACAACACAACACACCTTAACCAACTCTGCCCTTGGGTCTTTTCCGTTTTACTTTGCATAATCTATATATATAACACAGTTTTAATTATTTAGCTTATTTTACATTTACAGCTTATTATAGCTTATTAAAATAAGCTGTCACCTCTCTTGTATTTTTCTTAAGTCTGTAATGTTATAAAGTAATTAAATAAAAATTTCTAGAATTTTTAGAATAGTATTAATATTTATTATCTATTTTTCATTTTAAAATAGTTTTTAATTCATAATAAATTAAATATTTATCAGAAAAATATAAATCTTTTTTCCAAAATTTTCTTTTAATATGTAGAACCTAGGAAAAATAGTTTGATACCCGTAGAGTTAATATTTCTTAAATTTCACTTTTAGGCTCGGGATTCTCCCGGTACGCGTTAGTTTTCAATTATATTTTACGTTTTTGATTACGTAAGCCTTAGATAGTCGATTTTCTTGCCTTTTAAATCGTTTTTAATTATTGTTCACATATTTTAGATTAGAAACCCATAAATCCCTTTATTTTCACCTTTCAAACACGTTTCAGCGAATCGAGATCGCAAATTCCATTCAACCTTCGTTGGGGATAACGACCCGGGAATACAAGCTTGCCTTGTGTTTCTTTGGAGAAAATACAAGTTGATTCTACACCGATCAATCGGGCCAGATCCCGACCTGAACCGACCCGTCCCGACAAATACCGATACTGAAATAAGCATAAGTTACATACCGATACCGAACCGACTAGAAGTTGGGTCGGTTCGAGATCAAACGGGACAGTCGGTTTCGAATTCGGGATTGAGCAGCCAGCCCGAAAATAAGAAAAAAAAGAGCCCAGTAGCCAGCCCAGTAACAGATCTAACTTAGAGATACAGTAGCAGATCCAGTAGATGTTAAACGAATGAGTCGAGATGATATGGTTATACATGAGATGTTAAACGAGCGAGTCGAGATGATATTGTTATACAGGAGATGTTAAACGAATGAGTCGAGATGATACGGTTATACACGAGATGTTAAACGAATGAGTCGAGATGATATGGTTATACATGAAATGTTAAACGAATGAGTCGGGATGATATGGTTATACACGAGATGTTAAACGAATGAGTCGAGATGATATGGTTATACACGAGATGTTAAACGAATGAGCCGAAATGATATGGTTGTACATGAGAATGAGCCGAGATTATATGGTTTTACACGAGATGTTAAACGAATGAGCCGAGATGATATGGTTGTACATGAGATGTTAAACGAATGAGCCGAGATTATATGGTTTTACACTAGATGTTAAACGAATGAGCCGAGATGATACAAATGTACATGAGATGTTAAACGAATGAGCCGAGATGATATGGTTGTACACGAGATGTTAAACGAATGAGCCGAGATAATATGGTTGTACACGAGATGTTTAACGAATGAGCCAAGATTATATGGTTTTACACGAGATGTTAAACGAATGAGCCGAGATGATATGGTTGTACATGAGATGTTAAACGAATTAGCCGAGATTATATGGTTTTACACGAGATGTTAAACGAATGAGCCGAGATGATACAAATGTACATGAGATATTAAACGAATGAGCCGAGACGATATGGTTGTACACGAGATGTTAAACGAATGAGCCGAGATGATATGGTTGTACATGAGATGTTTAACGAATGAGCCGAGATTATATGGTTTTACACGAGATGTTAAACGAATGAGCCGAGATTATATGGTTGTACATGAGATGTTTAACGAATGAGCCGAGATTATATGGTTTTACACGAGATGTTAAAGGAATGAGCCGAGATGATATGGTTGTACATGAGATGTTTAACGAATGAGCCGAGATTATATGGTTTTACATGAGATGTTAAACGAATGAGCCGAGATGATACAAATGTACATGAGATGTTAAACGAATGAGCCGAGATGATATGGTTGTACACGAGATGTTAAACGAATGAGCCGAGATGATATGGTTGTACATGAGATGTTTAACGAATGAGCCGAGATTATATGGTTTTGCACGAGATGTTAAACGAATGAGCCGAGATGATATGGTTGTACATGAGATGTTTAACGAATGAGCCGAGATGATATGGTTGTACACGAGATGTTAAACGAATGAGCCGAGATGATATGGTTGTACATGAGATGTTTAACGAATGAGCCGAGATTATATGGTTTTACACGAGATGTTAAACGAATGAGCCGAGATGATATGGTTGTACATGAGATATTTAACGAATGAGCCGAGAATATATGGTTTTACACGAGATGTTAAACGAATGAGCCGAGATGATATGGTTGTACATGAGATGTTAAACGAATGAGCCGAGATTATATGGTTTTACACGAGACGTTAAACGAATGAGCCGAGATGATACAAATGTACATGAGATGTTAAACGAATGAGCCGAGATGATATGGTTGTACACGAGATGTTAAACGAATGAGCCGAGATTATATGGTTTTACACGAGATGTTAAACGAATGAGCCGAGATGATATGGTTGTACATGAGATGTTAAACGAATGAGCCGAGATTATATGGTTTTACATGAGATGTTTAACGAATGAGCCGAGATTATATGGTTTTACACGAGATGTTAAAGGAATGAGCCGAGATGATATGGTTGTACATGAGATGTTTAACGAATGAGCCGAGATTATATGGTTTTACATGAGATGTTAAACGAATGAGCCGAGATGATACAAATGTACATGAGATGTTAAACGAATGAGCCGAGATGATATGGTTGTACACGAGATGTTAAACGAATGAGCCGAGATGATATGGTTGTACATGAGATGTTTAACGAATGAGCCGAGATTATATGGTTTTGCACGAGATGTTAAACGAATGAGCCGAGATGATATGGTTGTACATGAGATGTTTAACGAATGAGCCGAGATGATATGGTTGTACACGAGATGTTAAACGAATGAGCCGAGATGATATGGTTGTACATGAGATGTTTAACGAATGAGCCGAGATTATATGGTTTTACACGAGATGTTAAACGAATGAGCCGAGATGATATGGTTGTACATGAGATATTTAACGAATGAGCCGAGAATATATGGTTTTACACGAGATGTTAAACGAATGAGCCGAGATGATATGGTTGTACATGAGATGTTAAACGAATGAGCCGAGATTATATGGTTTTACACGAGACGTTAAACGAATGAGCCGAGATGATACAAATGTACATGAGATGTTAAACGAATGAGCCGAGATGATATGGTTGTACACGAGATGTTAAACGAATGAGCCGAGATTATATGGTTTTACACAAGATGTTAAACGAATGAGCCGAGATGATATGGTTGTACATGAGATGTTAAACGAATCAGCCGAGATTATATGGTTTTACACGAGATGTTAAACGAATGAGCCGAGATGATATGGTTGTACATGAGATGTTAAACGAATCAGCCGAGATTATAACTTTTCTGAAACTCGTTGAACTTGTTAGGATTGAAATACAGTGGATATCTTGTTGAAACGTGCACGTTATGCATTTATCGAGCCAGCACAACCTAAAACACGCGAAACGAATCGAATCTGTCAAACAAATTAATTTCGAGAAAGTTATGCATATTTATACTCGTTTTTATTGGAAAAATTATTTCGGACACAGTGGCGCAAGTTTCATAATTTTTCGAGTCCGTTTGATACGTAGAATGGGCCCCACAATCCCACATTGCTTTATTATAAAAGAATCACAAATTGGCACAACCAACCCCTGAACCTAATTACCCCATCTTCACAAACTAAGGTTAAATTACAAGAATGGTCCCTGTGTATTATAAATACCCAAATTAGGGTTTCCCTTTTTATTATTATACATCACCGCCGGATTCCACTGTTCCGGCGCCACCACATTTTCGGCAAAAAATTTCCGGCGAGCCCTTCTTGATACCGCCGCGTAGATCGAGACCATGGGAGCATTTTTGGAGCATTTGGAGCCAAGAGGCGTTAGTTTGACCGTGTTTGAAGCCACCACAGCCGCTCACCACCAGTTCACCACCACGCGCCGCCATCTTCTCCCCCACCTTTCTCTCTCGATAGGTAATCCAACGCGCCATCATCTTTACCTATTTCATAATTTTAATAAAACCCTAGCCGGTTTTAAATTTATGACAACGTTTTTTGAGTTCTAAATTAATTAAAACTTAATGTTTATAAACAATCTTGTGTGGATTCATGTTTTTAAACCCAAAACCCGTCCGATTCATGGTTGAGTCGACTTGACTCAGTGAGTCAACCCGACCGAGTCAACTCACTGAGTTGAGTTGCCTCGTGTATCTTTGTTTTTCTTCGTGTTTATTTCAGTCATTATGTAGAGTTTATGTTGTATGATTTCTGATGTGGTTTGTGTTTGGGTCTCGGTTTTGGATTTGTACATATATGCGTATGGGTGATACTGGTTATGTCTATTCATTTCTTATTGACTTAGCTTATTTATTAACTTATGGTTTAGTTAGTTTTACTCACTATTTGATTATGACACCACCAGGGGGGGTGTCTTGGTTCGAGTCAGCAGGTAAACAACCCACGTAGGGCTAGGTCACGAGCCATGGGGCTCGGTTTTAGTTTTGGGTCTTCAGTTCTGTGGGTTACTTATTTGAATAAGGGGGCTGCTATGTTTAGAATGAGGATGTGGTGTTGGCCGCAGTTGCGACAAGAAACACGTATAGGGAAGAAGTCCACCTGCTCGTCTTTTTTTTAATGGTATGGTTGCAATTTTTTATTTTCTACAACAGAGACTCTCAGCCACCCTACAAAATGATTTTAGAGTCAGAAGAAAAAGAGTTAGCGGGAAATTTTGTGATGACATAACAATACATTAATTTTTAACAGCCTGTTGAAAAGATCCAAATATTTATAGTCATTTACTAAATTGTTTTTCTTCGAGTGATTATGTTATTCTGTAGAAGCCATTTGCTTTATCTTAATAGATATCCTAGACATGCTTGACTCTGAGTACAAAGTTTCATTTGATTAACACATGTTGAAAACACCAATTGATTTCATATGTTAGACCACTTTATGATTGCGGGTTGTATTTATGAAATTCTTAGATTTGGTAGTTGCATTTGTCAAAACTGTGACTACTGCACAGCAATCTGATTTACATATGCTATGTTGAATATTAATCATACTTATATACTTTTTGGAAATTTTGTATGCTGTATATATTGTTTTACTGTTTTATCTCTTATCTTCTGAATTAGTTAAGATTTAGAACATTAAACCGAATTCTAGTTTTCCATCATAATTTGGTTAACTTGTCAAAGTTAATGTACTATTAATGCCTATTACTTGAAAATGACTAAATCTGAGACCTTTTTCTTTATTTTATCAGCAACCTGCTATCAACGTTTTGAAAGAGATTCGAGTTTTCCTGGAAAAGAATCCTTCTGAAATAGTAACTGTAATCATTGAAGATTATGTTACCACTCCAAAGGGTCTAACTAATGTCTTCAATGCTGCTAAAGAGAGATGAAGATGGTCGTATTGAGATTGATTGCCAAGGACAAGGTGTGTTGTTTGTGGAAGCTGAGTCTGATGGTGTCATCGATGATTTTGGTGACTTTGCACCCACGTTAGAGCTAAGGAAGCTTATTCCTGCCGTTGATTACTCACTAGGGATTGAGTCGTATTCTTTGCTTGTCTTACAAGTAACTTACTTCAAATGTGGGGGAGTTTCGCTAGGAGTTGGCATGCAACATCATGCTGCGGATGGTGCATCCGGGCTACACTTCATCAACACGTGGTCTGACATGGCTCGTGGCCTTGACATCACTTTCCCACCCTTCATAGACCATGTCTCAGCTGATCAAATCCGGTACTATTGATCTTATAGAATGTGCTTATTTTTAGCTTAAGGCCTTATTTAATAGTAATTGTTTTCTCCAAATATAAGCAGATAGGCACCTTGCAATATATGCTCATTCAAACACTTTAAAAATGCTTATATCTTTACAAAATACGCACTAAGCTAATACTAGCATAAAAATATGCAATCCCAAACATCCCCTTAAGTTGCTTGATACACATTTTGGTAGTTTGACTATTCTGTATGCGTACACTGAACAAGGGTTAGGTTACCAGCAAAATAAGTTACTGGATATGCGTTTAATGAAGGTATTAGTACGTAACCAAAGAGAGCCACTTAACCGAACATCTTAAGTTTATTGCCCTCATTGAATGTAAATTAGCATATTGTTACCTAAATGGGTCAAGAATGAAAATTAGTATCTCAGTCTAGTAATGAACGAGTTTCCATATGCTATATGTTCAAGAGATAGACATGTTCAAATGATTAGACTTGAACAATTTTTAAGTAAAGACATTATATAGTCACATTATAAAGGGCTGGTCTAAGAAAATACTGGTTTCCAGCAGCTCGAATGCCAAGCGATGGTAGTGATTGGCCAACAGTTGATCACATGGCCCGCTAAAATTGGCGTTTGGTTGTTTTTACATCGAAATCTTCTAAAGAGGCTACAGAAGGGATTGCATACGCGTGGAAGTACTTGGTCGAGAACCAATGTGAGTTATGTCAAGTGTTAACTTTGTTGGTCGAAATTCTATTTCTTGCAACTTCCAACATTTTTGATAAAATCTCTCAAACTTCTAAGATTTTTGAACTTGATTATTTTTTTATCAATCTTCGAGAGTTTTGTGTTAGATATAAAAGCTGGATACCTGAATTAGATTTTGGCAAAATTGGTTACCTTATATGCAAATTCCTTTTAAAATATATCTTCGCTGTGTAACACGTTACTGGACTCTGGAATTTCAGATGGAACAGATGGGATGAAAAGTGGTTTATGCCCTAATCGTGCTGAGTCTGCTGCTATGAACACTACATCAAGGTCACTGGTTTTAATGAACTACTTTCCAGATACCCCAGATATTACCCAAGCTTGCAAGTACAACACAGACCCATTGATGAGCATGATGAACACATGTCATGATGTAGCTGGTAAACGGTTGCCTAATTTCATTGCTGTCGACTTTTACAAGGTATTCTCCATAATTCTTTGGGTAATTTAGTTTGATGTTAGTTGATATACATTAAAGGGGGGAAGTGGAAGTGTTGAAAACTGGTTGTAACACTAAATATTTTGGTGTGGGTTGAAACATAACGTGTCGACTCGAAAAGCTTTTTTTGCAATGTTTCTTTAGTTTATTTTATAAAACTTGACTCGTTAGAGAAAATGCACAAATTGTCTCCATTTGCCACAATTGCAGAATGTGTTGGTGCAACCATAGCATGGCCTTGTCCCTTTATCTCGGTATGTCTTTGTTAAACTTGTAATTTTAATAACATGAAGCTTAATGCTTACACATGGATGTTTATTTGTAGGTGGTCCGTGAGGATTGAGAAAGGATGCATGATGACCCCGGACTAAGCTTCTTGTTAATTTAATTTCTTGTTTAATGTTACAAGACTTTATGTTGAATAATGTCTATACCTTATTTATGTTTAGTGCTTTTATTATGACAATTGCTTATTTGAAATACAATTTCGTTTTATTCATTTAATAATTAGTTGATCTTTTATTCATATCGTAATAATAGAGTGTGCATGCTGAAAATAGCGTCCTATCATATGACTTGTCAGGACTTTGAAATTGTCCTATTAAACTTATTAACCGTCCTAACAATAAACTTTTAAGGACGCTTAACATTGTAAAAGTGTCCTAATATGTTGTTATTAGGACGTTATTTAGGTTGTTAATAGACATTTTATACGACCAAAAAATTGGTTTCATAATCTTCTTTGAGATATTAGAACCCTTTTCTTGGTGCTAAAGTAGCTATAATGTTACATGATAAGCGTCCTAACAATTATCTTTTAAGTACGCTTGTATGTGTATCAAAAGATTAAAATTAGGTAACCACATGTTAGAACATTGTAAAAGTGTCCTAATATGTTGTTATTAGGACGTTATTTGGTTGTTCATGGACATATTATGCGACCATAAATTTGGTTTCATAATCGTATTTGGGATATTAGGACCCTTTTCTTGGTATTAAAGTAACTATAATGTTATATGATAACCGTCCTAAGAATCAACATTTAAGGACGCTTGTATGTGTATCAAAAGATTAAAAGTAGGTTACCACATGTTAGAACATTGTAAAAGTGTCCTAATATGGTTTTATTAGGACGTTATTTGACCTATTATGCGACCATAAAATTGGTATCATAATCTTATTTGAGTTATTAGGACCTTTTTCTTGGTTGCTAAAATAGCTATGATGTTGCATCATATGCGTCCTAACAAACTTTTAAGGACCTTTTTAAGTGTGTCAAAAGATTAAAAGTAGGTAAGCACATCTCAAAACATTGTGAAAGTGTCATAATATGGTTTTATTAGGACGCTATTTGGGTTATTCATAGTCATATAATACGACCATAAAATTGGTTTCATAAGGTATTTGAGATATTAGGACGCTTTGGACCTATTACGACCGCCTTACATGAAACGCTTTCATCCTTGGTCCTATTAAATGAAAGGTCCTAAAAAGTACCATTTTATGACGCTTATGGGGGTCCTAAAAAGCCACTTTTCTTGTAGTTGTCATTCTCTACAAATCGCTCATGACTTTTTAAGTCATATCTTTCACTCGTCACATGACTCATGAATATTTCACGGGAAATATCTAGTCATTCCTTGTGTCGCGTACTCCGACTAATTAAATATTTCATGGGAAATATTATAGTCATCCTCCTAAACACAGCTCATAACTTCTATTTATTTCACGGGAAATACTAGAAGTAAATCCTCATCCAATGACATCTCAGTCAATTTCCTCGGAAACACTAAGGTCATTTCCGGTCATCCCATTTAATCATCTTTCGTCAAAAAGTTTATTAGGTATAAACTTTTTCCTCGTGTCAAAAAGTCTTACTAAATAAGTAAGATTAATCAGCCAAAAGTCAAAACAGAAGAAAAACTGGACCATCAGACATACGACTCCACTAAAGAGCCACGGCTCCACTAATGTTTAGTGGAACCGTGGAGCCGTGCATCTGAAAAACGCGCCCAGTTACTCTTTTCTTTTGCACAAATTTTCCAAACACACAAAACCACTTCCACTTGCTGTCAAAATCGAACCATAACACCATAATTTAACTAAACTCTTACAAATCAAGATTGAGGCATTGGAATCAACAAATCCTAATCACAACATCACTCATTGTAAGTAAATCACTCTTAATTTCATTTAATTTGAGTCTAGGGTTTGTTCTTGAGTATAAATCCGAATTGGGGATTTTCAAAATTAGTTAAACTCTTGTGAAATTAAGACTAGGATTAGACAATATAGTATTCACATGATTCCCTAAACCTAGGATTTCCAAAAACCCATTTATGTTGCAAAACCTAATCCGAAATTAATCACTAAATTCGGATTATGATTGATTATTTGTAATGGAATCATGTTTAGGATGATTAAAATTAGATTAGGAACGTTCTGCATTAAAGCTTTTCAATCTTAAAGCTTGTTGGCACCATGTTGAGGCATTTGCCAAACACCCCAATTCGATCATTTTTCTAAAAACTTCACAAGTCTAGGATCATGAAACCTTTTTCATACATTGTTGATGCAAATTAAAAACGTTTTTGCATGCATACATGAACTCTCAAATATGGCTCGAAGTACATAACTGATATGTATTGTTCGACATATTTGATTGAGCAAAAGTGAAGTTAGGAGCGTTTGGGTAATCTCTTTAGGATAATTTTAGAGTCGAGATTGCCGCACCTCCACATTGTTTGCATTTAGGCACACACACTAGAAGTATAATCATTAAAATGCAACGAACTAACATATACAAAAATATTTTTTGTAGACAAACAATGCCTCGAAATGATTATCAAGATACCAAACCCTACATTCTTAGCACTCTTGAAAATCTAAACATTCCCGATGAGCAAAGAACTTATCTCGCTAAAGTCCAAAATCGATACATACACGAAGGGCGTGTAGTCGATGCACTCTATGTCACGACAGACAACATAAATGCCTGTTTCCCTTCTATCGAGTTCGATTGTTTATACAAAATAAACGATCAAGTCTGTCCCCATTTTATTCTCGAGTTCTATAGTCGTGTCCGTACCTACACCGATCTTGATGGAAACGTCTTCCTTGATTTTTGGATTCGACACCAAAATATCATATTGTCTGTCACCGAGATTGGTCACATTCTCGGTATTCCCTCGTATGGTCAGTGTGCATTCACTAAAGACCATTCTCTAGAGTCTCTTTACTACAATCTTGAGAACAAAGGTGCCTATTGTACCGAAGTTCCCGACATTGAAGTAATTAAACAAGTAATTCAAATCCCTCGAGTCACCAACACGTACCAAAAACGTGATGGTTCCATCGTCTACCTCGACCCAAACAAAATATACCTCAAAGAGCTCCGTCCCGATATTAGAAATTGGGAACTTCTTTTGCGAGAGAACGCGTTAAGCCTTGCAGGTAACCGTGATCACGTTCCGGCAAGTCTTGCCCACATGCTCTACTGTCTTAGTATCGAGGAACCTTACAACCTCGCATACTACATGGTCAAATGGATGGCCAGTATTCATCGTCGTTCCGATGAGCTCATGCCATACGGCATGTTGCTTACTCGTTTATTCAGGTGGGTTATGCAAACCTACCCATCTCTCAATGATGTCGACTATGTCCTAGTCAATCCGGTTATGAAACCTCTTGGTGGACCACAACGTCGCACAAAGCAACGTAAGGACAAAGGGTCCAAACGTGGTCGTAAATCCACTTCCGATATTCCTCATTCATCCTCCTCCTTCAGTCACGAATCATCATCTGAACCCATGGATGAAGACGATGATGAGGTGAACGAAGAAGGAACGTCTAGTTCTCAAATCCCTTCTCCCGACACCTACTTTCGTAACCTTGATACCTCATCATTTCGACGTACAACCGACGTCGAAAACGGGATGGTCAACCTATCCTACATGATGAGAAGGCAAACTACAATGTACAATAGACAAGTGGAGATGCATGAGCAAACTGTCGGGGGTTTCAAGTCTATTGGGAAGGCGCTAAAAGGGATCGGGAGCAAGCTGAAGAAGTTGGGGAAGAAACGAGACTAGTTAGGATTAGCTTAAGTAGTACTATTAACCTAAGTATTATTAAGCTATTATAAATAAAGACATGACATTAACTTGCTTGATGTGTTTCCTTTTAACACTTGAACATGATAAATTCTCTTGTTAATTAATCCTCATGTTGCTTCATCTTGCATGTTAGTTTATTTTATTACATGTACTAGATGTTAAAAATGCTTGAATTCATGCATGCTTAATAGTTGCCTAAATACATAGATGATCACATGATCATGTTAGTTGCTAGTTGAAACTAGCTTTAGGAATTCTATGTGTTTAGTAATTTGAGGCTTTGAGATTTGCAGCCAATGGATTCCCCAGAAATTTCCCCATTTAGGCTGCCTAAAACCTGCAGACCTGGAAAGAAGGTCAAAAGAGCCCACGGCTCCATTAAATAAGCCACGGCTCCACTAAATTTAGTGGTGCCGTAGCACCTTTAATGGTGTCGTGCCTCTGGAAGACGAAAACTGCTATTCTCTTCCACTTTTTGACTATCTTTTCCAGAAAATCTGCAACCAAAACCTGATTCCCATGCACCCAAATCCCCAAATCCAACATTTCAAACTTGCATGCTTATGTTTTGGCTATTTAAGCTAACATTATGCATTGCCATTCTTACACCCATCCTTACACCTTCACATTCACCATACCATCATCATGGGATCAAGAGTATTCAAGAAACCTAGATTCAACATCAAACCAACCAACCAAACCTCTCTAGTGGATCAATGGATCAAGAATGTCAACACACCCCAATCATCAACTAAACCTATCACCAATGACATTCCCCTCATTGATCTCACCTTGGATGATGAAGATGAAACCCATACACCCATAACCTCTACCAAATCATCATCTTCTTTCACTACACCCCAAGCTCCATCCAAGGTAACCTCTATTCAACCTACATCCTCATCCTCCACAACAAGAATCAACACACACTCATCTCCACCTAGTCCCATTCACCCTTTAACCTTAACACTCAACTCATCACCATCAACTTCCCTTGAATTGGGAACTCACACAACACCCTCATCACTTTTAACATCACCACAACCTCTAACTCTCACCCTCACCCTTTCACCAAACACTCCCTTTGAATTTGGGAGCAACATATCATCACCTTCACTATCACCATCACCTCAACCCTTAATGGGTTATCCAATCATGTATCCCCTTCACTCACACACCTTGAGTTGCCCTTGTTGCAACTACAACCTTGAACTCATCATGAACCTAAGAGATGAGCTTAGCTTTAGGTTCTCATATCTTGAACACCTCCTCACACCACCCATAGAACCCATCATCCTTCCACCACCTCCACCACACAATAGCCCAAACTAAACATGGTTATGTTTAGTTCCTCCAATAAATGACTAGGAACCTTTTGAAGTTGGAAGCAAATCTAGAAGCCTCATGTTACTTTAGATGTTTATGTGTCTTCTTGTTAGATTAATTTGCTTCCCTATTGTAGTCATACTTATGTATGACATTTATTTCATATTTATGTAATGGGCTTTTCATTTTGGCTACTTAGCCATAATTTTTCTTGTGGTTGGATATTTGTCACAAATGTGCTACTTGTTAGATATTTTATATTTGTCGTCTAACTTTGTTTTGTAGCACGATCCATTGCTCAATTCCTTTGTGTTCTCCAAATGAGGGGGAGTACACATCAAGGGGGAGCCTTAACCACCTTTTTGATTTGACAAAAAGGGGGAGAAATGGGAGTAAACTCATTAAAAACTTGTTAAAACTAATTTTAACCTAAAATGAGTTTATATTTTGTCATCATCAAAAAGGGGGAGATTGTTGATGCAAATAATGTTCTAAAAATGTTATTTATATCTTTCGATTACTTCACGTTTTGAGGATGACAAAATGTGAACTCACGTTACGTTAAAATTAACGTTAACAAGTTTTTAATCGGAAGATCCCGTTTCTACGCAAATCACTCTAGAACAAAGTTACAACTTGAACTAGTGATCAAAGAAGTGAATTCATGTTTTGAAAATTCACATTTTAAATGGGACAAAACATTTTTTCAAAAATATACATGATAAATTATTTTTGAAATATTAAGAAATGTTTTAATGGAAAAATAAGTTTGAAAATCACAACAGCTATTTTCCCCCCAAAATCAGCTCCAACCTTCCCCAAATAAGTTTTCACCAGAAAAGACAAAATTTGGAGCGTCCTAGTCTACCACGGCTCCACGGTACCGTTAAATTTAACGGAACCGTGGGTCATTTAGTGGAGCCGTCCGTACCATTTTGAATTGTAACGTTCAGATTTTCTTTGCCTATAAATACCCACCTCTTTCACAGTTTTAAGCACCCTTTACACACAGAAAAATCCCTTAGTCAAATCCTCTCACACCTTTCACTTCTTAGGGTCATTTAGATTAGTTTTTCTTTGTTTCAAGAGTGATCCAATCATCCTTCAAGTGATCCTCTTCATACCTCTTCACTAGCAAGAGAAGAACACAAGTATCCAAGTTGATACAAGGTGTTGTCATCCCTCTTCATTAGCAAGAGAAGAACTCAAGTAATCAAGAAGATACTAGAGTTATAGTTGATAGGTTTTTGTAACACTTGTTACAACCTTGTTGTGTCTTAGCATACATCAAGTTTATTTCCTTTTTGTGAGTGAGAGTGAAGATCAAGTGTGATCTATAGAGATAGTGAACATCTCTTGAAGCCATTGGGCTTGTGTGATTGATCAAGAAGATCAAGGGTCATTAGGTTAGTGTTAGTCGAGTAGAGTGTAGTGAGTGTTGATCATTGTGATCATGTTGAGATCTTGGTGATCTCTTGAAGCCATTGGGCTTGAGTGTTTGGTCACGTGGACATTGGTAGATTGGTGCTAGCTAAGATTAGCACTCGACATCTAGCTTAGTGTCGGTAAAAGGATAAGCGACGTGTATGGTTTTCTCCGCCTGAAGGGAGGTTGTTGATATAGTGTTTGAAACTCTCTAGTGTGGTACTCGGGGAGTGGAGTAGGGCGAAGAAGAGCTTCGTAGCCGAACCACTATAAATCCTCTGTCTCGGTTTGATCTTTCCAACTCTACTCTTTACTTTTATTTGTTATTATTACGTAGCTTAGTTTGTAGTTCATATTGGTGTTATTTGATTACACATAGAGTTCGAATCAAAGTTTCCAATAGCATACTTTTAAAACAAGATTTTTAAAAGAAGTTTTTTTGAACCGGTAAACTATTCAACCCCCCCTTCTAGTTTCCCACAGAATGATTCATTAACTTTGAAAAGAAAATAAAACAAACACCTTAAGAGCTTACACACACCTACACACTCTCACCTAGACAACACAATGAGGCACACTTAAAATGGTGAGATAGTGTGGCTATTTATAGTGAAATGCTATACGCCCTTGTTGCCCTAAAGGCTTTCGGTTGGGCCTAGGTGGGCTTGTGTTGGACTTGGGCTTATGTATGATTCTTGAACTTTTCTAAATGAAGTCCAACACAAAGCCTTACAATGCATAACTTAACTACACGACACACTATTATAAAATTTACAAATGACCATCACTTGACTAAAAATATAAATGCTAACAATCTCCCCCTAAGGGATGGTCATTTCCATGATGCTCCCAGTGAATGGTCTTTTGTCTTCATCGTCTTGAACTTTGTGTGTCGATGTAGAATAGTCTTCAATAATCATTCATTCATGCAATCGTGATCTTCAAAGTAACTTCTTTAGTGGTGGTTCTTGCCTTGATCAAAATCTTCTTGTGGTGAAGCGTCGTGTCCTCCAACATACTCATACATCTTGGACTGTACACTTGATCTAACAATCTCCCCTTATGCTAACAATCTCCCCATATTCTTTCATCATTTGACATATGAACTTGTTCTTGACATCTTGATTAGCTTCTTGACTTAGTCAGTACACTTTGCCTTTAACTTGATCTTCTTGTCTTGAACTTTAACACTTGAGCTTTGATGAGGATGTTCTTCATAAGTATGAGTATGCTGAGGTGAAGATGTTTGATGTATCTGATGATGGTTGATGGATGTTTGTAGGTAGCTGCATAAAACTGTTAGTGATAAATCATCCAGCGCTTACAGGTTAGGACTTTGAGATTGTCAACAGCATAGTGTGAAGACTTTCTCTAATCCTTCCCCAGGCCGTTCTGAACCGGATACCCTCGAGAGGGCTTACACGGACACACCGAAGTGCACCCATGATTCAGTGAGTCACTGGAGATCACCCCACGACTGTAGACCGTTTGAAGCACGTAACCATCATGATATTAATATGGCAAGATCCGAAGATCTCATTAAGACTCTTGTACACCTTGTGTCCTATTTGGTGAACACAAGGGTATTCTTATGGAAGTGTTCCTAAGAGATATTTTAATGAATCTCATGGCTCTAGACTCTATTGTGCGTTTTGGTTTTAGTAGTCGGAGGCATGGAGCAGAGTGCCACCTTTTCAATATCAACACATCTCGGAGTGAGAGGCCGATAGATTATGTAGTGTTCTCCGTGAGAAATGAAACAAATATCTTTTAAGAGATATCTGAGTGGCTAGGAGGGGTGGTGCAGCGCGTCACTGGGTCCATGACGTCTTGTCTTCAATATCAGTATCACCTTGTGATTACCGATAGCAGATGTATTGACCCGGTTTCTGCCCTAAGTTTTCATGGAGGGCTATTTCTTTTCACCCTTTCATTCAACTTTTCTTTTTAATTCTTCAACCCTTTCTTTCCCTTTCTCATTTACTCCTTTTTTCAATCTTACCTAAGGACTTCTAATTCTAATTTATTGATCACTTGCCATAAAACCTTTTGTGAAAATCTCTCAAAGTGTTTATGAGTAAAACACATTTAGTTAACACTTCGAGAGTTTTGCATTTTCTAAAATACTCCCCCTTCACATGTGCTCATGCATTTTTTGATATAAATTTGCACATGTTGGGTAGAGTTCGCACATTTTTGAATTGATCGATTTTCAATGAATATGACCTTTGCGAGACACGTTTACATCACTAGTTAGACTAGCTTGAAATTATTACCCGTCCCGGTCATATTCAATGATCATCTCTCGAATTGGTACATTCTACTCAGACAAGTCCTTTGCGAGACACGTTTACATCACTGGATGAACCAGCTTGAAATTATTACCTGTCCCGGACAAGTCTTTTCGATTACGGACATTTAATTTTCGTCAATTCGAGGGTTCATGCTGAGTCTTTTTGTAGAGCTCTTTTGAGATTCAATCCACGATCTTTAAACTTTTGATCACATTTTAATCACGTCTTCTCCCCCTTATACCTAATCTCCCCCTCAAAAATAGCACGTAGTGATATTTTTGATATCAAGAGATTAAAATGAGAGCTTTTTAGAGAGAAAGACGGATCATTTTTACATGATTTGGAACATTTTGTTTTTCATTTTATACTCCCCCTTAAATAAAGCATATATTTTTAAACATTTGAGTTTAAAGTCATTTAAGGGTATAGAGGGAGTTTTCATGTTTGAAGAATCTTGAGCACAGAATTTGGAGAAAGATATTGAAAAATCTTTTTGAAAAATCTTGATCATGTGCTCAAGGATTCTTTGATTTCTTTTGCCATTAACAACGCGAGTCCTGATCAGATATAATCAGAAGTCATCATTGTAGCACGGGTTTCGTACTGAAATATACGAAAGCCGTCATTTAAGTGCGGGTTTCGTACTGATTTGTACGAAAGCCATTGTGAATTTTTTTTGTGAAACGACATGTTTTAGAAAAAATTTAAATGAACTCTCGCTCAAGCATCTGTACATGTCCGTATCATTGTTGAATGACATTTCTAGATACGTACAGAATATCGATTATACGAGAGACATGTCGTGAGAAGAATATTTTTGGCTTTTTCGATTTTATATTGTTTTTGTATTTTTGAAATTTTCTATTTTTGTATTTTGTTTTTGTGGGTTTTTCAAATTTTGTATTTTGGTTTTTCAAAAATATTTACAGCGAAGCTTTTGAGAAAAAAAAATCAAGAAGATTCGAGAAGACTTTCTAACTCTTCGGGAGTTAGGCTTCGCATGCCAATTCGTCGAACTAAGTTATCAAACCTTTCTTTTGGAAGGGCTTTAGTAAATAGATCGGCGAGTTGGTATTCAGTCTTCACAAAGAATAATTCAACAGTACCCTCTTCGACGTGTTCCTTGATAAAGTGATAGCGGTCTCTAATATGCTTGGTCTTCGAGTGTTGCACGGGATTGCATGAGATGGCTATGGCACTTTTCGAGTCACAATACAAAGGTATGCGGTCGAAAGAGAAACCATAATCTGTGAGCTGTGTCCTCATCCAAAGAACTTGGGCACAACACGCAGATAGAGATACATACTCGGCTTCAGCGGTTGATAATGCCGTACAATCTTGTTTCCTTGATGACCAACCTACTAGCTTTTCTCCCAAAAATTGAGCTCCCCCGGATGTACTCTTTGCTGTTTCTTGGCAACCAGCATGATCCGCATCTGAAAAGGCTGTTAGTGTAAACTCCGAGTCCTTCGGATACCAAAGTCCCATATTGATGGTTCTTCGTAGGTACCGGAAGATCCGTTTAACCTCCTGGAGGTGAAGTTCGGTAGGCCTTGCCTGAAACCGTGCTAATAAACACACAGCAAAATGTATATCGGGTCGACTAGCGGTTAGATACATGAGAGAACCAATCATGCTCCGATATTTCTTCGGATCGATGGGTTTCCCATATAGGTTAGCTCCTATTTTTGGTGAGGTTACCATTGGGGTTCCAACAGAATCACAATTTTCCATTCCATGTTTCTTTAAAATCTCAATTGTATATTTAGCTTGATTTATAAAAATACCACGTAGGGTTTGATGAATTTGTAAACCCAAAAAGAATTTTAATTCTCCCAACATGGACATTTCAAATTTGCTTTTCATGAGATTTTCAAAATGTTTTGAATGTTTTGGATTAGTGGAAAATGATGTCGTCCACGTAAATCTGAACAATCAAAATGTCATCTTTGAATTTTTTAGTAAACAAGGTCGGGTCTATTGTTCCCTTGGTGAAATGATTAGTCAGCAAGAAAGATGATAGTTCGTCATACCACGCCCTTGGGGCTTGTTTCAAACCATAGATAGCTTTCTTTAGCTTGTAGACGTAGTCCGGATGATCTTTGTCAACGAATCCATCTGGCTGACTCACGTACACTTCTTCTTTCAGAGTTCCGTTCAAGAAAGCTGTCTTGATGTCCATCTGATAGACCGTGATGTTCTTGTGAGCCGCGTATGCTAAGAAAATCCTGACTGCCTCAAGTCTAGCTACTGGCGCGAATGACTCTTCAAAATCTATCCCTTCTTCCTGTCTGAATCTCTTGGCCACGAGACGAGCTTTGTTGCGAATTACAGTCATCTCTTCATCCTTTTTGTTTTTCCATAACCACTTAAGATCAATGACGAGTTTGTCGATTGGTCTCGGCACTAAATCCCAAGTGTCATGTAATTTATATTGGAGAAGTTCTTCCTGCATCGCTTCAATCCATGCATTGTCTGCCATTGCTTCCCGAATGTTCTTTGGCTCTTTTAGACTGACTGAGCAGGCGAAGATGCACATATCACAATCGGTGGCAAGTTGTCTTCTCGTCTGAACTGGCCTTGAAGGTTCACCAATAACGTGATCTATTGGATGGTCTTTAGTCCACTGTAACGTTGAAGGGTACCTTGGATTTGACGAATGCGTGTTAGATGGTTCATGTAACCTTGAAGATGATTGAGCAGAATCCGTTGCAAATGGGTTCTCGAATGGTTCTTCTTCTAACACATCATCGTTTTGTTGTTGTTCTTCTTGAATTGGTGTTGTTTGGTTTTGCTCATCAACTCCTGGTAACACAATCTCAATTACTGGAGTTGCTGGAGTAGATGTTGATGACGTTGAGGGAGTTGGTGCGTCAGCTTCGATTGTTGTGGATGCATCTTGCAGTGGTGGTGGTGGTGGTTGATGTTGTTGAGCGGGTGCAGCGGAACGTTGTTGAGATGCATTTGTCGAAGCTCCACCATAATACTCATCATACATATACTCGAAGAAGTTATCCAGTTCTTGATTTGTTGGTTTTTCGGTAGTAGTTGACTGAGCTCCTTGAGGTACGAGTCCTGAACTGATATGTCCAGAAGTATGACTGTTTGGTGTGGGTCCTAATCCGATATGATTAGAAGCCATCGGGTTAAGCGCTGGTTCTAGAGCGAGTCTCTCAGAAGCCAATTAGAACTTATATGTGAAGTGATGGTCATTCATGCAATTAGAACTTTGTGTCGTATGTTAATGTTTTGTAATAGTCTAGGCGAGTGGGCTTTTAGTTTAAGCTAACATGTTGGAATCTAAGTTAGTAAGTAAAATAGTCCAATCCATGGAAAAGCCCACGAGCCCACTTAAAAGCCTTTAGGGCAACAAGGGCGTATAGCATTTCACTATAAATAGCCACACTCTCTCACCATTTTAAGTGTGCCTCATTGTGTTGTCTAGGTGAGAGTGTGTAGGTGTGTGTAAGCTCTTAAGGTGTTTGTTTTATTTTCTTTTCAAAGTTAATGAATCATTCGACTGGAAATTTATACATACGATCCACATACTTATTCTCTTCTCATCTTTACATTTCTTATTGAGTGTCACGCTTTCTATATTAGTTATAGTTGTAGGATAGAGTTGGTTCGTGTAGTATTTCATAGCTTTACAAGTGGTATCATCCGCCAAACAAGGATTTAGGTATTAGTTGTGTTGTTATTTAGTAAAAGGTAGTAGCTTTTTGTGTTTAACGTCAGGTTTGAACAAAAAGGTTGTAACTTTTTAAGTTTAACGTGAAGTTTAGTGAAAAAGTTATGTGCTTTTTGTGTCTTTTCGAGAGATTGTGAAGTTGTGATCGTGACAAAGTGCTACAAAGTTGCGTCTCTAAGTTCGAATCTTCATTGGTTTGATTTTTATCACATATCTTGTATAAGACTTGTGATATAAAGGTTCATCAATCGACTTTGAAAAATCTAAATTCTTGTACAATAATTTAGATAAAAGAGGGTTTATAGGAATTGTGAAGCTTCTCAATTCCTATAAAAAAGGGTTTGTCGAAATTGTGCTAGATCATCTTATCGAAATTGTGATACCAGTTCTTATCGCAATTGTGAAAAGAAATCTTATCGCAATTGTAAATTGCACTTTATCGAAATTGTACTACTCATATTTATCGCAATTGTGACAACTATCACTACTTGGCAAAACTGGTCCCTTATCGAATTTGTGTCAACTTTCGAAACTTGGCGATTTTGGTCCTTTATCGAAATTGTGGCAGATTGTATAACTTTCGCAAGTTGTCAACATTGGTCCCTTATCGCAAACAGCTTGGCAGACTTTCCGTAATTGACAGAACTGGTCCTCGCACTTCATTTAAACGCTTTACAACTTAATAACTTTTATAAATTTGATTCGAACGTAATTTCTTCAACACCGAAAGTGAACTCGGTATTTTCTCACTTGTATAAGTGTGTAAAATACTTCGACAAACGAATATCTACTATTTTGTATAAAATAGTTAGATTTTTTTATATAAATTACAAATTTATATAAATTAGATAAATTCTATCTAAATTGAAATTTTGCCATAATTTGTATAAATTTTGGTTTAAATTGAAATTTCTATAGAAATTGTCATTTTATCTAAATTGTAATTTACATAACTTTGTCGAATTTGTGAACTTTTGATTTTGTCTAAATTATAGTCTAGTCAAATTTAGTAACTTTATTTAATTTGTTTCGTTTATCTAAATTGTAACTTCACCGATCATCAACAAAGAACCAAGGCTTCACAACATCAACTGAATTCAACCTTCAACAACCACAACACCTATTTCTTTGCAACGATCCTGAATCAACCGAATCAACTTTATCATACAACAACATCAACAATGACTACTCAACAAGATATCCATGCAGCTGGTGCTGAAAACCGTCCTCCAATGCTAGAAAAAGGTAGTTATCTTCCATGGACAAGCCGTATGCTTCGATACATGAAAACCAAACCTAATGGACAAGGTAAACTCCTGATTAACTCCATCCAAAAAGGTCCATTCAAGCCTCGTCAGGTTCAAGAACCGGGTAATCCAAATTCAATACCTCCCGTTCCACCATCCTTTCGTGATCAAAAGGAAGAGGAATACACAGCTGATGATTGGAAGCAAATTGAAGCTGATGACTTAGCCATGCACTTAATTCAACTTGGTTTACCACAGGAAATATTTTGTGCTGTTGACAGTTGTGAAACTGCTTATGATATGTGGGAACGAGTTCGAAGGCTTTGTCATGGTATGGAAATTGGACAACAAGACATTGAAAACAAGCTTCTAACTGAATGGGAGAAGTTCACATCCACCACGGCTGAACCAATTGAATCTTACTACACAAGGTTTTGTACTCTCATGAATGAGCTCATCAGGAACAAGTTGGCTCCAAGGCAAATTGTTCAAAACATCAAGTTCATCAATAACCTACCAGAGGAATGGGGACGATATGTCACAATCGTTAACCAAACAAAGAATCTTCATGAGGTGAACTATGATCAGCTCTATGACTTTTTGAAGCAAAACCAGAAAGAGGCAGATGAAGTCAGGAAAGAGAAGCTAGCCAAACAACATGATCCTCTAGCATTGATTGCTCAAGCACCAACACCAAAAACAGTAAACACACAATCATCATCATCCACTCCCACTCAGAACTTCCCACAACAACCATTCTACCCACAACAACAACAAGTCATTCCACAACAACAATACCCACCATTCCAAGAACCCGAAGTTAATGATCAGGAAGACGCTATGGCTGCTATGTCACATGCATTTGCTCTAATGACAAAAGCTTTCCAAGGACGCTATTCCACACCTACCAACAACAACCAAAGGATTTCATCGAACACTCGCAACAGGCAGATTGCACAGCCGAGTTTCAACATGGGTCATCAAGGACAAATGGTTGGAGTTTATGGGAATCAGCAAGGATATGCTACAGGGTTTCAGATGGGAAATCAAGGCCAGTATGCAGGAAATCAGATGGGTCAGTATATGGGTAATCAGAATCAGTTGGGTCAAGTTGCTGGAAATCGAAGGGGTCAGAATATGGGGAATCGGTTTGGAAATGTTGCTGCTCCAGTGGATGGGAATGTTGGGAATATGAATCAAGGAAATGTGTTGAAATGTTTTAACTGTCAAGGTACTGGTCACATGGCAAGGAACTGTCCCACAAGGCTGAAAAAGAAAGATCCAGCTTATCTAAAGAAAGTATTGTTGTTGTCACAGAAGGAAACGGCCGGATTACAGTTTGAGTGCAGAGGAGAATGATTTCATGGCTTTAATGGATGACATGGAAAACCTGGCTCTGATACCACTTGTAAAGCTATGAAATACTACACGAACCAACTCTATCCTACAACTATAACTAATATAGAAAGCGTGACACTCAATAAGAAATGTAAAGATGAGAAGAGAATAAGTATGTGGATCGTATGTATAAATTTCTAGTCGAATGATTCATTAACTTTGAAAAGAAAATAAAACAAACACCTTAAGAGCTTACACACACCTACACACTCTCACCTAGACAACACAATGAGGCACACTTAAAATGGTGAGAGAGTGTGGCTATTTATAGTGAAATGCTATACGCCCTTGTTGCCCTAAAGGCTTTCGGTTGGGCCTAGGTGGGCTTGTGTTGGACTTGAGCTTATGTATGATTCTTGAACTTTTCTAAATGAAGTCCAACACAAAGCCTTACAATGCATAACTTAACTACACGACACACTATTATAAAATTTACAAATGACCATCACTTGACTAAAAATATAAATGCTAACAGATAACATAAAAACAAGATAATAAAATATATAATATTATTTTTTTGAACTTCAAGCATTTTAAGCATATCATTCACTCTCATCACAACTCACTTCGTCATCCAATACCATTTCATTCATTATTCGTATTAGGCCAAAACCGTCAAATTCTCAAACTTCCTTATCATAATCCAGGTCCTGTGTTGGAGCATTTTCCTTAATATTCATTTGATCTCGCATTTCACTTTTGCCAGTTACATTCAAGGTGAGTCGTAGCCCCTACTCTTTTAATACTTGTTTTATACTTTTGGGGGAGATACATGCTCAAACTATATTTATTTTTACAAACACTCTAGAAACTTTCACGAATTGCCATGAACTATAGCCCCATTTTTGTAATCCTTGACCCGCTGTTATTAGTACAGGGGAGATTATTTGATCGTTAGTATATGTTCAGGGAGTAAACCTTGACCCGCTGTTATTAGTACAGGGGAGATTATTTGATCGTTAGTATATGTTCAGGGAGTAAACCTTGACCCGCTGTTATTAGTACAGGGGAGATTATTTGATCGTTAGTATATGTTCAGGGAGTAAACCTTGACCCGCTGTTATTACTACATGGGAGATTATTTGATCGTTAGTATATGTTCAGGGAGTAAACCTTGACCCGCTGTTATTAGTACAGGGGAGATTATTTGATCGTTAGTATATGTTCAGGGAGTAAACCTTGACCCGCTGTTATTAGTACAGGGGAGATTATTTGATCGCTGTTATATTTCAGGCGTATAACAACGTAGCCCATTTTCATTTAAAACTCTGAAGCTTTTGAAATCAACTGTTTTGCTTATAAACTCTACGAACTCACTAACCTTTATGTTGACACTTTTTAGCATGTTTATCAAAGGTATATTATGGAGCATTCAAGGCATGGAGTGGGCATGTAACGGAAGGTCTTGGTGTCAAATGAATTCTGTCATTCATAACAAATTTTACAACATCTTTTGTGGAATATTAAATGTGAAATCTCCTTTTGTACTTAAATTTCTAAATGAATGATAACAATCTACAAAACGTCTCTTTGAGTCGTTTTCTATGATTATAACTATGATCCTACGAGTAATACTCCGTAAAATCTTCCGCTGTTAAACTCTTTAAAATTGGGGGTGTTACATTCAATTTGAGTTTCTTCGACACTGTGAGATCAGATTACTAGTAGCAGGCATCGAGTTCCAACCATCAGAAGAAAAAGTAAGTGGATTATTATCAATGGCTATGTTATTTATAAAAGATTTAAAGAAAAAGTGACACTTAACCCGAATGTATGGCTCACTTGCTTGGATATGTCATTATATAGGTGGAACTTCAATTGTTTGAAGAGTACCAAGACATACTCGAGGCTGCCTCACAATCTCTATTCTACACATCCCTTGATGAACTTAAACAGATTCTCTGCAAAGGAGTCCACCTTAACGGATACGAAATGGTATTCAATCGGCTATTTCTACTTACAAGCCCCACCACTTTGAATTTTTATTTATTATATATTAATAAAATTAATACGAGAACAACTAATTTCCAACTTACTAATTATACAGTGTTTTCACTTAATAAGAAAGGGGAACACTCTAAAATGATATCAATCGAAGATTGTTTGATTCCGAATCAAGATTTTCCTTCTCGATACAAGCCTCATCGGTTTTCAGGGTGACCTGTCCTCCCCTTCGGGCTCATCACTATTGTTCAAAAGTATATATAAATCAATGTATTATTCTTTGCTTCTTCTTCTTCTTCATGCAAATTTTCAGGAGGCTTTTATCAAACTAACTATAAGAGATTCAAAACACATGTGAAGACCCAATTATTGTCTCCATCAATCACATAGACCGTGAACCTTGTATACAAAAGTTTTTAAAGTGGTAAACAATTGTACGTAGACCTCAAGTACATATTAAGAGAGGAGACAACAACTTCAACTGTGTACCTCGAAAATCGGAGGAGAGATGACACTCTGTATATGGCTGAATTGTATCAATTCACTAGCGATGGGAGTATTGTTGATCTTGAAATTATTTTTGAAAATTTTGGAACCAACATAAACGGAGTAGAAGACATAATGTTTCAGCCCCTGGAAATAGTAAGATAACAAATACTGGTTTAATCATCTTAGTCAATTTTTAATTATCATTTTATTATTTTTACGAAATAGGTACATTTGAATTAACATTGGCAAAAAGGTTGGGTCTTGTAATAGGTCAGAAATTGGTTTGGGTCAAAATGGGCCATTTTTTGTTTTGAGTCGGGTGTACGGGTTGAAAAATGAACTGCGAATGGAATTTTAGGTTTCCTTACAACCGATAAATAGACAAAGGAAATTGATACAAAATTTTAATAGTTATGAATCAATTTTTTTATAGCTAAAACTAAAACTGGTAAATTACTAAATTACTAGTAAAGTGATGAGCACACAACAAAGGTGACAAAAATACTTCCATGAAGCCCAGCCAATGTACAGGCCGATTATCCTTGTGTACGAGTTTGCAAGATAAAACGAGTTCTATATAATATGAAGCCTTAAACTTGAATTGAAGCGTTGTATGTTATTGTTTTGTTATTGTCCCTTTGGAACATCTACCAATAATGTTTGGCGGCCTTTTAAGAAAAAAAATGGTGGTCAGAACTTTCTTTATGGAGCAACATATCTTTCCTTGTGAGGTCAATATATAAAATTTAGAAGGATTAAGTTTATATAATTGCAACCAACTTTAAAAAATGAACAAATATCATACGCGAACTTTAAAAACTACTACTATCGTATAGGTACTTTCAAATTTCGTTTCAAAATCATACCTAACTTATTTTTAACATACAATGCACATGTCAATTATCCATGTGTGCGTGTTTGCATCTTGGAAATGAGAGCTTGCAATATAAAACTTGGTTCAAGTATGATAAATTTTCATTCACATAATTGAGCCAGAAACAAAATTTAATCCCCAAACAACTGACAAATCTTTGGAAAATTAATAGTATTCATAGTCTAGTCGATCTTAACGGGCTGTTCAAATAGCTTCAAAGAAAATCCCAAACACCCGCAAAAAGACGGTTAACAGTTCTAGTAAAACTTTCAGTTAAGCATTTTGTCAACCAAATACAAACTCACCATTAAGAAGATCAAAATATAAACTTTCATTCAAGCTCTCAATTTTGTTTTCTATATGTCCCTTGTTTACATATGTGTAGTAAATCTAACAAGTACTCTGTTCTTTCACCCAAGTCACCAATGTAAATATTTTCTAGGAAAACTTTACAACTGATTAACGAAGACCATTTGCGCTATGCAATTTAATTCGATTATCTTTTTGTGCGTAAAATATTTTACCCATTTCCGATAGAGTAAACAGAGTACATAAAACAAACATTGATACTGATATCAAGTCTTACTCAGTTTTTACTATCACTATGTTGTAACATAGGGGTTAGGGTGTTCACAATTCGGTTTTATTCCGGAAATTGAACTGATTTAGAACCGAACCAGTTTTTAAAAACGGTTTTCGGAACATATAATGAAGTAGGGTGTTCGATAAAATGCTCAAGTGAAATTTGACTTTCCTGGCTGAAGAGGTATATTTTCATTTTACTCTTTAATTAACGATACAGTTTGTTAATACTGGTTTGCATTCGGGTGTTAAAGTCAACACATTGACATATATGCTAAATTTGTGTACATAATAGTTATTTAGATTTGCTACAAATTAAGCTGATCTACGCAATGCCTACCAAAGCGTTTGATATAATGTCTAGCACAAGTAACTACGTTATTCATATATGACATTTTTAAATTTGATAACCATCACATAATAGTATTCCTAAATAACTATTATGTACACAAATTTAAATAACTATTACGTTATTCGGGCTGTTAGTTCATGTTTTCTTTTCCTTTTTTTAATGGTTATGTGATGGTTATCATTTATGTTTCCTTGTTGGGTATTGTTTAAGTTGTTTGAATAAGGATAATGATAACGTTACGCTAAATATTTATGGGATGAATAAGAAGTAGTGAACAGCTTAGTGAGCTGTATGTTTTCCTGTATATTTGCATATATGAAATTTTACTGGTATGCTTCACAGGTGAAGAGAGTACACATGTGTTGCTGATTACACCCTTAACTCCTTAAGGTTGATTATTCAACGTGTTAAGTATCAAATTTTTAATGTCAAATAAAAGGACATCGTAACCACCCTCAATTTGTTTACTCAAACTGAAAGTATATTATTAGGAGTATTATTTTTGGTAAAATTAGGTTATGTGGAATCTGGACACATCACTATTTGTTGCATACCTAACAACTGATCACTATTTGTTTAGTGCTTAACACCTCAACACATACACTTTTTTATGCAATCATGTGATACATGCACCCTGAAAATAATTGTGCATTGTGTCTGGGCCTAGCTGAAAAGTTTTCTTATGCAATCATGTCATGAAGGCTCAATGCTGATCCCACGAAAAGGGCTGCCTTTGAGCATCAGGTCCCAATTTTATCAACTATTAATGTCTACAGACGCACATGGTATGTTGCCCCAGTGTCAATGGACCCGACTTAATATTGTAGCAACATTGAAAATAATAGTATTACACAAAGGGGCTGACTTACACATAGAGGGTTGAACTAGATTTATTTAGTAGAGTATTGTAGTAACATTAGAAGTAAACTTAAAGTATTTTCCATGTTAAGACAGTTAATTGGATTGATTCTCATTTACTCTAAATTAGTTCATTTGAGATACATTTCATGTCTCACGGGTTTAATTAGTTGATGAAAATAAATAAAAACTTAGCCAAAAGGTAACGTGTCTAGATCTAACTTGTCGAAAGCTGGCTGGCCAAAATGAATTTATATTCTACCTCAAAAAATTATACATTTAAGAAAATAGAATATTATTGTCTTTTAATCTATCGACGTTAATGCAACAAAGGTATGTGGATTAGTTGAATCACACAATTAGTGGGACAATAGTAACACATTATATTTTGGTTAGATTTATTTCTATGTATTAACTTTGTATTGTTACTTTGTAATTCTCCTTCTGAGAGTTGGCATTCAGCTGGTTCAGCTTCGAACCACACACCGAATGTACATTATCAGCTAGCACGTGAACGTTCAAGAGGGCGCAGATCAACCAAGAGAAGTAGGATCATAGTTCATTCAACATTAACACCAACAAGTGTATTGCAACTTAATGTCATTGTGTATCCTCTATCATAGTGATTCATATGTTATTTTCAAGTCATTGTATGCATTTACTTAAATTTCCATTTCGATTGGGTTGACGTGTAAACAGCCAATCGTTGAAAAAACAATGTTTCGGCTCAATTTGGGCTTTGGAAATGGACTTTGTGGACTGAAATTCTATTCACTTGCTTTATTAGTTATGGGCTTTAAGGTCTTGGTTTAGTCTACCACTAATCTTCAAATTATCCGATCCCTTCTTAATCTTCAAAATCTTCGTGTATAGAATCTTTTGCTCCAAAATTATTTGTAAACTGCTTACAAAATAAAATAACGAAATAGAAGTAATATTATCAATTTAAATAATAATTTTGCTATATATTTAAGTTAAAACAAGGGTAATTTTTATAATAAAATATACCATATTTATTAGAGGTGAGCATGGGGCGGTTTTTGGCTAAAACCAAACCCCGATCCAAAAGTTAGGTTTTATGTTTTTTAAAACCAAAATCCGCACCAAAAGTTTGGTTTGGTTTTTTTCGGTTTTTGGTTTTTTGCGGTTCAGTTTTCGGTTTTTCTGTTTTTCTGTTTTCGGATATCCAAAATTTTCGATTACGATTTTATGTTATAGCCATTATTTTAGCTAAGTTTTTTTCAATTCGGATATCCGAAATTTCGGACAACGGTTTTATATATCCGAATATCTATAATTTTTGGAAAACTTTTATATGAGCTCTAAAACTGACATTTCATAAAACCCAATCTTTTTAGTGAATTCTAATCAATTTTTTGGATATCCGAATACGGATATTTTTTGAACACCCCAACCTAAATCAAGAAATCCTCCCCTTCGGGCTCATCACTATTGTTCAAAAGTATATATAAATCAATGTATTATTCTTTGCTTCTTCTTCTTCTTCATGCAAATTTTCAGGAGGCTTTTATCAAACTAACTATAAGAGATTCAAAACACATGTGAAGACCCAATTATTGTCTCCATCAATCACATAGACCGTGAACCTTGTATACAAAAGTTTTTAAAGTGGTAAACAATTGTACGTAGACCTCAAGTACATATTAAGAGAGGAGACAACAACTTCAACTGTGTACCTCGAAAATCGGAGGAGAGATGACACTCTGTATATGGCTGAATTGTATCAATTCACTAGCGATGGGAGTAATGTTGATCTTGAAATTATTTTTGAAAATTTTGGAACCAACATAAACGGAGTAGAAGACATAATGTTTCAGCCCCTGGAAATAGTAAGATAACAAATACTGGTTTAATCATCTTAGTCAATTTTTAATTATCATTTTATTATTTTTACGAAATAGGTTTATTTGAATTAACAGTGGCAAAAAGGTTGGGTCTTGTAATAGGTCAAAAATTGGTTTGGGTCAAAATGGGCCATTTTTTGTTTTGAGTCGGGTGTACGGGTTGAAAAATGAACTGCGAATGGAATTTTAGGTTTCTTACAACCGATAAATAGACAAAGGAAATTGATACAAAATTTTAATAGTTATGAATCAATTTTTTTTATAGCTAAAACTAAAACTGGTAAATTACTAAATTACTAGTAAAGTGATGAGCACACAACAAAGGTGACAAAAATACTTCCATGAAGCCCAGCCAATGTACAGGCCGATTATCCTTGTGTACGAGTTTGCAAGATAAAACGAGTTCTATATAATATGAAGCCTTAAACTTGAATTGAAGCGTTGTATGTCATTGTTTTGTTATTGTCCCTTTGGAACATTTACCAATAATGTTTGGCGGCCTTTTAAGAAAAAAAATGGTGGTCAGAACTTTCTTTATGGAGCAACATATCTTTCCTTGTGAGGTCAATATATAAAATTTAGAAGGATTAAGTTTATATAATTGCAACCAACTTTAAAAAATGAACAAATATCATACGCGAACTTTAAAAACTACTACTATCATATAGGTACTTTCAAATTTTGTTTCAAAATCATACCTAACTTATTTTTAACATACAATGCACATGCCAATTATCCATGTGTGCGTGTTTGCATCTTGGAAATGAGAGCTTGCAATATAAAACTTGGTTCAAGTATGATAAATTTTCATTCACATAATTGAGCCAGAAACAAAATTTAATCCCCAAACAACTGACAAATCTTTGAAAAATTAATAGTATTCATAGTCTAGTCGATCTTAACGGGCTGTTCAAATAGCTTCAAAGCAAATCCCAAACACCCGCAAAAAGACGGTTAACAGTTCTAGTAAAACTTTCAGTTAAGCATTTTGTCAACCAAATACAAACTCACCATTAAGAAGATCAAAATATAAACTTTCATTCAAGCTCTCAATTTTGTTTTCTATATGTCCCTTGTTTACATATGTGTAGTAAATCTAACAAGTACTCTGTCTTTCACCCAAGTCACCAATGTAAATATTTTCTTGGAAAACTTTACAACTGATTAACGAAGACCTTTTGCGCTATACAATTTAATTCGATTATGTTTTTGTGCGTAAAATATTTTACCCATTTCCGATAGAGTAAACAGAGTACATAAAACAAACATTGATACTGATATCAAGTCTTACTCAGTTTTTACTATCACTATGTTGTAACATAGGGGTTAGGGTGTTCACAATTCGGTTTTATTCCGGAAATTGAACTGATTTAGAACCGAACCAGTTTTTAAAAACGGTTTTCGGAACATATAATGAAGTAGGGTGTTTGATAAAATGCTCAAGTGAAATTTGACTTTCCTGGCTGAAGAGGTATATTTTCATTTTACTCTTTAATTAACGATACAGTTTGTTAATACTGGTTTGCATTCGGGTGTTAAAGTCAACACATTGACATATATGCTAAATTTGTGTACATAATAGTTATTTAGATTTGCTACAAATTAAGCTGATCTACGCAATGCCTACCAAAGCGTTTGATATAATTTCTAGCACAAGTAACTACGTTATTCATATATGACATTTTTAAATTTGATAACCATCACATAATAGTATTCCTAAATAACTATTATGTACACAAATTTAAATAACTATTACGTTATTCGGGCTGTTAGTTCATGTTTTCTTTTCCTTTTTTTAATGGTTATGTGATGGTTATCATTTATGTTTCCTTGTTAGGTATTGTTTAAGTTGTTTGAATAAGGATAATGATAACATTACGCTAAATATTTATGGGATGAATAAGAAGTAGTGAACAGCTTAGTGAGCTGTATGTTTTCCTGTATATTTGCATATATGAAATTTTACTGGTATGCTTCACAGGTGAAGAGAGTACACATGTGTTGCTGATTACACCCTTAACTCCTTAAGGTTGATTATTCAACGTGTTAAGTATCAAATTTTTAATGTCAAATAAAAGGACATCGTAACCACCCTCAAT
Source organism: Artemisia tridentata subsp. tridentata (assembly GCA_021014915.2). Classification (NCBI taxonomy): domain Eukaryota; kingdom Viridiplantae; phylum Streptophyta; class Magnoliopsida; order Asterales; family Asteraceae; genus Artemisia; species Artemisia tridentata. The sequence goes on from CP139505.1 coordinate 56,532,825, forward strand.
TTGTTTACTCAAACTGAAAGTATATTATTAGGAGTATTATTTTTGGTAAAATTAGGTTATGTGGAATCTGGACACATCACTATTTGTTGCATACCTAACAACTGATCACTATTTGTTTAGTGCTTAACACCTCAACACATACACATTTTTATGCAATCATGTGATACATGCACCCTGAAAATAATTGTGCATTGTGTCTGGGCCTAGCTGAAAAGTTTTCTTATGCAATCATGTCATGAAGGCTCAATGCTGATCCCACGAAAAGGGCTGCCTTTGAGCATCAGGTCCCAATTTTATCAGCTATTAATGTCTACAGACGCACATGGTATGTTGCCCCAGTGTCAATGGACCCGACTTAATATTGTAGCAACATTGAAAATAATAATATTACACAAAGGGGCTGACTTACACATAGAGGGTTGAACTAGATTTATTTAGTAGAGTATTGTAGTAACATCTATAATACTATAAGATTAGGCCCTCTAATTTATTGTGGAGGCGTCAAGATTGCATAGAGTACAAGTTACCTAATGCTCGGAATTAAATACAGAAAATAGAGTTTCATTATGCGGAGGCTTCATGCGTAAGTACCTTGATTTAATGTTTATGCTTAAGTGGTAAGTACATATGAGCTATATTTAGTGTTTCAAATGTAAATGATTGAAACCATACGAAGTGTTGCTAGCCTTTATTTTCATTTAATCATTTGCTCCTTTCATTTGCCTTCAAATAAATGTACAAACCCTTGAACCACCATCATTGAATACTATAAATAACACCATTTGGTCTTTGTTACTGATGTGTGTGTGTGTGTGTGTGTGAAACTTTAATTTGTGTGTAGTTTGATGATTTTTTATGAATCACATGTTTGTTGTTCGTTTATTATTGTTTGTGTGTAAATTCAGTGCAACACCAACTAACCAATTTCCTTTTGATCTCTACTTTTTGTTTCTAGGCACATGATGAGAATGAAATGGATCGCATGCTAGCAATTGATGGCATTGAACTCATTGGCATCAATAACCGTAACCTTGGTATGTACCCCATCTGTTTTTATGGCTCAAGATCTGTGAATTAACAAGCTTGCTAATTAGATAAATAGTTTTGAAATAGATATTGACATGATCATATTTTTCAGTCAATAGTTTTTCCATATTTTTTCTTATAGTGTGATAAAGTTCTTTTTGGTGTAGCTTCTCACCTATGGAATTGAATTTAATTGGTTAATGTAAAATTTCTCCGTCCAATGAAAGTGTACTATCCATATTAATGTTACGTGCAATGGTTCATGTAGAAATATTGACTTGATTAACGCAAGGGGGTATACGTGCAAAGGTAAGCAAATGGTTAACTTGCTTGCATGTGAAGTCGGTTGATAGTCCAGCTTTGAAGTTTATGGAAGACAAATGGATGTGTTGTTGCCTGAGAAGGAACCGAGGGTTAGATCTGATAACCTATTTTAAAATTTTGGGTTGGTTAGTAGTTTATTAATGTTATTCTTGCAGGTATTGATAAGTGGTTAGTGACGCTAACGGGGTATATCAAGATGTTGATAACAAAACAAAGTGGAAGATGGAGACGGAGTGGATAATATCTCCACATTTATGAAAGAACTGTCAAAAAATTAGGCATGCAAGATAATGAAAATCATATGTAAACAAGGTTTATAATTAGTGTGACAAAGCTTTGATGAATATTAATGGTGGCTTGAATCTTGCTTTTATTTTATTTTTCCTTCTACTTAAGCAGTTTAAGAGGTTGCAATGTATCCACCCCATGACATTAGAAATAATACAAAATCAAAGTTGAATTGATGGAAAGTATAACTAGACAAAATTAATATTTTGAGAATTTATTTTAATCTACGTTATTTTATAGGGATTTGAGGGTCTCTTTACCAATGGTTACTATATGGTATTAATTGAAGTTCACAAATTATTTGTTTTAATTTTGATCTTACAAATATGTATAAAATTATTAATGAAAAGATGAGTTTTGGAATGTTTGTAGGGACATGAAAGTGAGAATGTGTCGTAATTAGTGGGAAGGGGTAATCTTAGGCTCCATTTTTTGTATCGAATTCATTTTAATGTGGAGTAATCAAGATACTCAAGATGGAGTCCCATTGCATATAGTACAAGATAGCTAATACTCGAAATTCAATGCAACCTCATAATAACTATACAATCATGAAAGGAGATGAAGTGCAAGGGTTGCCCGAATTGATCACATGGCATTTAGTATAGAATTAAAGTCGGCTAGATGAAGTGCAAGGGTTGCGAAAGGTTGCAAGAATAATTAATGATATAACCTAATTCATGCCTATATAAACCGGCCAAAATCACATTTAGTATGTACAGATTCACACATCTTTTAGATCTTTGATTGTTGGTAGCGGTATGTAAATTCTCTTTTGCAACATTTAGGACATGATTCACACATCTTTTAGATCTTTGTAATTAACCCGGCCTTCTTTTTTTCTTAATTTAGTTATCATACGCAGGTACCATGCAACTCACACAAGATAATGCATGCTCAGATAAATGGAACCAAAGACTGGGATACCAACTATTTTCTTTGTTTCATACATATTTAAGTGATCGTTATAGATAAGCATATATATAGATATATGTATTATGTTAATGCATTTTCATATACAAGTAATTTATGTGCGTTTTCTATTGATGTAGCTCACATGTGCGAATTGATTCAATAAAATGTACACGAGCATGTATGTAAAGCAACATTTAAATGGTTAAATGATACTTTTTAGTGTGATTAGTTTATGTAAGTAGTTGCTTTCGAATGCTCTTTGAGAAATATTAGAATGAATTTATTGTGTGCAATTGAATTATTATTGAAAAGAAGAAGGTTCGCGCATCGCAAAGTGTTTTCTTTTTCTATATGTAGAATCATTAGTAAGAAACCAATATTGACGCCCATTAAATGAGTTTGCCATAATAGCAAAATACAACATATTAAAAATATCACATTGAGTAACGAATAGAAAGGAAAAAATACATAATTTTGACTTAAAGCCATTTGTAAATTATAATATCAAATAAAAAAGTTGAGTTTTAAACATAAGCAAAAGTTCAAACTTTTATCGAAAAACAAAACCAGTGCATTTAATGTGAAGTATATACAACATCAAGATGGAAGTGCAAGGCTTGCCGGAATTGATCACATGATATTTAGTAATTAGTAGAGAATTAAAAGTTGGTTATTGATTGAGATGAAGTTGAAAAGGTTGCAAGAATAATTGATAATTTAACCTAATGCAATATATATAGATATATGTATTATGTTAATGCATTTTCATATACAAGTAATTTATGTGTGTTTTCTATTGATGTAGCTCACATGTGTGAATTGATTCAAGAAAATGTGCACGAGCATATATGTAAAGCAACATTTAAATGGTTAAATGATATTTTTTAGCGTGATTAGTATATGTAAGCATGCAACTTGAATAATGAATATAAAAGGAAAAGTACATAATTTTTGCTCGAACCCATTTGTAAATTAAAAAAATTAAGTTTAAGACATAATAGTGGAGTCCAAAAGGTTTTAGGAATTATTAATAGTGTATTAATTAATATTCATTTGGTTAGCTATTTGGAATTGAGTTTATTGATAAAATTTATTAATATTAGTTAGACTTCAATGTTAATTTCCAATGAAATTAGTTGTACAATAAAATGAGATGAAGCTAACTTTAGTTTTTAATCATAAACTTTATAAATAAATACTAATATGTTATAAAAATATTAAATATAAAAATCACCAAACAACTAATGGCATACTTACAACAGATGTAATACAATCATAACTTACGAACCTAATAAAAAAAATAATTAACGCAAATTACACTATAACAAATAAGAAAAAGCCAGTGTGCTTCGTATTACCATGCAAAAATCATATAATGCAAAATTATTGTTGGGTTACGTAATAGGCCAAAACAATCAAAGGAAATTACATCAAGCGTATGACAATTTAATAACGACAACCCCATTTAGAAAATATAAAGACCAAAAAACCAAAACAATATCAACCATTTTTATATTTTTAAACAACAAAATAAAAATGTTTCATACAACATACTAAACTAAAAATACAAATTCACTCGACAATACACAAAAACAATACGCGCAATTAACAATTAGATTAAAAGCCTGTGCGTAGCACGGGTTCTGCATGCCTCGTTAGAAGTAAACTTAAAGTATTTTCCATGTTAAGACAGTTAATTGGATTGATTCTCATTTACTCTAAATTAGTTCATTTGAGATACATTTCATGTCTCACGGGTTTAATTTGTTGATGAAAATAAATAAAAACTTAGCCAAAAGGTAACGTGTCTAGATCTAACTTGTCGAAAGCTGGCTGGCCAAAATGAATTTATATTCTACCTCAAAAAATTATACATTTAAGAAAATATAATATTATTGTCTTTTAATCTATCGACGTTAATGCAACAAAGGTATGTGGATTAGTTGAATCACATAATTAGTGGGACAATAGTAACACATTATATTTTGGTTAGATTTATTTCTATGTATTAACTTTGTATTGTTACTTTGTAATTCTCCTTCTGAGAGTTGGCATTTAGCTGGTTCAGCTTCGAACCACACACCGAATGTGCATTATCAGCTAGCACGTGAACGTTTAAGAGGGCGCAGATCAACCAAGAAAAGTAGGATCGTAGTTCATTCAACATTAACACCAACAAGTGTATTGCAACTTAATGTCATTGTGTATCCTCTATCATAGTGATTCATATGTTATTTTCAAGTCATTGTATGCATTTACTTAAATTTCCTTTTCGATTGGGTTGACGTGTAAACAACCAATCGTTGAAAAAACAATGTTTCGGCTCAATTTGGGCTTTGGAAATGGACTTTGTGGACTGAAATTCTATTCACTTGCTTTATTAGTTATGGGCTTTAAGGTCTTGGTTTAGTCTACCACTAATCTTCAAATTATCCGATCCCTTCTTAATCTTCAAAATCTTCGTGTATAGAATCTTTTGCTCCAAAATTATTTGTAAACTGCTTACAAAATAAAATAACGAAATAGAAGTAATATTATCAATTTAAATGATAATTTTGCTATTTATTTAAGTTAAAACAAGGGTAATTTTTTTAATAAAATATACCATATTTATTAGAGGTGAGCATGGGGCGGTTTTTGGCTAAAACCAAACCCCGATCCAAAAGTTAGGTTTTATGTTTCTTAAAACCAAAATCCGCACCAAAAGTTTGGTTTGGTTTTTTTCGGTTTTTGGTTTTTTGCGGTTCAGTTTTTGGTTTTTCTGTTTTTCTGTTTTCGGATATCCAAAATTTTCGATTACGATTTTATGTTATAGCCATTATTTTAGCTAAGTTTTTTTCAATTCGGATATCCGAAATTTCGGACAACGGTTTTATATATCCGAATATCTATAATTTTTGAAAAACTTTTATATGAGCTCTAAAACTGACATTTCATAAAACCCAATATTTTTGGTGAATTCTAATCAATTTTTTGGATATCCGAATACGGATATTTTTTGAACACCCCAACCTAAATCAAGAAATCCTCCCCTTCGGGCTCATCACTATTGTTCAAAAGTATATATAAATCAATGTATTATTCTTTGCTTCTTCTTCTTCTTCATGCAAATTTTCAGGAGGCTTTTATCAAACTAACTATAAGAGATTCAAAACACATGTGAAGAACCAATTATTGTCTCCATCAATCACATAGACCGTGAACCTTGTATACAAAAGTTTTTAAAGTGGTAAACAATTGTACGTAGACCTCAAGTACATATTAAGAGAGGAGACAACAACTTCAACTGTGTACCTCGAAAATCGGAGGAGAGATGACACTCTGTATATGGCTGAATTGTATCAATTCACTAGCGATGGGAGTATTGTTGATCTTGAAATTATTTTTGAAAATTTTGGAACCAACATAAACGGAGTAGAAGACATAATGTTTCAGCCCCTGGAAATAGTAAGATAACAAATACTGGTTTAATCATCTTAGTCAATTTTTAATTATCATTTTATTATTTTTACGAAATAGGTACATTTGAATTAACATTGGCAATAAGGTTGGGTCTTGTAATAGGTCAGAAATTGGTTTGGGTCAAAATGGGCCATTTTTTGTTTTGAGTCGGGTGTACGGGTTGAAAAATGAACTGCGAATGGAATTTTAGGTTTCCTTACAACCGATAAATAGACAAAGGAAATTGATACAAAATTTTAATAGTTATGAATCAATTTTTTTTTATAGCTAAAACTAAAACTGGTAAATTACTAAATTACTAGTAAAGTGATGAGCACACAACAAAGGTGACAAAAATACTTCCATGAAGCCCAGCCAATGTACAGGCCGATTATCCTTGTGTACGAGTTTGCAAGATAAAACGAGTTCTATATAATATGAAGCCTTAAACTTGAATTGAAGCGTTGTATGTTATTGTTTTGTTATTGTCCCTTTGGAACATCTACCAATAATGTTTGGCGGCCTTTTAAGAAAAAAAAAATGGTGGTCAGAATTTTCTTTATGGAGCAACATATCTTTCCTTGTGAGATCAATATATAAAATTTAGAAGGATTAAGTTTATATAATTGTTTCGGTTATTTTCAAGCGGTTTTTCGGTTTTTCGGCTTTTGGTTCGGTTTTTCGGTTTTGTTGCTCTCCTCTAATATTTATTTAAGATAAATTGGGTTTTTAACAAAAGTTTACAACAAGCGACAAAATTAAATATACTTTACCGGAACGTGAAAATCTCCTTGAATCCGGATCTAGTTTCTTCTAACATAAGGGCATCACCAATGAGATGTAAAGCAAAAGATTTTTTTTTGAATAAGTTTTTCTCATTCAACTAAAAGATATATTTACTCGATGATTTGAGAATCTTTAAGTCAGTTGAGTAATGATTTGATCTCTAAAAAGACATATTTGCATTAAAGTAAAAAAAAAACGAAAAAAAGTTATAATAGGTAGAAGTGACTCGGAAAATGATTTCTCGATAAAGTATAAAAAAGTTAAAAAATTTGATTTTGATAAGAATAAAATATATACTTTATTAAAATAAAGGACACTATATACATACCCTTTAACATGATTCTAATGCTCTTATCTTTTAATTTTTTTTTTTTTTTTTTTTTTTTTTAAATTCCGAAACTGAAAGTACCAAACATAATAAACATTACGTACAAAATTTGACTAGACAAAAAATGTTAAAAGAGAGCTTACATAATATAAAATACGAAACAAAAAACGACAAAACAAAGTATCTTGTATTATTTACGGGACACAGCAAAGAGTATTGCACTGTGACATTAAAAGTGGTAACATCCTACTTGATAAGAATATGACAGCAAAGGTTTCCGACTTTGGGCTTTCAAAGATGGGTCCTGCTAATCAACAGTACTCGCTTCTTATCACGGGCTGGGTATTGTGATCCATTATATATGGCAAAAAGATGACTTGGAGACGTACGTTGGATGATGACCTCAAAGAATCCTCAAAGATCATCCAAGACGAAAGAACATTCATCAAAAGTTCACTGCTGAAAGTACAAAGATTAAAGACTTAGAAGAATCAAAGTCTACGAGCTAGGAACTCTAATCTATGTAATAGAATGCTAGAATTCGAAGTGTAATTTCCGGTGTGACCTCCCTTAGGGGGAGATTGTTAGAAATATAAATATTCATGTGAAAGACTCGGTCACCCCGAGTTTCTATTAGCATTAAGTAGCTCGTAGGATTATTAGTATTAGTTTAGTTATCGTAGTATTCGTGGAGTTGGGTCGGGTCTTTACCCACTGTCAGCTCACTCCACAGCCCACATGGGGCGTTTATGCTTGGTGTATAAATACCCTCTCCCACCAAAGGAGATGGTTGGACCTTCTCATTCTCTTAATCTAATATCACATAGTTTCTCTTTTAAAAGGTTCCATCTTCTCTCTTATTTCTCACTAGATTCGGCCAAATCCACAAGAACCATATGTGTTAAGATTTGATATTACTTACACTTATTCTTGAAGGACTGAATCAAAGTTAGGTATACACTTTCATTCTTTTAATTGATTTGTCTTTTTCCACCTTTAAACAATCCGATTCGATTTGGTCAGTATGATTTCGGAATTAGGGTTGTCGTTCAGGGCTTTGGAAGTTTTGTGTCAGAAGGGTGGTTTTGTTTGTTTCAATTTTCGCTTTAACCCCTAAGTTATTTGTGAATTAACTCCGCTTTTTTTTTTTTTTTTTTTTTTTTTTTTTTTTTTTTTTTTTTTTTAAGTATTATTTATTATACTTTTGACACACATATTTTTATACACAATTTTTCTCAAAACACTTATAAAAACGAATTTTTATAAATTTTAGCTTAATAAGGAAATATTTAGGGTTTGTAAATTAAACATCTTTAAATAAAATAAATAGACTATTATCAAATAAAGTATAATTTGATTTTTTTTTTAAATAAAAAAGTTGTTTTATTATATAAAAGATATATATGACAACAAAGGTTTCCGACTTTGGGCTTTGAAAGATGGGTCCTGCTAATCTCAAGAGTACTCGCTTCTTATGACGGGCTGCGTATTGTGATCCATTATATATGGGCACTACTACACATTCGGCTATAGAGCCCTCTTTCTTGAAAAACCGGGTTTTATAAATGTGTCCGTGGAATCCAAGAGCATAAAACCCGGTTATAAAATGAAAACACCGGGCTCTAATGAATACATCCAATGAATAATTTGTGTATTTTTGTTCAATTTTTCATCTTTTTGAATTAGTGTTCTTGACCTGTACGGAATTAAGTTTGTATGCAGTTAGGGATCTGATTGAAAAATAGGGTTAAATTTTAGATTTTAGTTCGAAGTTATGTATTAGTTTAAGTTTAGATCTCAAAGTCATGTAAATTACAGTATTGTAAATATACTTGTTTGCCATTTTTTTTATTAGATATTAAAGAACGTGAGGCATGGAGTTAATTAGTTGACCACAGAGAACATTTTCTTTGCTTTTGGGATCTGGTAAAAAGTATACTTTCACAACATTCTGTATTTCGCTTCGGCTTAGATTTTATGTTTACCTATATGTTCAATTCGTTAATTTTGGAACCTTTTTAACAGGTTACTGATTCACTTTGATCCTACATGGGTGAAAGATGAAGATGATTCAATGGTGCGTTAGGCCCTTCTTTGAATTAATTACCATATTCCTCTAATTTGGTTTCTTTGTAGGTACTTTTGAATTGTTTGTTAGATTACCTGCTTTTTGTTTGGATTTTGGGAAAGTTACTTAATTTGTTGATACAAGTACTAAAGCTTGAATCCATATATGTAATAATATGCTTCATCAGGTAGAACTTGCTTTGTAAATTCACTTGTTCAAGCTTCTTAACTGAATATAGGATATGTTGGAGTTAGTTTTTAACTAAGCTTCTTAACTGAAATAAGGAACTTGCAATAATAGCCGTGAATTGACACTCAAAGTGCAGATTCTTTCTTTTGGTTTACTATGTAGGGGGCTTTTTTGTGACTCATGTTTTGCTTTGTTTTTAGATTAGCCAATGGGTGTGTTTGGGTTATTGGGAAAGTCTCGGTGGTCTTGCGAGTTCAAGTCTTCTTGTGATTTGGTACCATCTGTCGTTTCTAAATGCTATATTGTGTATTTGTATGGTGTGTCTTATATGGTAATAAAAACAACATTTCGATTCTTTTTAGATGTATGCACTTTTAAGATATCACATATTGTCCTTGGACTGTGCTACCCTTCCTAGTATTATATATATAGGGACTGTTTGGGATCGATTGTAGATTGTCGTATGAGGCGTTGAGGTAGTTTGTCTTAAGTAGTAGTCCCAAAGCTGATAATTTTTCCTAATATGTCTGGTTTTTTTGGTACAGATTTAACATCAGCAATGACACATGTTAAGAGCAACACAAATTTACTCAAAGGAGCTTATCTTGATGCAAAGTTGCAGCTTAAGAACATTGTTGACATTGCTGAAATACAGGTAACTATAGTTGTATGTTTGGATTGACACATTTTTAAGAGGGAAGAATATACGTCTTAGACTTTTGTTACCATCCAAAATAATTGTAAAAAGTTAAATAAGTTTCAATCCTCTGTAAAACTGTAAAGAAACAATACTTGCAGCAAGTTAAAAAAGACTTCATGTGTGTGTCATGACTTTTAATCCATACGTTTTGTACCACTGTATCTTCCAAAGGCCTAGCCACCTCTCATCTCTTTCTCTTGTTACAAATCCCCTATATCCAGTTATATACAGAGCCCAATGTCGTCAACTCGTCAAGCATCAATCCTATTTTTAGTCAAACTAAGTTTTACTACTGTTATGTTATTTTGAAGTTTTGAGATTCTGTCTATTTAGCTAAAAAAATTATGTACAACTTGTTTCTGCTTGATGAACAGATTCAGATTAAGGATGAACAGATTCAGATTAAGGTAGTACTTGATACAAGTTTGCGTATTTGGATGATTAAAATGAAAACTACACCAAAAGAGAGGGAACTGGTTTTGCAGCGTAGCTGAGTTGTTGAGATTGGAAACGGAAGTTGAAGATTGTAGTGAAGTGAAAGTTGAAGATGCGCAGAGAGCCATTTTCGACATTGCTAAAGTGCAGGTAGTTATACTACTGCTGCAATGCTACGTTTGCTCCAAAGTTATACTTAAGTAAATAAGTAGTCAATTAAGATAGCTTGTAACTTTTTGAAATGTGTTGTTTGCAAGAATGTATCAATAGAAAGTAAGTTGTAATATCAATGAACCTTTTCTTATCTGAATTAATACAGTGTTCACTTGGCCAATAAGAATTGAATCACAAGTCAATTCATATATTAACCCCCTGAGATACAAAATAGATGGAGAGGCAAAAGTTTTCATGATTAACCCTTCTACACATATGAGAGAATATGGATGGTTCATTGTTCCATTGTATCACTTTACAAGCCAACACACAACTGCTGACCTTCAATTTGACTTTGAATACTGTCTTACCAATCTACTAGTCGCTGGCATCGAGTTCCAACCATCTGAAGAAAAAGTAAGCAGTTTAATTGTCAATTGTTATGTTATTTATAAAACATGTAAAGAAAAAAATGACACTTAATTAACCCGAATGTATGGCTCACTTGCTTGGATATATGTCATATATAGGTGGAACTTCAAGTGTTTGAAGAGAACCAACACATAGTCGAGGCTGCCTCGCAATCTCTAGTCTACAGATCCCTTCAGGAACTAAAACAGATTCTGTCCATTGGAATCCACTTGAAAGATTACAAAACGGTACAAATTAGCTATGTGTATTTATAAAGATAATCTGAGCAGAGCTAATTCCCAACTTTCTAATTATGCAGTGGTTTTCTCTTAATGAGAAAGGAGAACACTGTCACATGATATCCATGGAAGATTGCTTGATTCCAAATCAAGATTCCACTCCTCGATTTGAGTCTCATCATTATTCAAGGTGACTTGTCATACTCGGACTTATCCCTATTGTCTCATAAGTATTTATAAATTGATGCATCATTCTTTGCTTCTTCTTCTTCTTCTTCTTCTTCATGCAGATTTCCAGCAGGCTTTTAACTAACAACAAATAAGGGATTCAAAACACATGTGAAGACCCAATTATTGTCTCCATCAATCACATACACCGTTAACCTTGTATACTACAGATACTCAAGTGATGAACAAGCGTACGTAGACCTCAAGTACAGATTAAGAGGGGAGACAACAACTTCTGTTGTGTACCTTGCAAATCGGAGACAAGATGATTGGTTGCATATGGCTGAATTGTTTCAATTCACTGGCGATGGGGGTATTGTTGATCTTGAAATTGATTTTGACGATCATGGATCCAATCTACAAGTAGAAGGCATCCTGTTTCAGCCTCTGGAAAAAGTAAGCAGACATATACCGGTTTATTCTGTCAATTTTGCATGATGGTTTTATTATTCTTAAACAACAGGTAAACCATTAGAATCTAATATGTATACGTTTTTTATCACCACAACCGTGGGTACACTTGGTTACATTCCTATCCCTTTTGTTTGTAACAGGGAGTGAGTTATGTAGTTAGTGAATCTTCAATAACTTATTTAGTTTCTCATCCTTTAATTCTTCTTTATGCAGATTTCCAGGGGGGGCGATGTTACGGCGATTGGTCTTCATTCAAAGCACGTGTGAGAGGTCAATACTTGACAACTCAAATCTCATACACGCTCAACCTTGTTTTCCGATATAATTATGAATCCCGTGTCAATCGGTTTAACCCCCTGAGATACAAAATAGATGGGGAGGATGAGACAAAAGTTTTCATTATTTACCCTACTATACATGAGAGAGAAGATGGATGGTTCATTGTTCCATTGTATCATTTTACAAGCCAACACAAAACTGTAGACCGTTACCCTAATCTACTAGTCGCTGGCATCGAGTTCCAACCATCTGAAGAAAAAGTAAGCAGTTTATTGTCAATGGTTATGCTTCTATGAAAATATTTAAAGAAAAAAATGAAACATTTCCGCAATGTATGGCTCACTTGCTTGGATATGTCATTATATATATAGGTGCAACTTCCATCGTTTGAAGAGTACCAATGCATAATCGAGGCTGCCTCGCAATCTCTGTTCTACACATCCCTTCAGGAACTAAAACAGATTCTATCCAAAGGAGTCTACCTTAATGGATACAAAACGGTATTCAATTGGCTATGTCTATTTATAAAGATAATCTGAGTAGAACTAATTCCCAACTTACTAATTATGCAGTGGTTTTCAATTAATGAGAAAGGAGAACACTGTCACATGATATCCATGAAAGACTGTTTGATTCCAAATGAAGATTCCACTCCTCTATATGTGTCTCATCGTTGGTCAAGGTGACTTTTCATAAGTATATATAAATTGATGCATCATTCTTTGCTTCTTCTTCATGCAGATTTCCAGCGGGCTTTTATCTAACAAACAATAAGGGATTCAAAACACACGTGAAGACTCAATTTTTGTCCCCGTCAATCACATACACCGTGAACCTTGTCTTTTACTCTTCCTTAGATCGTAAACAAGAATATGGAAAGCTCAAATACAGATTAAGAGGGGAGACAACAACTTCTACTGTGAACCTTGCAAATCGAAGAGAATTTGATTATCGGCTTTGGATAGTTGAATTGTTTCAATTCAATAGTGATGGGAGTATTGTTGATCTTGAAATTGATTTTGACGACCATGAAACCAATCTACAAGTAGAAGGCATCTTGTTTCAGCCCCTGGAAAAAGTAAGCTGACAGTTATCAAGATAAGGTTGGGTCGGGAACATGTAGAAATTTGTTTGGGTCAAATTATTTCGGGTCAAAATGGGTCTGACCGGTTGGGTTAACCTGCTACCTATTGGTTTTAATTTGAATTTCATAAAATAGACAAATTACATGAAACTTTAACTATGGCTAAAAGATAAATTTCAATAGAAAGTATTAAACTAATTATAGCCAATGTTGTTTTTGCTTTAATTTAGTTATTTACATTATCTTCATTCCAAATTTAAAAAGACTCGTTATCATCGATCATGATCCAAAATGTTGGTTATTACTGTATCTAATAATCTGATGAACTGTTAAAAGAATTTCAAATTTAGTTAAAACTAACAAAGTGAATTACCAGAAGAACTGATTTAATATATAGCGGCCACATGGGAAGCATGTAAGATGTTTGATGCATTTTACTTAATGGGTTTCCCACAGCTTTCACTTCATCGCCTTTTGAAATGGAGGTTGGGGCAAAAATGGCCAATTAATGTCTGATATATGTTTAAATTTGACAGGGGACAATGAAGAATCTCTACTCAACTCTTGGACAATGGTTCCGATTCAATAATCAAAAGGTATATTTATATCTCATATATAGTTGTTGTGTAGCCTATGAACACAGTTACTGGTTTAAAAGGAGGTATTACAGAATTTCTAAATATTTATTCACATTTGTTTTATTGATAGATGTCTTATCTTGATGAAAATGGGAAGAAATGTTTAATGTCTGATATATGTTCAAATTTTATAGGTGTAAGATCAAATGTTAGAGGATGCAAGGTAGTCGATACACAAACCACATCAAATAATGAGGTATATTTATATCTCATATGTAGCTGTTGTACAGCCTGCTAACACAGTTTCACTTTTTTAATGGGTAGTACTACAGAATTTCTAAACAGTTGCTTATGTATATATTTTTTCTGATATTGGTCTTATCTTGGTAAAAATGAGAAGAAATATTTAATGCTATCAGTGAGATCGGGTTGCTTAACAGTGTAAGGTAATTTTATTTGGCACTCTTTACCTGAATCGAGGTTCTTTCTCTATCTTCTTGCCAGTTTTCTTGAACATGTTTATGTGTTAGCTCTAAAAATTAGTGGATGGTATGGTTGCTCCCTTTGGTTGTTATTATTTCGGCTGATGATGCCTTGCTCTGTACTCATTTTTGTCACCATATTTGTGAGGTTTGGGGTATTCTGCAAATTTTGGTGATAAGGTGTGTGTGCTTGGCTAAGGTAATGTAGTCTGCAGATATAATAGGCAATTGAGAAGGATGTGTTGTTTGTACTAGATGATGCCCCCCTTTGATAATTTCTTTGAATCTGTATTGTGAGGTAAGAAGGAAAACTACACTATATGGTTCTCTGTTTAGCTGTCATAGGTGTTGGAAAAGTAGTCTTGTGCTTTAGGCCATCTTTGGTGATATATAGGTGAATGCATGAGTAGTATTTGTTGTAGCATGTTGGTGGAATTGTTGTTGCAGTTTCTGGGTTTGTTGTCATATAATACAGTGCTAATATATGTTCTCAGTTTCACCCAAAAAAAAAATGTATGCAAGAAAAGTTTTCAAAAAAACAATGGTTCAGACTTCAGGCACTAATATCAAGATTAATCAGGCTGAAGATCTGTGGTAATAGTTAGTGTTTGGGCATGGTTCATTAGAATAGAACATGTGGTGAAGAGAAAGAAAGATTGGCAGTGGTATGTTGTGTATTGCTAAAATGGAGATACTTATGTTGCGTTTAGTTGGAAAACATTTGCCTTCATTTCCTTTTTCTTGTTTTGCAAAAAAAGGGAGTGGAGTTTTATCTCCACAAAACAAGTAAAATTTTAGAAAACGTGTTTAGTTAGAGAAACATGTGTTTGTGTTTTCCATTTTGCAAAACTAGAAAACATGTTCAAGTAGTGTTGTTTTCTATCTCCATTCTCTATTCACCTTTCTAATATTATAAAAATATCTTCAAAACACAAAAACAAATATTATAAACTAAAAAACTAAATTATAAATAAATAAAAAAATCTATTATGAGAAATAAAGAATTAAAAAAGTAAAATATAAAATCAAATAACATGAAAAAATCTTCATCGACAATAATACGTTTTCGTCCGCTTTTTTACGTTTTCGTCCGTTTTATTACGTTCTTCGTCTGTTTTTTTATGTTTTCGTCCGATTTTTTACGTTTTTCGTCCGATTCATTACGTTTTCATCTATGTTTTTTTACGTTTTTGTCCGATTTATTACGTTTTCGTCTGTTTTTTAACGTTTTCGTCCGTTTTATTACGTTTTCGTCAGTTTTTTTTTCGTCCATTTTTTACATTTTCGTCCAATTTCTTTACTTTTTCGTCCGATTTTTTACGTTTTCGTCCGATTCTTTACGTTTTCGTCTGTCTTTTTACGTTTTTGTCAAATCTTTACGTTTTCGTCCGATTCTTTACATTTTCGTCCAAATTTTTACGTTTTCGTCCGATTCTTTACCTTTTCGTCCGATTCTTTATGTTTTCGTCCGATTCTTTACGTTTTCGTCCGATTCTTTACGTTTTCGTCTATTTTTTTAGGTTTTGGTCTGAATTTTTACGTTTTCGTATGTCTTTTTACGATTTCGTCCTTTTTTTACGTTTTTGCCAGGTTTTTAACGTTTTCATTAATATTTTTACGTTTTCGTCTGTTTTTTACATTTTCATTTGTTTTTTTTACGTTTTCGTCCATTTTTTACATTTTCACCCGTTTTATTATGTTTTCGTCCTCTCTTTTATGTTCTTTTAACGTTTTCGTCTATTTTTTTTATGTTTTCGTTCACTTTTTTAACGTTTTCGTCATTTTTTACATTTTTGTCAGACGAAACCTAAAAAAATGTAAAAAAATCAGACGAAAATGTAAGAATTCAGACAAAAACGTAAAAAAAAAGACGGAAATGTAAAGAATCGGACGAAAACGTAAAAAATCGGACGAGAACGTAAACAATCAGACGAAAATGTAAAAAATTGGTCGAAAACGTAAAAAATCGGACGAAAACTTAAAGAATCGGACGAAAACGTAAAAATTCAGACGAAAACGTAAAAAAAAAGAGATGAAAACGTAAAGAATCGGACGAAAATGTAAAAAATCAGACGAAAACGTAAAAAATCGGACGAAAACGTAAAGAATCGGACGAAAAAGTAAAGAATCGGACGAAAATGTAAAAAATCGGACGAAAACGTAAAAAATCAGACGAAAACTTAAAGAATCGGACGAAAACGTAAAAGAATCAGACGAAAACGTAAAAATCGACGAAAACGTAAAAAATCAGACGAAACTAAAGGATCGGACGAAAACGTAAAAAAAATGACAAAGCGTAAAGAATCTACAAAACGTAAAATCGGACGAAAACGTAAAGAATCGGACGAAAACGTAAAAAATCGGCCAAAAACGTAAAAATCGGATGAAAACGTAAAAAATGGACGAGAAGTAAAAAATCAGACGAAAACGTAAAAAAACGGTGAAAACGTAAAAATCGGACGAAAACGTAAAGAATCGGATGAAAACGTAAAAAATCGACGAAAACGTAAAAATCGACGAAAACTAAAGAATCGGACGAAAACGTAAAAAATCAGACGAAAACGTAAAAAAATAGACGAAAACGTAATGAATCGGACGAAAACGTAATGAATCGGACGAAAACGTAAAAAATCGGACTAAAACGTAAAGAATCAGACGAAAACGTAAAGAATCGGACGAAAACGTAAAAAGCGACTGGAGCGACGCCGGCGAGGGTGGTGATGGCTGATGTGGGCTGTGGGAGGGTGGTGTGTGGGGTTAGGGTATGGCTGGAGTGTGTGATTATGTGGTTTTAAGAGAAATAGAAATAGGAAATAGGAAATAAGGAAAACAAAAAAAAAATTGTTTTCTTGTTTTCTTTGTTAGGGATGGAAATAGAAATTTTGTGTTTTGGAAAACATTTTGTTGGAAAACGCTAATTTGAACGTGATCTCTGTTTTCTTTGTTTTCTACAAAACATTTTGCGGAAAACAAGGGTGTTTTCCTCCAACTAAACGCACCCTAGTCTTACACCCATGTGTGTACCTGCTCAATGGCTGATAAAGATCACTGATTGACATGATTGTTGGGGTTGTCTTCCTACGCCGTAACACCGCTAAACAAGAGAAATTGGCTTTACCTCAGGTTATGTTTCTTAGCGTTTTATAAATATATTTTTCCTTCACATTATAACTTGTCGAATTTCTATTTAAATGGTAAGTTTCGTGGACATATTCAGACACTAACTTTTACTTATGATCTTTGCAGATTGAGGATATTGTTTGTGCAACTAAAAGAGCCTGCTAAAGATCTACTGTAATTCAATGGCTACAACTACTTAATTGAGAGTTTACAACTTTCGCGTAGGTTGTCAACTGTAACTTGTTTTAGTTGTTCTTGCTAAAAGCTTACACATTTGGTTGGTTGGAACATTTGTATACTCATTAACGATGTTTCCGGTTGGCTTGAACTCAATATTACTTGTGTTACTCAAAATGCATGATTAGTAGGGGCTGTTTCGGATTGCTGTGTGAATACACTTATTGGGGCTGTTTGGGATTGCTTGTTGAAAGTGCTAACATTTTCGATATGCAAACTGAAACAACTGATTTTTTTTATTATTAAACAAAGCATAGAGACTGGTCTTATATCTTGAAACCGGTCTAAATTAGGTTTTTGAGACCTGTTATTAAGACGACAACCTGTCTCCATTTTGTTTTAGAGGCGTGTTTTAATCATTAAACCGGTCTCACAAAACGTAATCGAGACCAAATACGTGTTGAGCAGTTATATTTTGTACACTTTCGTATACATTTGTGACACCACATTTAACAAAAATAAAAATAATAGAAAAAGGTTTGAACAACATGAATACTGATAATAAGGTTGTACATCTTTCAATGAAACGGTACTCCTTAGACATTGTTCTGATTTAATCTCATTTTAAAGATCATGCTACTTGACCATTATACCACTACCATTTACACACTCAAATTAATCAAAGTAGGGGTAAAATGATAAAAGGATACACACAATTGGTCTATGATACAACAAGGTGACGAAATTCAAAAGTATGATATACCAAAAAGAAAAAATTTTTAATACGCTACACAAAGTTAGAAAACGTGGCAAAGAAGATGCATAAAAATGCAATTAGCCCTTTTTATTTTGATTAATTGGGGATTTTGGGGGGGGAAAGTGAAAGTTATATATTGTTTTCGGACTAAAATTTGGATAACACAAATATTTACAACATGTGGTAATGCTTAAAAAATTAAATTGCCACGTAGGAAATAATTTGTTAAAAAACCAGTCATATTAGCGATTTTGAGAAAAAATTAAAAGTATTTTGGCAGATAATTCAATTAGTGGGTTTGTTAGGAATTATAAAAGTGATGGTCATCATTGTCGTAATATTTGTATTTAAATGTGTCGTTGTTTGAGTTAGTTAATTTAATCAACGGGCTTGGGCTTAAGATTGTTAGTTAAATGTTATGTTCATGTGATCCATGTATAAGCCCATCTCAAGCCCAAGCCCACCCAAGTCTAGGTAACTATAAATACCACCTTCCATCTCATTTGGAAGGTTGGTCCTCTAAGTGCTCTCAAGGTTCAATAGTCATTCTAGGATTTGTATTAAAGATTAAGTGTGTGATTAATAAAGTTTATATTTCAAGTTCCACTCTTCTTCTTTAATCTTATCTAGTATTAGTTGTATTGGTTAGGATAGATATTAGTGATAACAAGTGGTATCAAGAGCAAAAACTAAAAATTAAAGATCTATGGTTTCTAAGAGGCGTTACCGTTCATCAGTGGACCATTGATCGAGTTTCTTTGATCTAATCGATTTTCTGTGCATCATCTAGTCGAGTTTCTGTCATCAACCTTCGAGTTAGAAAGTTGGTGGCTAGAAATCCTCAAGTTTCTGAACTTGATCGAGTTTCTGGACCAACTTGATCGAGTTTCTGAACTAATCGTATAACTTGATCGAGTTACTGTGTAAACTGATCGAGTTTCTGAAGGTTAATCGAGTTTCTGAAGTACATTGATCGAGTTTCTGGCGAGTTAGCTAGGTTGCTCGAGTTTCCAATTCACCTGATCGAGTTTCTTGATAACTTCGTCGAGTTTCTGCTCACTTGATCGAGTTTCTGCTCACCTAGTCGAGTTCCTGAAGTAACCTAATCGAGTTTCTTCTAACTTGATCAAGTTTCTATCACTTGATCGAGTTTCTCTAGACTTAGTCGAGTTTCTGTACATTGATCAAGTTTCTGAGATGACTTAGCCGAGTTTCTGCAAAACACTTGATCGAGTTTCTGAAAGATAGTTGATCGAGTTTCTGGAAGAGGTGATCGAGTTTCTGTGGATTGATCAAGTTTCTAATTTTGCTCAAGTTTCTTGGATTAGTCAAGTTTCTCAAAGGTTGATCAAGTTTCTAAAGTTCATCTAGTTTCTGAACTTCATCAAGTTTCTTAAAACTAATCAAGTTTCTGAAATTTGCTCAACTTTCATAAGTTCATCAACTTTCTTAAGCTCATCAACTTTCTAAAAAGTTCATCAACTTTCTAAAAGTTCATCAACTTTCTTAAAGTTCATCAAGTTTCTCAAATTTGATCAAGTTTCTGAAATTTGCTCAAGTCTCTTAAGTTAGATCAAGTTTCTGAAGTTTGCTCAAGTTTCTCAAGTTTGTGAATCGTAACCAACCCAATCCTAGTTCTTTAACCGATCCAATACCATCTTAACCATACAACAACAACAATGACTACTCAACAAGATATCCATGCAGCCGGTGCCGAAAACCGTCCTCCCATGCTAGAAAAAGGTAGTTATCTTCCATGGATAAGCCGTATGCTTCGATACATGAAAACCAAACCTAATGGACAAGGTAAACTCTTGATTATCTCCATCCAAAAAGGTCCTTTCAAGCCTCGTCAGGTTCAAGAGCCGGGTAATCCAAATTCAACACCTCCCGTTGCACCATCCTTTCGTGATAAAAAAGAAGAGGAATACACAGCAGAGGATTGGAAGCAGATTGAAGCTGATGACTTGGCAATGCACTTAATTCAACTCGGTTTACCACAGGAAATATTTTGTGCTGTCGACAGTTGTGAAACTGCTTATGATATGTGGGAACGAGTTCGAAGGCTTTGTCATGGTACGGAAATTGGACAACAAGACATTGAAAACAAGCTTCTAACTGAATGGGAGAAGTTCACATCCACCCCGGCTGAACCAATTGAATCTTACTACACAAGGTTTTGTACTCTCATGAATGAGCTCATCAGGAACAAGTTGGCTCCAAGGCAAATTGTTCAAAACATCAAGTTCATCAACAACCTACCAGAGGAATGGGGACGATATGTCACAATCGTTAACCAAACAAAGAATCTTCATGAGGTGAACTATGATCAACTGTATGACTTTTTGAAACAAAACCAGAAAGAGGCAGATGAAGTTAGGAAAGAGAAGCTAGCCAAACAACATGATCCTCTAGCATTGATTGCTCAAGTACCAACACCTACAACAGTGAATACACAACCATCATCACCAACTCCCACTCAGAACTTCCCACAACAACAATTTGTTCCACAACAACCATTCTACCCACAACAACAAGAATTCATCCCACAACCTGAAGTCACTGACCAAGATGAAGTCATGGCAGCTATGACACATGCATTTGCTCTAATGACAAAAGCATACCAAGGACGCTATTCCACACCTACCAACAACAACCAAAGGATTTCATCGAACACTCGCAACAGGCAGATTGCACAGCCGAGTTTCAACATGGGTCATCAAGGACAAATGGTTGGAGTTTATGGGAATCAGCAAGGATATGCTACAGGGTTTCAGATGGGTAATCAAGGGCAGTATGCAGGAAATCAGATGGGTCGAACCGTTGGGAATCAGAGGGGTCAGAATGTTGGGAATCAGTTTGGGAATGTTGCTGCTCCAGTTGCTGAGAATGCTGGGAATATGAATCAAGGGAATTTGGTTAAGTGTTTCAACTGTCAGGGTACTGGTCACATGGCAAGGAACTGTCCCTCCAAGCCAAAGAAGAAAGATCTTGAGTTTCTTCATAAAGCAGTATTGCTAGCACAGAAGGAAAAGGCAGGGTTTCAGTTGAATGCAGAAGAGCATGACTTCATGGCTTTGATGGATGATATGGAAGACCTGGAGGATATCGATGCCAACTGCATCTTCATGTCTTCAGGAGGTTAAATATGACACGGATTCTGAAGCACCTCCTGCTTATGATGTCAATGTGATATCTGAGGTACCACCATATGCTACATGTCACAATAATGAAATGTTTGATATGTCACCTCAGAATGAACAGCATCCTGCGACTCCTAATCTCACTTATGATACATATATGGACTCCCCAAGTTGTAGTAATACAAATTTGGCTACTCCAGATATGGATCCTAATGGAGGCTTCGAGTCACAGCATACTGAGAATGATGAGGAAACACGTGCTTTATTTGAATCATTATTGAATAACTGTAGTATAGAAATTGAAAAGGTCAAACAAATCAATCGCGATGTTAAGGCCGCGAATGAGAAATTGACCGCTGAGCTTGATAGATATAAGGTAAATGAACAAGCTTTTGAATTTAATAACAAACGTCAGTCAGAACTTGAAATTGGTTATAGAGATTATGTTTTGAGGGAAAAACATTTGCAAATCAAATACGACACTCTCGATGTTAACTTGAACATGCAAATTAAATCCTTAAAAGCGGAAGTCTCTGAATTAACCAACCAACTTTCTAAACAAAAATCAACTTGCTCGGATCTTGAAAAAGATAAGAAAGAGTTGCATGCAAAGTTTTCAAAACGTGAAAATGAACTTCTTGATGAAGTCCTTGACAAACAAGAATGCATTAAAAAGTTGGAAGAATTGCTTGTAAAAACGGGCCAGTCTGCACAAACAATTAATTTACTAATAAACGATCCAAACCCGATTTTACATACAATGAAGAAAATGGCTATCGGTTGTGAAAATCCTTATTATCTCAAGAAAGCTCAGCAGGAACAAAATGTGTTATATAATGGTAGTGTGCTAAATGATAATCATGACCCTCCCGAAGTTCGGGATTCTTATGAGACAATTGAGCTTGCCGAAGAGAGTCGTGTTAAAATGAGCCAGAAGAACCCAGAAATCAGACCAATTGATTATAATGAGCTAAACAAAATTTCAGACGCTCATCTTGTTCAAAAAGAGTCACCAATGTTTTTCAAAAAACCAGTGGCTGTCACAAAAAGAAAAGTTATTTCAAAACATCTTTCTAACATTGAACAAATGTCCTCTAAAGACACTTGTTACACAAGTGAAGCTAGACGATATTTGGATGATCTTAAAAGGAGAATTGAAATGCTTCAGACAATTGTGGCATCCAAAACAAATAGTAAATACAATGATTGGTTTTCAAGTTTTTAGTCTGAACAGATAAAGATGTTTGAAACAGAAATCAACCCTGTAATTGATGCAATTTATGCAATAACTCTTAATGTTGAAAGAACTTTTCTGAAAGAAACAGCCGACTTTGTCAAGGCCCACAAATCCCTGGTGAAGGAAGCTAATGAAAACATTGAACACATAAAAGTTTTGGAAAGACACAATGACATACTCTCTGAGGTAGCTCTATCGACCGAAATTATGTCCATTATTTACCAAACATATTCTGTAGAGGATGATGAAAGAATTCGAGCTGAGACTTCTGAAATTGTTGAAAAATATGAAAATGCTTTTGCTAAGATTGAAAAACAAAACATAACATATTTTAAACAACTTGATCGGAAAAAGGAAGAATGCAAGTATGACAAATTGTCGTATGAGCGTTCTTACAAAAACATGCAAGAACAAATTGATCTTTTGAAGTCTCAGCTTGAATGTCAAAATAGGAAGAGTGAGGAAAATAAGATTGCCAGACCAAAAATGTCTATTTCTACACCCTTGCCTAAGGAAGTTGTAAAGTCGACAAGTGTTGACAAAGGGAAAGCGGTTGTCGAAAACCCAAATGTGATAGCTCCTGGCCTTTATAGGATTAGTCCCACTACTGCGTCTACCTCCACATCTACAACATATAGGGCGATAGAAAAAAGTACTAAAGATAATCCAAAAGAGACTAGGAATGCTACTGAAACAACATCAAAGGAAAATAAGATAAATCCTAATGAGTGTGCCTTACCTTCTACAGGAGTAGCAAGTACCTCTAGGAGCAGCAGACCAAAGCCTAGGAGCAATACAAGGAATAGAGTCTCGCCTGCGTCTAAGAGTGACAACAAGAATAAAACGGAAGAAGTAGAAGAACACCCTAGGAATTTATCGCTTTCTAAGAAGAAACATATGTCATCTGGATGTAATGTTAAGAACACTGATTCTAGTGCATGTAATGACTCTGTTTGTTTAATGTGCAAGAACTCTTTGTCTGAAAATGTGTGTAATGATATTGTTTCTAATAATGTGAATATGAATGATATGCCTGAACAGAAAAATGTGCCTTTAGGAACTAGTGCTAGGTCAAGATATGCTAAGAAAATTATTCAACTTGCTAGGACAGCCACTAGTAGCAAATTGCCTAGAGACCATCTTAAGTTTTGCGCATGGAAACCAACGGGTAGAATGTTTCCATGTAAGAATGACACTGTAGAAATTGTTCCAAAAGAACAAATAGAAATATTGTCTAAGTGTGATTCATCTGTTACCCCTAACCCCCTGGAACCAAATGTTAAACGGTTTCCATATACAAAACCATCTGTTCTTTGCAGGTCATTGAAATTTGTCTTTGGATCGTCGACTCGGGTTGCTCCAAGCACATGACCGGGAATCTGAAGCTGCTGATCAACTTTGTATGGAAGTTCATGGGAACTGTTCGGTTTGGAAATGATCATGTAGCAGCTATTCTGGGTTATGGAGATTTACAGTTTGGAAATTTCTTAATCACTCGAGTTTACTATGTCGAAGGGTTGGGACACAATCTGTTTTCAGTCGGACAGTTTTGTGATGCAGATTTAGAGGTTGCATTTAGGAGAAATACCTGCTTCGTTAGGAATTTGGTTGCGGATGATCTCTTAGCCGGAAATCGTGGAACCAATCTTTATGCTATCGACATTAACCAAATGGCCTCTTCATCACCAATTTGTCTCATGACAAGAGCTGACGAAACTAAGTCCTGGTTGTGGCACAGACGATTATCCCATCTCAACTTCGACACCTTAACAAATCTTGCCAAAGACAACATCGTCACCGGTCTCCCTAAATTCAAATACACCAAAGAACACTTATGTCCATCCTGTGAGCAAGGCAAAAGCAAACGGGCAACTTATGAAACTAAAACCGTACCCAGTTCGGTCGATAAGTTACATTTGTTGCATATGGACTTATGTGGCCCAATGAGAGTTGAGAGTATCAATGGGAAGAAGTATATTCTTGTTATCGTCGATGACTATTCAAGATATACATGGGTAAAGTTTTTGAGATCAAAAGACGAAGCACCAGGCATCATCATCACCTTTCTGAAGCGCATTTAAGTTCTACTTCAAGCTCCAGTTAGGATTGTAAGAACTGACAATGGCACGGAATTCACTAATCAGGAGTTAAGAACATACTTTGAAGATACTGGAATTACTCACCAGACATCAGCAGTTAGAACTCCACAGCAGAAAGGGGTAGTTGAAAGAAGAAATAGAACTCTTGTGGAAGCTGCTCGCACAATGCTGATTTATTCTAGTGCACCGTTATTCTTATGGGCTGATGCTGTTGCCACTGCTTGTTTCACTCAGAACCGATCCCTAATCCATCCAAGATTCAATAAAACACCATATGAATTAGTGAACAACAGAAAACCCGATATCTCTTACCTTCATGTATTTGGCGCTTTGTGCTATCCTACTAACGACATAGAAGATTTGGGGAAGCTGAAGGCTAAGGGTGATATTGGAATCTTCATTGGTTATTCAGACAACTCGAGGGCATTCAGGGTGTATAATAGAAGAACTAAAAGAGTAATGGAGACGATGAATGTAAAGTTTGATGAAATTTCACAAATGGCTTCTGAGAGACTCACTCTAGAACCCGCGCTTAACCCAATGGTTTCTAATCATACCAGATTAGGACCCGCACCAAACGTTCAAACTTCTGGACATATCAGTTCAGGACTCGTACCCCAAGGAGCTCAATCAACTACCACCGAAAAACCAACAAATCAAGAACTGGATAATTTCTTCGAGTTTATGTATGATGAGTACTATGGTGGAGCTTCGATAAATGCATCACAACAACGTTCCGCTGCACCCGCTCAAAATCCTCAACCACCACCACCACCACAAGATGCATCTACCACATTCGAAGCTGACGCACCAACTCCCTCAACATCATCAACATCTACTCCAGCAACTCCAGTGATTGAGATTGTTCTACCAAGAGTTGATGAGCAAAACCAAAATACACCAATTCAAGAAGAACAACAACAAGACAATGCTGTGTTAGAAGAAGAACCATTTGAAAACCCATTTGCAACGGAATCTGCTGAATCTTCTTCTAGGTTACAAGAACCATCAACCACGCATTTGTCAACTCCAAGGTACCCTTCAACGTTACAGTGGACTAAAGACCATCCAATAGAACACGTTATTGGTGAACCTTCAAGGCCAGTACAGACGAGAAGACAACTCGCCACCGATTGTGACTTGTGCATCTATGTCTGTTCAGTAAGTCTAAAAGAGCCAAAGAACATTCGGGAGGCGATGGCAGACAATGCTTGGATTGAAGCGATGCAGGAAGAACTTCTCCAATATCAATTACATGACACTTGGGATTTAGTGCCGAGACCAATCGACAAACTCGTCATTGATCTTAAGTGGTTATGGAAGAACAAAAAGGATGAAGAGATGACTGTAATTCGCAACAAAGCTCGTCTCGTGGCCAAGGGATTTAGACAAGAAGAGGGAATAAATTTTGAGGAGTCATTCACGCCAGTAGCAAGACTTGAGGCGGTCAGGATTTTCTTAGCATATGCGGCTCACAAGAACATCACGGTCTATCAGATGGATATCAAGACGGCTTTCTTGAATGGAACTCTGAAGGAAGAGGTGTACGTGAGTCAGCCAGATGGATTCGTTGACAAAGATCATCCCGACTACGTCTACAAGCTCAAGAAAGCTATCTATGGTTTGAAACAAGCCCCAAGGGCGTGGTACGACGAATTATCATCTTTCCTACTTTTGAATCATTTCACCAAAGGAACAATTGACCCGACCTTGTTTACTAAAAAATTCAAATATGACATTTTGATTGTTCAGATTTACGTGGACGACATAATCTTTGGGTCCACTAATCTGAAACATTCAAAACTTTTTGAAAATCTCATGAAAGGTAAATTTGAAATGTCTATGATGGGGGAATTAAAATTCTTCCTTGGACTTCAAATCCATCAATCCCATCATGGTATTTTCATTAATCAGGCGAAATATACAATTGAGATTTTAAAGAAACATGGAATGGAAAATTGTGACTCTGTTGGCACTCCAATGGTCACTTCACCCAAAATAGGTGCTGACTTATATGGGAAACCCATGGATCCGAAGAAATATCGGAGCATGATTGGGTCTCTCATGTATCTAACAGCTAGTCGACCCGATATACATTTTGCTGTATGCTTATTAGCACGGTTTTAGGCAAGGCCTACCGAACTTCACCTCCAAGAGGTTAAACGGATCTTTTAGTACTTACGAAGAACCATTAACATGGTACTTTGGTATCCGAAGGATTCGGAGTTTAAACTAACAGCCTTTTCAGATACCGATCATGCTGGTTGCCAAGTTACCGCAAAAAGTACATCCGGTGGAGCACAATTTCTGGGAGAAAAGCTAGTAGGCTGGTCATCAAGAAAACAAGATTGTACGGCGTTATCAACTGCTGAAGCCGAGTATGTGTCTCTATCTGCGTGTTGTGCCCAAATTCTATGGATGAGCACACAACTCACAGATTATGGTTTCTCTTTCGACCGCATACCAATGTATTGTGATTCGAAAAGTGCCATAGCCGTCTCGTGGAATCCCGTGCAACACTCGAAGACCAAGCATATTAGAGTTCGCTATCACTTCATAAAGGAACACGTCGAAGAGGGTACTGTTGAATTATTTTTCGTGGGGACTGAATACCAACTCGTCGATCTATTTACTAAAGCCCTCTCAAAAGAGCGGTTTGATAACTTAGTTCGTCGAATTGGAATGCGAAGCCTAACTCCCGAAGAGTTAGCCAGTCTTCTCAAATCTTCTTGAATTATATCAACAAGCTTCGCATGTAAATATTTTTGAAAAACAAAATATAAAAATAGAAAATTTCAAAGAGACATAAAAAATATAAAACATAAAAACCAAAAATATTCTTCTCACGACATGTCTCTCGTATAATCGATATTTTGTACGTACCTAGAAATGTCATTCAACAATGATATGGGTGTGTACAGATGCTTGAGCGAGAGTTATTTTATATGTTTTCTAAAACATGTCGTTTCTCAAATTTCTAATCAGACGACTTTCGTATATTTCAGTACGGAACCCGAGCTACATTGATGACTTCTGATTATTTCCGATCAGGACTCGCAATGTTAATGGCAAAACAAAAGAAAACTCCCTCTTAAACCCAAATGTTTTACAATATGCTTTATTTAAGGGGGAGTATAAATTAAAAAATGAAAATGTTCCACTTTCATGCTAAATTCCGTCTATCTCCCCAAAAAGCTTTCATTTAAATCAGTTGATATCAAAAATATCACTACATGCTATTTTTGAGGGGGAGAAGACGTGATTAAAATGTGATCAAAAAGTGAATCTCAATAAGAGCTCTACTCAGTATTAACCCTCGAATTGACGAAACTAAATGTCCGTTATCGAAAAGACTTGTCCGGGACGGGTAATAATTTCAAGCTGGTTTTCCAGTGATGTAAACGTGTCTCGCAAAGGACTTGTCTGAGTAGAATGTACCAATTCGAGAGATGATCATTGAATATGACCGGGACGGGTAATAATTTCAAGCTAGTCTAACTAGTGATGTAAGCGTGTCTCGCGAAGGTCATGTTCATTGAAAATCAATCATTTCAAATGTGCGAACTCTACCCAACATGTGCAATTTATATCAAAAATGCATGAGCACATGTGAAGGGGGAGTATTTCAAAAAATTGTAAAACTCTCAAAGTGTTATCTAAATGTGTTTTCTCATAAACACTTTGAGAGATTTTCAAGAAAGGTTTTATGGCAAGTGATCGATAATCTAGGATAATCAGGGAGTAATAAGGTGATTATGGTTAGGTTATGTCCTATGTGTTACACCCCGTGCCAGCTAAGACCAAAAACTTAAACTTTTACGCGGAAAAACTTGAACTGAAACGGACATCTGGTCACTCTTTGGCCCATTTATAAAAATCTATAAACTTTCAGACTTTGAGACTAATTTTAAATGAAACTAGACTCAATTACCTTCGAAACGATAGGTGGCACGACCCGTGAAAACTTACGGATAAAAAGATACGATTTTTCAAAATTTACCGAAAAACTGCCAGCGACCTCCATCCGATCGGATCGCCAGCCATCCGATCGGATGGATGGTTCTGTCCCGTTTTTGGACTTTCAAAATCCTCGGCCGATACTCCAACCTCACGGACTCGAAACCTAACCAAACTTTCCAGATTTCATTACTATATATATGGGCTCATTTCCATCCAAAAACATTTACCATTTGACTCTCGGAAGACGTACTTCCACAATCACGGGTTTTACACCAAAAACCCGTTTTGACCCATTTCATGACAAATGCCACATACGACTTCCACAACACCTCAAACTTGACCATATTCATTACTTTAACATATATAACATGTTCCAATACACACTTGACCCGTATACAACCCAAAATGGGTACTTTTACACATTAGCCAAACACTCCTTTAACTTAACCCATAAACATATAAAACATACTTTAACCTCCCAAATGACTACCAAATCGTTAGGACAACCTTGACATACATTTTGCCACTTGACTACACTTTACAAAACATGAAAAGACCAACGGGGGTACAAACTTACACATGAGCTCGGTATTCTACCTAAGCTCCTAACGAATACTACCTTAATCTCGCGTATCAAATTCCTTAATCCTTATATCCAAGCCTTCCACATAAACATGACAACCTACAAAATGGTTAGACAACTAAACCGTAAGCACAAAGGCTTAGTAAGTAAAATGACTATAACATACAATTATACTTCAAACCACATGATGCATCATATACATAAAACACTTACATTAAGGCTCACTACTCAAATCTCAACTAGCACATAACATCAACATATCCATAGCATCATCTCATCACATAAGCCATAAACATGGCATCACATAAGCATAACCCAAGCTCATCTTCTCAACATAAACATACATCACACATAATGATAGAAATCCATATAACATATGCTATCATCATTTTACTTACCTTAATCCATGCTACATAACAACAAGAACATCATCATCATCATCACAATCTTCCATCTTCATCATCAATCTTTACAATATATCAAAACCTAATAACATAACAATCAAATACATAACAAGGGTTATCAAAACCCATCAAAACATACTCATCTACCAAATCATATCATCATATGATCATATCTTGATCATATGATGATTACCCACTTTACTCATAAACTATATCTTCACTGAAACAAGACAATAGATCACTTACTTGTGATGATCATAAATAAGGGAAGGCTATTGACACATAATCTTCACTTCTTCTTCTTGATTCATCACTTAGCTATTTCCCTCTCTTTTCCATCTCTCTAAAAACCCGGGCCTCAAACCCTCTATCAATAATGAGGGAAAACTCTAGAACTAGCTAGATATACAAGTTAGGTGATAACTTTGGGCTAATGACAAGAATGGCCCCTCAAGTCTCTTTCCTTCTATTTTAGCCACAACTAGCTTTATAACATAATTGATACTTGGCAACTTTGGCCCCTTTAGTTATGCAACACATTTATATAACTACATTAGTCATACTTTGACTATGAATTGACTATCGGGTTTGACTATAACTTTACATTTATTGACTAGCCAAATCACATAAGGCCTTAATCCATTTTCATCTAGGGTGGGGTCCCAATACCCGGGAAACGGGTCTAACAATTCTACCCCCCTTATTTAGATTTCGTCCCCGAAATCTCTCGTCTAAAACTATCCAAAACTAAATTCACGACATATACATGTCCTTGTTCTCATGCATTCTAAGCCAATTTCTTGCAACGATCTAAATGATCATGCAATTTCTAAACTTGCTATACATAAACATAACTCATAATCCACTAAAATCAACTTTCTCATCACAAGCTTATCTAAAATTTCCCACAATTGGCGACTTGTCACATGGAAAATTTTACTATTTTGACTTTATATAAGTCAAACTTCATCACTATAAACACGACATACGCCCATACACTAACAAGACATAACATCTTATGCCGGCCAAATTCGCATTTAACATAACACTAACACATAACTATACCAAAAACCGGCAACTTATTTCAATAATCTACAAAGTACTATACAAACGGCACCTTCAAAAATCTATCACACACACCACTTACGTAATCTTTTTTATCAAATTATGAAAATACTCACAATTTAACTTATCAACTTAATGCACAATTCATTTTAGACGTCTATCTTAAGGTTTCACACATGACCTTTACGCCGCTATAAGTTTTATTCGTATTTATCTTTTCTTATGACGTCTAACCGGTTTTAGTTTTCACTGTCTCATATCACTATCCGTACTCATGTCATATCGGCTACACATAAGCCCACTCCTTTGTAACTCTTCATTTACATAAAAAGGCGTCCCGATCTATGTAAATCAAGAAATACAAATTCATGGTTCGGTGATTTACAACTTCTTTATTCAAATGAAAAGGCGTCCCAATCCATTTAAATAAAGAAACCATAAACCATCCTACTTACATACTTCCGACATAACACTCGTACTTACTTTCTTTCCATCTTTTCTAGCCTTGGATCCAATCTCACTAACTTTCCATCCCTGCCATAAAGGCAAGCTAACCACCATGCCATAAAGGCAAGCTAAACATCCATGCCGCGAAGGCAAGCTAGGCCATCTCAAAGGATGCCAAACACATGCCATAAAGGCAAGCTAACAACCATGCCATAAAGGCAAGCTAACAATCCATGCCCTGAAGGCAAGCTGGGCTATCCCGAAGGATACCATACTATAACACATGGCCATCCCGAAGGATACCACCTTTAACATTCATCCCGAAGGATCTTTAACACATGCCAAGGATGTAGGCAAACCATGCCGGTGAAGGCAAGCTATACAATAATGCCATGAAGGCAAACTATACATCATGCCATAAAAGGTAAGCTAGGCTATCCCGAAGGATACCATAACTAGAGCATTGGATCCAAGCTATATAATATCTTATCATCTTTACTCATTTTATCCTTCATGTACTTTTATAATTAGGCACACACTGTCATTTATTAAATTTTTCATTGCCTTATGCAATCTCAACATTCACTATCACGCTTACTATCATCTAGACAAGTTTTTATATAACACTTGCCATTTATTATCTTTGCATTCTCACAATGCAACTTATCTTTCATTCGTCAACCCCAAGTTGACTCACACAGTCGCTATGTGCCATCTTTATTTTAGACAAGTTCTATATAATACTTGTTCATTACAATTCACACATTTTCTACGTGTTCTTACAACACACTTTTACTATTACCCGTCAAACCTTGTTGACCATATTCTCAACTCATACTATCACTTCATTTAGTCTATCCAACTCACACACATATAAACCTTACATATGTTTATTCTGTAACACTTTCATTAATTTCATTCTTACATATTCAAATATATTAACATGATCACATTCATGTTTTACAACTCTTTCTAGTATTCTTCAAGTCACTTATGACTTCTAGCGCTATCTATATCTCATTCATCGCTTCTACTTATTTATTACTAACACAATTTAGTTTTCATGTTTTATATACACATGACTTCATCATGCTTAACTATGCACTTTAACTTTCTCATTTTAGTTACTCATATAAAGATTTCATGCCTTCAAGCATCTATTCGTTATTATAACAATCATGTCTTTCTTATCAACCAACTACAAACACACTTCAATATTCATACCTTACTTTATATCACGCTTTCAAAGAATTTATGCTTTATCCAACACTTACCATACTTATCTTTTCTTATCTCACATGTTGATGTGTTCTTTTTAATTTTACCAACTTCAACTAGGTCAACACATAACACGCATTCCAATGCGTCTATCTCAATTCATACACTTCTATACAATCCTGCTCTCAAGCACATCACATAAAACTTAGACATACAACAACCTACCATAGACTTAACATCACATAAACAATCATATCATGACACTTAACACTTATCCGACAAGTGTTAAAACATTCAAAATCAAAATCAACTCATGAAGTCTATGGCATCATATATCACGTCACATAATCAATCTATGTCTAAGCATCAATCTTCTAATTAGTCGCAAGCACTAATCTACCTTATAACTAAGGCATCATACAACTTTTAATTCACTTACTAGCCCATCTCTAATACCACTTAACACTTCTACTTGCATGCCATCACCATGGCTCTACCATACCTTCACATAATAGCAACACAATCACCGGCACCAACCGAGGTGCACGGCTATCTAATCATCAAGCATCTCAAGTCCTCCATGGACTTATATCTCATACACAACAACCCTATTACAAGCATACTTCACCTATCATCAATAGGCTCAACTAACATAAGACATAGTCCGTCTAACACTTAGCAAATTAATTTCCGCGCAACTAACACTTACGTCTAATGCTTCTACGAGTGGTTTAAGTCTAGGCAATCCTAAAGAAAACCTAATTCACTTAAACCGAAGCTCTGATACCAATTTGTTACACCCCGTGCCCGCTAAGACCAAAAACTTAAACTTTTACGCGGAAAAACTTGAACTGAAACGGACATCTGGTCACTCTTTGGCCCATTTATAAAAATCTATAAACTTTCAGACTTTGAGACTAATTTTAAATGAAACTAGACTCAATTACCTTCGAAACGATAGGTGGCACGACCCGTGAAAACTTACGGATAAAAAGATACGATTTTTCAAAATTTACCGAAAAACTGCCAGCGACCTCCATCCGATCGGATCGCCAGCCATCCGATCGGATGGATGGTTCTGTCCCGTTTTTGGACTTTCAAAATCCTCGGCCGATACTCCAACCTCCCGGACTCAAAACCTAACCAAACTTTCCAGATTTCATTACTATATATATGGGCTCATTTCCATCCAAAAACATTTACCATTTGACTCTCGGAAGACGTACTTCCACAATCACGGGTTTTACACCAAAAACCCGTTTTGACCCATTTCATGACAAATGCCACATACGACTTCCACAACACCTCAAACTTGACCATATTCATTACTTTAACATATATAACATGTTCCAATACACACTTGACCCGTATACAACCCAAAATGGGTACTTTTACACATTAGCCAAACACTCCTTTAACTTAACCCATAAACATATAAAACATATTTTAACCTCCCAAATGACTACCAAATCGTTAGGACAACCTTGACATACATTTTGCCACTTGACCACACTTTACAAAACATGAAAAGACCAACGGGGGTACAAACTTACACATGAGCTCGATATTCTACCTAAGCTCCTAACGAATACTACCTTAATCTCGCGTATCAAATTCCTTAATCCTTATATCCAAGCCTTCCACATAAACATGCCAACCTACAAAATGGTTAGACAACTAAACCGTAAGCACAAAGGCTTAGTAAGTAAAATGACTATAACATACAATTATACTTCAAACCACATGATGCATCATATACATAAAACACTTACATTAAGGCTCACTACTCAAATCTCAACTAGCACATAACATCAACATATCCATAGCATCATCTCATCACATAAGCCATAAACATGGCATCACATAAGCATAACCCAAGCTCATCTTCTCAACATAAACATACATCACACATAATGATAGAAATCCATATAACATATGCTATCATCATTTTACTTACCTTAATCCATGCTACATAACAACAAGAACATCATCATCATCATCACAATCTTCCATCTTCATCATCAATCTTTACAATATATCAAAACCTAATAACATAACAATCAAATACATAACAAGGGTTATCAAAACCCATCAAAACATACTCATCTACCAAATCATATCATCATATGATCATATCTTGATCATATGATGATTACCCACTTTACTCATAAACTATATCTTCACTAAAACAAGACAATAGATCACTTACTTGTGATGATCATAAATAAGGGAAGGCTATTGACACATAATCTTCACTTCTTCTTCTTGATTCATCACTTAGCTATTTCCCTCTCTTTTCCATCTCTCTAAAAACCGGACCTCAAACCCTCTATCAATAATGAGGGAAAACTCTAGAACTAGCTAGATATACAAGTTAGGTGATAACTTTGGGCTAATGACAAGAATGGCCCCTCAAGTCTCTTTCCTTCTATTTTAGCCACAACTAGCTTTATAACATAATTGATACTTGGCAACTTTGGCCCCTTTAGTTATGCAACACATTTATATAACTACATTAGTCATACTTTGACTATGAATTGACTATCGGGTTTGACTAAAACTTTACATTTATTGACTAGCCAAATCACATAAGGCCTTAATCCATTTTCATCTAGGGTGGGGTCCCAATACCCGGGAAACGGGTCTAACACTATGATCCGCCAGAGCCGGAGGGATCTACCCAAGGACAATTCCAATAGATTAGAATTAGAAGTCCTTAGGTAAGATTGAAAAAAAAAATGAGTAAATGAGAAAGGAGTAAGAAGGGGTTGAAGAATGAAAAAGAAAAGTTTAATGTAAGGGTGAAAAGAAATAGCCCTCCATGAAAACTTAGGGCAGAAACCGGGTCAATACATCTGCTATCGGTATTCACTAAGGTGATACTGATATTGAAGGCAAGACGTCATGGACCCAGTGACGCGCTGCACCACCCCTCCTTGCCACTCAGATATCTCTTAAAAGATATTTGTTTCATTTCTCACGGAGAACACTAAATAATCTATCGGCCTCTCTCTCCGAGATGTGTTGATATTGAAAAAGGTGGCACTCTGCTCCATGCCTTCGACTACTAAAACCAAAACGCACATTATAGAGTCTAGAGCCATGAGATTCATCAAAACATCTCTTAGGAACACTTCCAATATGATACACTTGTGTTCGCCAAAAAGGACACAAGTTGTAAGAGTCTTAATGAGATCTAAGGATCTTGCCATTTATATCATGATGGTTACGTGCTTCAAATGGTCTACAGTCGTGGGGTGATCTCCAGCGACTCACTGAATCGTGGATGCACTTCGGTGTGTCCGTGTAAGCCCTTTCGGGGGTATCCGGTTCAGAACGGCCTGGGGAAGGATTAGAGAAAGTCTTCACACTATGCTGTCGACGATCTCAAAGTCCCACCCTGTAAGCGCCGGATGATTATTACTAACAATTTTATGCAGCTACCTATAAACATCCATTAACCATCATCACATATATCAAACATCTTCACCTCAGCATACTCATACTTATGAAGATCATCCTCAATAAAGCTCAAGTGTAAAAGTTCAAGACAAAAGGATCAAGTTAAAGACAAAGTGTAAAGACAAAGTCAAAAGGCTAATCAAGATGTCAAAAACAAGTTCCAGTATCAAGTGAGGAAGGCATAAGTATGAAACTCAAGAGGTATGAGTATGTTGGAGGACATGACGCTATTATCACATGAAGATGCTGAACGAAGGCAAGAACAACAACAAAGACGATTATTTGAAGATCACAGTGCATGAAGGAACAAGATCAAAGACTATTCTACAACGACACACAAAGCACAAGGAAATGAAGACGAAAGACCTCATCACTCCGAGCATCATTTGAATGACCATCCCTTAGGGGGAAATTGTTAGGATTTATAAAAGTGATGGTCATCGTTGTCATAATATTTGTATTTAAATGTGTCGTTGTTTGAGTTAGTTATTTTAATCAACGGGCTTGGGCTTAAGATTGTTAGTTAAATGTTATGTTCACGGGATCCATGTATAAGCCCATCTCAAGCCCAAGCCCACCCAAGTCTAGATAACTATAAATACCACCTTCCATCTCATTTGGAAGGTTGGTCCTCTAAGTGCTCTCAAGGTTCAATAGTCATTCTAGGATTTGTATTAAAGATTAAGTGTGTGATTAATAAAGTTTATATTTCAAGTTCCACTCTTCTTCTTTGATCTAATCTAGTATTAGTTGTATTGGTTAGGATAGATGTTAGTAATAACAGGGTTACATACATCAGTATATTATACTAAAAAAGTATATTACGTGTTTTTAGCTTTGATCATTTAATATACGCTAGCTTTTAGAAATACAAAATTCATCAAATATTATTTAAAATTGTACTTACTTTGTAAATACAATAACACATAGATACAGTTAAAAAAAGAAGTTAAATTTTGTTTAGCTAAATAACACAAATAAAAAGAAAAGCAGAATCCCAAGCACAAAAAAGGTCCAATAAATAAAACATCTCACAATCCACTATTTTCACCGGTAACTTAAACGATTAATCACTTTGGTTGTGTGGAAATGAAATTACTGAAAATTAATAAATTGGTCATTTTCTTATGTGCTTTTGATTTGGGTTTTTATTTTGGATGAGATTGTTGTTTGTATTAGTTGTAACTTGGCCCTTCCCAAGGATCATGTAATTGTTATTTTCAACAGTTAAAACTTTAAGCAGTAGATGTTAAGTTAGAGGGTGTTTGGGATTGCTTTTTATTCAAGCAGATAAGCAGTTTGAAGTGTTAGGGGCAAAATAAGCAGCTTTTAATTGCTTGGTTATACGCAGAAAAAGATAAGCCATCCAAGACAACCCTGTTTAAACTTTGCTTATCTGCTTTTCGTTGCTGCAAAAACAGCAGTTTTTAATACACAGTTTGGCACATCTTTTTTATAAAGTGCTAGTTGAGAAGAAAGTAAAGTTACTTTATTGCCATCAATTGAATTTTTTGTTAAAAAACAGTAACTTTTTTTTATGTGTTTAAATTGCTTATATTTACAAAATTAGCAAAGTTGAAGGCTTGTGTTCTTTTACAAATAATGTGCATAATTAATGTTGATGCTTTTTGGCCTACAGATAAAAGGGCTTTGGCGGAAAGATGAGCTCTTTTTCAATAACATGGAAGAAGACGCCTTTTCAGAAGCATCGTGAAGAAGAAGAGGCGAAAAAAAGGTACGACCTTTGTGGACATTTATTAATGTCGTGCAGGTGTGTATATTTAGTATGAATTTGACCAAAAGTTAAATAAAAAGAAATGTATTTATATAGAGGGCTGAGGATGAAACAGCCTGTCTTTATGCTGAGTTTCTCAAGTCGTTCCAAGGGGATTCTGCACCTGGGTTAAAAGCTTTTGTTCGAGGAGGAACAATTAGCGATGAAAAAGTGAAGCCTGATGCAGGTTAGTTCGTGTTATAAGGTCTTGCATGCGTTTTCGGTATTTGTTATGTATTTTTGTGTAATTACTTGATATGGTGCATATATATGGCTGTATGAATGATTTATTTTCCATGGACGCATTAATAAGCAAATGCGCCTTTTTATTCATGCGCGAATGTAGGTGGAAATTCCAAAGAAGTGTCTGGTTCAAAGAAGGGGAGTAGGTGAACAAGCGCTTTTGTTTGGTTTGAATATGTTACACTGCTCTTATTATAAGGCATTCTAAGTATAGAACTTATAAGGCGATGAGTTCATGAAACTTTAAGGAGCTAGGAGTCTTGTTATATAGCTCTTGTTTATAATTTGAGGACGCCATTTGTATGTTATGATACCCTCAAAAGAGCAGTCCCAGTGTCAAGCTATCAATGTTATGTTGGAAAATTTTAGTGGAAAAATGAGTTTTCACTAACTTTGGACATAAGTTACTATTAGTAAATATAGTTTCGTGGTCCACTGTGGGGGCTTCGTAACGAGCCATTATATGTCCAAAACGGAGTTAAGGTGAATGAGATATCGACGCTTAAAGTAGGTGGTTGGAACAAAACCGGGAAATACTTGAATGCAGGAAAAATCAGTTTTAAGAGCTAGTTAATGATTGAAGGTTGTAACAACACACTTAATGTTCAGTTACATCTTTCTTTTAAATCATTGTTAATAGCATTCAAGTGGTTTGAATTGTGTATTCAATCCCTTAGTAGTATAACTACTAGCTCTTTTGTGGTTCCATATACACCAAAAACTTGACAGCTTCTCCATCTCCATAAGCTTACACACACACAAGTCCGATCAAATTATCAGGCAAGTTCGTCATCTCCGGCAGTACTCCTGCTCCGGCCGTTGTACCCTGGGAAACAACCGTGGTAATTGACACGGAATTGTTTTAAGGGAATCGTGTTCAACGTACACGAGACTCGGCCTACTTGTTTATTGATTCTGTCTAAAAGTTTAGGTTCAGGTGCTTCTCAATTTTATCATTAATTCCATTGTTGATTTCTTCCTGTTATTGTTGATTTGAATTTCCTTATAAACGGTATCCTTTTCTACAATCTTAAAACAATTCCGTGTCACCGTTTATATGGAATAAAACGATTTGGATTTAAACCAGTTTCAATTTGGATGTATTCTTAAAAACGTGTATCTGATCTTGTTTGTTACAAACAAGTCTGTTTGAATTAGTTTTGTGAAACACATATTATTAACAGGTTCAGTTCTGAATCTTATATTTGTGCAGATTTTATATATTGTATTGTATGTTATAAACTTGTCATCTTCAAATTGTTCCTAACAAGTTCTTTGGAGATTATAATACGGAGTATACAACTTTTGTCAAGATTTTATTTCTCTTATCCAAACAGCCCCTTAACAGGTTTTTAGAACATCGTTTATGCACATATTAACTGTCCAAATAGCCCCGTAAAAGGTGTGTTATTTCTAGGATGACACAGACGAGGGTTGACTTTGGCTGCGATTGCTTGATATAATACACCACTTACTAATTTTTTTACCCTATAACAGCTGTAATCTATTATTTATTTAGTTAACCAGCATGAAGAGTACGTGACACACAGTGACACAAATTATGCAAACTGTCCCAAGTAGAGCAAGAGAAAGCTGTTGTTTCAAGTCATAAATTGATTATGCTAAACAAAAGGAATTGCGTATATGGTTTGTCTACATTTAGTGTCTAAACTGAATGTCGTTCCACAATAGAGGAGTGATGGTTGGATGGAAGTCAAGGTATTGGAGTTTCAAACCGAAATGATTTCTATGCATCTTAGGTTACAGCATCCTGGTAAAAAGGGTCTTAGTGGGCTTGTGGTACAAAGCATTGAGATTAGACCCATATAGATCCTTCCTTTTCAATGCAATTCTTTTTAAGTGTGCACAATAAGTTTGTTTTGTATAACCTTTGTAAATTGTAATGAAATACAGAGTGAACCTAAATTCTGTTCGAGCATTTGTATATTTTACACTCTGATCATTTTAAATCTTGTGATACCACGAAGGAAACAATAAAAGAAATAGAGTTGAACAACATAAGTAATATTGTTGCACCGAGTTCAATGAAAGGATATATATATTCCTTAAACATCTAGTCTAAGAGTCTAAGACCCATATAGCTTCAATCGCATTTTGAAGATCGTGCTATATTTAATCCGTGCTCTGCTTAATTATGTGTGTCTTAGATGTTTCAAATTATGCGTGAGCATGGTTCAATTTGGGCCGGTTTTTATCCAAAACCAAAACCGAACCGAACTTTTCGGTTTTTATAACACCCAAAACCGAAGCCGGCCGGCCTTTTCGGTTTGGCCTCCTCGGAATTATCAGAATAATATCGAAATGGAGCGTAGATTCGAAAGGGGTTAAATCCATGTCAAAATGGATTAAAAAACATTGGGTTATGGCTTTCACGGCTACGAACAAAACATTGTCCATAGAAAAGTGAATGTTTTTGTTAAGGACATATGGAAACGGAGGCTACCGTTCGCATGGAGCATGATAGAAAAGGTATCGATCTTGATTCTATTCTTTTACCGTGTTATGAAATCAGTCATTTTAGTGTTTTGTGAGAAAGCGTTACATGTGTGGGGTAGAAGTAGAATTTTTAGTTGGTCAGGAATTGGTCTCGTAAACGTGTCCATGAGATGGGTTATGAGGACTAAAATGATAGGAAGACTATTTTTTAATCACCATGCATCAACTTAAATTTCAACGCATTAATTCCACCAATTGTCTTGGTCTCGCAAGAGCATATAATGGCTATCGATAAACTCGTGAGGAGTGTATTATTTGAAACTAAATATATTTCATTTATTAAAATATTACAACTAAACAAATGTTGTCATTTTGTGTAGACACCATATTTGAATGAGAAAGAGCAAAATGGACAAAACAACCGTGGGACTGGCAAAAGTAGGACCCTCTAAAATGGACAAAATGGACAAAACAACCGTGGGACTGGCAAAAAAACCAATTGGCTAGAATTATTGATTAAAGAAATTTCACCTACCATATGCAAATAAGACTTGACTTTTTGCATCTCATCCCAACTTCATCTTTGCTATATTAACATCTCACTTATTAGTTGAGTTCCACACTTGCAATTTCTCAAAACACTAGATTTGATTGTTCTCATTAAATCATTCTTTCACAAACGTGTGTATATATATATATATATATATATATATATATATATATATATAATGGATTCCGCCATGAAGGAGTTTGAACATCTTGTAGTCAAACTGGAGGAGGTCAAATCAGCCACTGACAACTTTAATGACACCAAAATTATCGGAAAGGGTGGTTTCGGATATGTATATGAAGGAGAACTATCTCAACGAAGGGGGAAAACTAAGGCGGCTTTTAAGCGTTTAGATCGTAAACACGGGCAAGGTGACCCTCAGTTCTGGAAGGAGATCATGATGCTTTCCCGTTACACCCATGAAAATCTCATCTCTCTCCTTGGATTTTGTGACGAGGGTGGTGAGAAGATATTGGTGTACGAGCATGCATCTAATGGCAGCCTTGATCGCCATTTGAGTTCCACTACTCTCACGTGGACTCAACGTATTAGGATATGCCATGATGCTGCAAAGGGACTATGTTACCTTCATGAGGATAAGGGTAATCACCACAGAGTTCTTCACAGAGATATAAAAAGTTCCAATATTCTATTGGACGAGAACTGGAAAGCTAAAGTCTCTGACATGGGACTGGCAAAAGTAGGACCTGCTAATCAGTTTACGTTTTTCATCACCGATATTGTGGGTACATTTGGTTACATCGATCCAATGTATCTGCGCATGGGCTTTCTAACGAAAGAGTCTGACGTATACTCTTTCGGTGTTGTCCTTTTTGAAGTATTATGCGGAAGACTATGTTTTGATTATAGCAATGCTCATAGTGGGAATATAGTGCATATCTGGAAACAAAGATACGAAGACAACAAGTTAGACGAGATTATGTTTAAAGATGATCTTTTGCAAGCATTGCATCATAGTTCTTTGGAAGTGTTTTCAGAGACCGCCTTTCAATGTTTGCAGGAATCACGTGAAAAGCGACCAAAGATGTCTGATGTTGTGGAAAAACTAGAGATAGCACTCAATTCTCAGGAGCTTGCTGGTTTCATACAAAACGAGTATCAAGAGATAGTTAAGGACGTGGTACCTCATCTGATCTACAGATCCGTAGAGGAACTCAAAGTGCTTCTCTCCAAAGGAGTCCACCTTAATGGGGGCAAAAAGGTAATTAACTACTCTGCTTGAAGTTTCTTTTTAATATTTTTTTTGAGAAATGGCAAATTTAGATTTATAAAATGTTTGATTAATTATTTTTTTGAACTTTATATGATTAATACAAAATAAATATTGTGTAGGTAGTATCACCCTACATTAGCTTTTTATTCAGTTTAGTATGTGCGAAAAAGTGGTAGCAGTTTTCATTAGTATCAAGTTAATAAAAATAAGGGGCAATTAATTATCTAGTCCTGTGGTTAAAAGTGTTGGGCTTTTGAATACTCAAATGAGTGACTTTCTGGAAATAGCCCTAGCGACCGACGACTTTTATTTGAAGGTGACATGTGGCACCAACAAAAGTGGCGCCCAATCATTAAAATGGTACTTGTGTAATAGCCCACTATATGTACTTTTTAAGCGACTTTTTTACAGCGACTTTTCATACATTAAGCGACCTTCTATTTTGTCTTTTTCCAGCCAAAAAGTCAAACTTCGAAAAACTTTATTTTATTCTTTTTGCCCCTTCCCAATGTTGAGCGACTTTTTTTACTTTGAGCGACTGACGGCTTGTACTTTGAGTGACTTTTTTTACCTTCCACCTTTTTGTACTAGTGTCATTACCTTTGTACTTTTCAACTTTTTTTACTTTTAACCTTTTTGTACTTTTCACCTTTTTGTATTATTTTTTAAATACTTTTTAAAATACTTTATAAACACTTTTTTATTTCAAAATCATGAGCGACTTGGGCCCAATTACTTTGACCCAAATTTAAAAGGCCCGGCCCAATTTATGCCCTGATTCTCATATTGTAAACCCAATAACTAAACTAATTCGGAACTTTATTTTTTAATGGACGTGTAGTGGCTGTCTATAAATGAGAAGGGGGAACATATTGAAAGGATTTACATTGAAGCCTGTCTCAATCCCTATGTCAGGTTACAACATCTGTCACATATTGAAAGGATTTTCTATTCCTATCCCTTTGATTTGGAACACGGAGTGAGTTCTGCATTTAGTGAAAGTTCAATAACTTATTTAGTTTGTCATTCTTTAATTGCAGATTTCCAGGGGGGCGATGTTACGAATATACAGATAAATTCAAAGCACGTGTGAGAGCTGAATACTTGACACCTCATATCTCATACACTCTCAACCTTATCTTTCGATATAAATATGAATCAGATGTCAATTCATATAACCCCCTGAGATACAAAATAGATGGAGAGGCAAAAGTTTTCATGATTAACCCTTCTACACATATGAGAGAAGATGGATGGTTCATTGTTCCATTGTATCATTTTACAAGCCAACACAAAACTGTAGACCTTCAATTTGAGTTTGAATACCGTTCCAGTCTACTAGTCGCTGGCATCGAGTTCCAACCATCTGAAGAAAAAGTAAGCAGTTTATTGTCAATGGTTATGCTTTTATTAAAATATTTAAAGAAAAAAATGAAACATTTCCGCAATGTATGGCTCACTTGCTTTGATATGTCATTATATAGGTGCAACTTCCATCGTTTGAAGAGTACCAATGCATAATCGAGGCTGCCTCGCAATCTCTGTTCTACACATCCCTTCAGGAACTAAAACAGATTCTATCCAAAGGAGTCCACCTTAATGGATACAAAACGGTATTCAATTGGCTATGTCTATTTATAAAGATAATCTGAGTAGAACTAATTCCCAACTTACTAATTATGCAGTGGTTTTCAATTAATGAGAAAGGAGAACACTGTCACATGATATCCATGAAAGACTGTTTGATTCCAAATGAAGATTCCACTCCTCAATATGAATCTCATACCAAGTCAAGGTGACTTGTCATACTCAGACTTATCCCTATTGTCTCATAAGTATTTATAAATTGACGCATCATTCTTTGCTTCTTCTTCTTCTTCTTCTTCATGCAGATTTCCAGCAGGCTTTTATCTAACAACAAATAAGGGATTCAAAACACATGTGAAGACCCAATTATTGTCTCCATCAATCACATACACCGTTAACCTTGTATACTACAGTTACTCTAACTCAAGTGATGAACAAGCGTACGTAGACCTCAAGTACAGATTAAGAGGGGAGACAACAACTTCTGTTGTGTACCTTGCAAATCGGAGACAAGATGATTGGTTGCATATGGCTGAATTGTTTCAATTCACTGGCGATGGGAGTATTGTTGATCTTGAAATTGATTTTGACGATCATGGATCCAATCTACAAGTAGAAGGCATCCTGTTTCAGCCTCTGGAAAAAGTAAGCAGACATATACCGGTTTAATCATCATAGTCAATTTTTAATTATCACTTCATAATTCTTACAAAACAGGTAAACAACTACTATAAGCATTTGAATTAACAGTGCCAAAAAGGTTGGGTCTGGTAATAGGTCGAGATTGGTTGGGTCAAAATGGGCCATTTTTGGTTCTGAGTCGGATGTATGGGTTGAAAATGAACTGCGAATGGAATTTT
The DNA here is from genome assembly GCA_021014915.2 of Artemisia tridentata subsp. tridentata. Classification (NCBI taxonomy): domain Eukaryota; kingdom Viridiplantae; phylum Streptophyta; class Magnoliopsida; order Asterales; family Asteraceae; genus Artemisia; species Artemisia tridentata. The sequence goes on from CP139505.1 coordinate 56,577,570, forward strand.
GGATTTCCTTAAAACTGATAAATAGACAAAGGAGATCGATACAAATAATAGTTATGAATACAAATTTTTATAGCTAAAATTAAAACTAAAACTGGTAAACCAATTACTTTGTAATAGGTGGAAGATCAAGTATCAAAGGATGACAAGGTGGAGAATATCCAAACCATATCAAATTCAGATTCAGATAGTCTGATCCGAACAACGAAAGAGAAACTCTACTCAATTTTCAAAAGAAGGTCCCTAATCGACAATGGTCAACAGGTATACTTTATAGGAATTATAAGACTAATGTCCTTATTTCGAACCTAATTTAAGTGTAATATTCCTTACACTTGCATATCCTTATGGATTGATGGTGGCTCTCTGTTGATAAACATGGGAAGAAATGTTTAATGCTATCTGCAAAAGCGACTTGGGTAATAGATGACAAGAACTCAGCTTTCGAGTCTTCCCATGAATCAAGGTTCTTTCTCTATTTTTCCTAGCCAGTTTTCCTGTAATAGTTTATATGTTATTCATATGTCTGCATCACTTTGCCACTACCTACGAATACAGACACCTTTGTGAAGAAATTTAATATATTTATAATTTTTTCTCTTGCACACAACTGAGTTACTATTAATATTGGCCAAAATATGTAGAATCTAGTTTGGTAATTCTTATTTACCTTAAGTTGCGATCTATATTTTTATAGACTAGTATTGAAATCTATACAATAAGCAATTCATCCTACACAAGTATCTTCACAATCAAAACCATCACTAGAGATTAATCCTTGTTTCCTATATCAGACTTCTAAATATTCATGCCCACATTACACATTTTTGCTACATGGAGGTCTGCCACAGTTTGCTTCACCTTAAAATCATTAGCTTAAGCTTTATAGTGTCATTATTTTTTGCATACAGCACTTCCCAACTCATTTTTTCATCTCTGAAATTATGTAATCTCTTTCCTGCCAAATGAAGTATACAGCAGCAGCAAGTACTAGTAATCTAAGGATGCTCCCTATGTCGTTTCACATGTTCTAGGAACAAAATTTTGAATAATATTTTTCCAATCATTAGGCAACCCATTCAGACCCATCATTATTAGCAACTTGACCCATATATTATGTGCAAAAGGGCAGATGATAAAAAAGATGAGAATGTTCTTCACAGATATTAATATATTTGGCATACCATTACTGCACTTATCCCCGTTCATAGGAGATTTGTATGTCTAGTATTACACTGAGAGTACCATACCAAGTAAAACCACTGCACTTTTGGAGTCTGAGCTTTAATAGGTTTCCATAAATGTTTATCAACAAACAGGACTTCTTTACCTTTTGGGTTTTTCACAAAGGATTAGTATAGGCTCTGAGATGCTTGTAACTTGAGGATATATTGTATGCCACTCCGGAGGCCACTTTCATCTTCCATCTTTGATTATAGCCGCATACAAGCCACATTGAATTGGATTACCCGTTCCTAATTTATGGACAATATGAGACTTCACTCACCTCCAACAAGTTCTTTCGTTCCCAATTGTCTAAATTCTCGTGTTTAACTTCCCAAACACTTCTGTCTTTTGACTCCATTGTGTGACTCCATTATATTCCATAAATGGGTCAAAACGGGTAATAGTTAAGAAAGACACTTTATTACACTACAATATTCTTCTGCCTTTTAACTCCAATGTGTGACTCCATTATATTGCATAAATGGGTCAAAACCGGTAATACTTAAGAATGACTCTTTATTACACTGGAATATTACATGAATGCTTGATTATTATAGCTTTATTCCATATCAATCTCTTTTATAAGTCTATTCTAGGAAGCATGAATACAGCAATCAATTCTGAAAAGCCTTGAAAAAAAGAGCCCTAAATGTTGAATTTTGTACCCTGACGATATGCGAAATCATTGCCTGACTTTTCTTTGGTGTGGGATGGCATGGAAATTTTCCATTGACCAATTCCGCTCACTTTAAATGGTATCACTGTTTGAAGCTGGCATGTCGTTCAGTTTACCCATAGTGAATGAGAAACCCCATATTGAGCCTTTCATTTGATAGAAAATATTAGCAAGTCCACCCATTAAATAATGAACAATAAACAACTTAACTCATTAGTTGGCTTTGACTACTTGTATGCCTTAAAAACTTTCTGAATCAATTACATATTAGATGAGTTTCTTGCTTCTGCAGATTTGGAGAAGTCCGTGTAATAACTGCTGGCGACAAATTTGAACTTGTGAATGAAATAAAACCCGAAGTGCTATTAGCTGATACAACATATGCAAGTTACTTTGTCTACAAGTTACCACAAGACCAGTCTACATTTGAGGATCCTCTGAAAGTGAAAAATGATGAGAATAGTTCTAGGGAGGCATGGTTTGTCTATTTAGTAAGCCCTCCAGGTACCCCAATTATCAAACCAAAGTTTGATGAAAACAGTTACAACCCACTAAACAGACACAATCTAAACGCTCTTCCACGACAGAGGAGTGATGGTTGGATGGAAGTAAAAGTATGGCAGTTTTATAACAGGATGACTCCTGAAACAGTTTCAATGCATCTTAAGTTAGAGCATCCCGTTAAGAAGGATCTTAGTGGGCTTATCATACATGGGATTGAGCTTAGACCCATTTAGATTATCTTCTTATATTGATGATGGAGCCATGGAGGTATCTGCAAGATTCAAGTACATGTAAAAATATATTTTCAAGTTGAAGTTTTTATTTGGTAATATAGTTTGCATTAATTAATTAAATATAAAGTCAAGTTTTCATTTATGGGAGATGTAGCTAAAACAGAAATCCAATTTCTGCAAAATGGTAACGGGTCAAGTCCCAGGTCAGGGTGAAGAAGATCATTGCTTTGACAGTTTTAAATAAAATGATAAAGTTGACAGACAATTGCATTTGCTTACGGTTTTGGTGTACAGTCACTGATTTTGTATATTTACAACTGTCAACTCTGCAAAGTATGAGACGAGACAAAAATAGTTCCTGAAAAAAGATTTACTCATTTGTTACTATCACTATGTTGAACATAGGGGTAGGGTGTTCACAATTCGGTTTTATTCCGAAAGTCAAACAGATTTAGAACCGCACCTATTTCTGAAAACGGGTTTTGGAACAATAAATGAAGTAAGTGTTCGATAAAATGCTCAAGTGAAATTTGACTTTTATGTCTGAAGAGGTATATACTCATTTTACTCTTTAATTGAGAATACAGTTTGTTAATAACGGTTTCCATTAGCTAGGGTGTTGTATGGACGAGAGTTACACGACATACGGAGTATATGCTACATTGGGGTACATATTTAAATTTGATACAAGTTAAACTGATCTATACAATGCCTATCAAATGTTCGATAGGATGTGTAGCACAACTAACTGCGTTATTCTGTTCGTGAATGGGCTGTAAGTTCCTGTTTTCTTTTTCATCTTTTTTTATTGGTTATGTGATGGTAGCAGCCGCAACACTATTTTGAAATCTTCCTTTCTACATTTCAGCTTCCTTGTTGATTATCATCTAAGTTGTTTAGATAATAATCATAATTATAATGCTATGCTACATATTTTAAACGCTTTGTGGTCTTTTTTTAACACTTCATCAAATGAGCTAGTGGTTTATTACTTTACTGTAATTATTGATGGTTCCACTTACTTGGATATGTCATTTACAGGTGGACCTTCAGGTGACTGAAGAGTACCAAGACATAGTCCAAGCTGCCTCACACTATCTGTTCTACAGATCCCTTGACCAACTTAAACTGATTCTCTCCATAGGAGTCCACCTTAATGGATACAGATGGTAATTAATTGGCTACGTTTATATATACTCCCTACTCGTTAAGGTTTTGTATTATATTTTTAAGAAAAATAAATTGAGCGTTACTAATTCCCAACTTACTAATTATATAGTGGTTTTCACTGAATGAGATAGGACAACACTGTCACATGATATCCATGGAAGATTGTTTGATTCCAAATGAAGATTTCGCTTCTCAATACAACAATGATCATCGGTCAAGGTGACTTGTCATACTCAGACTTATCCCTATAGTTTCATAAGAGGGGAGGCAACAACTTCTGTTGTGTATGTTGCAAATAAGAGAGATGATGATCCGTGTTATATGGCTGATTTGTATCAATTCACTAGCGATGGGAGTATTCTTGATCTTGAAATTTTTTTTGAAAATTCTGGAACCAATATAAACGGAGTAGAAGATTACAAATATTGGTTTAATCATCTTAGTCAACTTTTAATTATCATTTTATTATTCGTACGAAACAGGTAAATAACTACTTTAATCATTTGAATTAACAGTGACAAAAAGGTTGGGTCTGGTAATAGGTCGAAATTGGTTTTGGTCAAAATGAGCCATTTTTTGTTATGAGTCGGACGTACAGGTAGAAAAATGAACTGCAAATGGAATTTTTGATTTCCTTAAAACTGATAATTAGTCAAAGGAGATCGATACAAAATTTATAAAAGTTATGAATCAAATTTTTTATTGCTAAAATTAAAACTTGGTAAACCAATTACTTTGTAAAAGTAGGTGGAAGATCAAGTATCAAAGGATGACAAGGTGGAGTATATCCAAACCATATCAGAGTCAGATTCAGATAGTCTGATCCGGATAACGAAGAAGAAACTCTACTCAATTCTCAGAAGAAGGTCCCAGATTGACAATGATCAACAGGTATACTTTATAGGAATTATAAGCCTGCTGTCATTATTTCGAACCTAATTTAAGTGTAATATTCCCTACACTTACATGTCTTTATGGATTCATAGTGGTTCGCTGTTGATAAACATGGGAAGAAATGTTCAATGCTATCTGCAAGAGCAACTTGTGTAATAGAGGATAAGAACTCAGCTTGCGAGTCTTCCCACAAATCAAGGTTCTTTATCTATTTTTTGATTTTTTTCTAGCCAGTTTTCCTGTAATCCTTTATATGTTATTCACATGTGTGCACCACTTTGCAACTACCTTAGAATACAGACACTTTTGTGAAGAATTTAATATATTTATGAATTTTTCTCTTGCACACAACTGAGTTTATTATTAATTTTGGCAAAAATATGTAGAATCTAGTTTGTAATTCTTATTTACCTTAAGTTGCGATCTATTTTTGTATAGACTAGTATTGAAATCTATACAATAAGCAATCCATACTACACTAGAGAGTAATGTCAACAATTCTCTCTGGCTTCAAAGAACACAGCTCGATGTATTAATCCTTGTTTCCTCTATCAGACTTCTGAATATTCATGCCCACACATTACACAACTTTTGCTACATTGAGGTCTGCCACAGTTGGCTTCACCTTAAAACTCATTAGCTTAAGCTTTATAGTGTCATTAATCCTTGCTTACAGTACGTCCTAACTCATTTTTTCATCTCTGAAATTCTGTAATCTCTTTCCTGCCAAATGAAGTATACAGCAGCAACAAGTACAAGTTAAGGATGCTCCCTATGTCGTTTCACATGTTCTAGGAACAAAATTCTGAATAATATATTTTCAATCATTAGGCAACCCATTCAGACCCATCATTATTGGCAACTTGACCCATTTATTATGTGCAAAAGGGCAGTTGATAAAAAAGATGAGAATGTGCTTCACAGTTATTAATATAATGGGCATGTCATTACTGCATTTATCCCCATTCATAGGAGATTTGTATGTCTAGGATTACACTGAGAGTACCAAACCAAGGAAAACCACAGCACTTTTGGAGTCTGAGTTCTAATAGCTTTCCATAAATGTTTATCAACAAACAAGACTTCTTTACCTTTTGAGTTTTTCCATACCTTTTGAGATGCTTGTAACACAATAGCTATTACATCTTCGATTATAGCTGCACACAAGCCACATTGAATTGGATTACCCGTTCCTAATTTATGGACAATATGAGACTTCACTCACCTCCAACAAATTCTTTCATTCCCAACTGTCTAAATTCTCGTGTTTAACTTCCCAAATACTTCTGTCTTTTAACTCCATTGTGTGACTCCATTATATTCCATAAATAGGTCAAAACGGGTAAATACTTAAGAAAGACACTTTATTACACTGCAATATTCTTCTGCCTTTTAACTCCATTGTGACTCCATTATATTGCACTAGTTGGATACCCGCGCACAGCGGCGGCGATAAATATAGTTATATTATAAATATAGTAAATGAATTGCTAGCCCAACTCTCCCCGCAATTCCCGACCCGCTTAGTGAATTCGTTTCACAACACTCCGAATATATATGTGTTAGTTGTATGTGTTTGCTTGGGTTTCCCGTAACTTTCCCGTGACATCATTATTCCCGCATATAGAAAGACCCTCGCAATATCTTACTCGTCAAACACTCCCCCCAAAAGTATATGATTTTGACGAATCAAGATTGTATTGATTGAAATAAAGGTTAAAATTGTAAAAATTTGAATCAAAATAAAATAAACTCACTAAAAATGTAAAAGCTAAAAACTCATAAAAATATATCAAAATGGATGTTGAATTAAAGAGCACAAAATTTTAAAAAATATGGTGAAATTAGATCATAAAAAAAATAAGTAGATAAAAAGATATTTCAATTAAAAAATAAAGGTGATTTTTTAGTTGAGAAGTGACACATGTCACTCCATGATTGGAGCTACTTATCTTAATTTTTGGTGGAGCCCACAACTTAAATGTCTTATATAATAGTATAGATAAATGGGTCAAAACGGGAATACTTAAGAAAGACTCTTTATTACACTGCAATATTCCATCTTAGCTTGATTATTATAGCTTTATTCCATATAAATCTCTTTTATAACTGTTCTAGGAAGCATGAATACATAAGCAATCAATTTTGAAAAGCCTTGAAAAAAAGAGCCCTAAACGCTGAATTTTGTACCACGACGATACGCCAAAGTATTGCCTGACTTTTCTTTGGTGTGGGATGGCATGGAAATTTTCCATTGACAAATTCCGCTCACTCTAAATGTTATCACTGTTTGATGCTGGCATGTCGTTCAGTTTAGCCATAGTGAATGAGAAAGCCCTTAAAGAGCCTTTCATTTCATAGAAAATGTTAGCAAGTCCACCCTTTAAATAATAAAAAATAAACAGATTAACACATTAGTTGGCTTCGACTACTTGGATGACTTAAAAACTTTCTGAATCAATTACATATTAGATGACTTTCTTGTTTCTGCAGATTTGGAGAAGTCCTTGTAGTAACTGCTGGCGACAAATTTGAACTTGTGAATGAAATAAAACCCAAAGTGCTATCAGCTGATACGACCTATGCAAGTTACTTTGTCTACAAATTACCACTACACAGATCTACTTTTGAGTCTCCTCTCGAAGTGAGCTATAAGTACAATAGTTCCTATCTTCATTATACATATAGCTATTCAGTAAGCCCTCCAAACACCCCAGTCATTGGACAACTTTGATGAAAACACTTACAACCCACTAAACAGACACAAACCAAGCACTCTTCCTCGACAGAGGAGTGATGGTTGGATGGAAGTAAAAGGAGTGGCGAAGCTTGCCAAGTTTTAGTGGGGGGTCGGGATCTAATATACAGAAATTTCACAATTAAAATGGGGGGTCGAAACCTAATATACTAAAATTTTTCTACACGAAAACTATATACCCCTATATCGCAAAAAAAATTTCGGGGGGTCGGCCCGCCCCCCCCCCCCCCCCCCCCCCCCCCCCCCTATAAAGCTTCGCAGATGGTTGGATGGAAGTAAAAGCATGGGCGTTTCAAACCTGGAGAACATGGGAGAATCCCAAAACAGTTTCAATGCATCTTAGATTTGAGCATCCTGGTAATAAGGATCTTAGTGGGCTTATCATACATGGGATTGAGCTTAGACCCATATAGATTCTCTTCTTTTTGTGATGATGGGGGCATCTGCAAGATTCAAGTACATGTAAACCCATCATATAGTTTGTTTTCATTGAATGTTAAAAATATATTTTCAATTTGAAGTTTTTATTTGGCCTTTTTTGCCACTAATGCAGGGAATTTATTATTTGGTAATATAGTTTGCATTAATTAATTAAATATAAAGTTAATTTATCATGGGAAAATTGTCTAAAAATACTATCAACTTGCCACTTTTTCCTTTTGTATGCTATGAACTTTTTTTTTCCTATTGTAGCAACACACTTTCTTAATCTTCCTATTGTAACAACTAATGGGGCAAGTTGATAGTATACAATAGGAAGATTAAGAAAGTGCGTTGCTACAATAGGAAGAAAAAAAAGTTCATAGCATACAAAAGGAAAAAGTGGCAAGTTGATAGTATTTTTAGACAATTTTCCCATTTATCATTTATGGGAGATATAGCTAAAACAGAAATCCAATTTCTGCAAAATGGTAACGGGGTCAAGTCCCAGGTCAGGGTGTAGAAGATCATTGCTTTGACAGTTTTAAATAAAATGATAAAGTTGACAGACAATTGCATTTGCTTACGGTTTTGGCGTACAGTCACTTATTTTGTATATTTACAACTGTATCAACTTTGGTCAACTCTGCAAAGTATGAGACATGACAAAAATAGTTCCTGAAAAAAGATTTACTCATTTGTTACTATCACTATGTTGAACATAGGGGTAGAGTGTTCACAATTCGGTTTTATTCCGAAAATCAAACAGATTTAGAACCGAACCTATTTCTGAAAACGGTTTTTGGAACAATAAATGAAGTAAGGTGTTTGATAAAATGCTCAAGTGAAATTTGGCTTTTATGTCTGAAGAGGTATATATTAGCTAGCGTGTTCTACGGATGAGAGTTACACGACATACATGCTATATTGGGGTACATATTTAAATTTGCTACAAGTTAAGCTGATCTATACAATGCCTACCAAATGTTCGATAAGATGTGTAGCACAAGTCAACTAACAGCATTATTCTGTTTGTGAATGGGCTGTAAGTTCCTGTTTTCTTTTTCTTCTTTTTTATGGTTATGTGATGGTAGCAACCGCAATGCTATTTTGCAATTTGCCTTTCTACGTTTCAGTTTACTTGTTGATTATTGTCTAAGTTGTTTAGATAATAATCATAATTATAATGCTATGCTACATATTTTAACGCTTTGTGAGCTTTTTTTTAACGCTTCATCAAGTAGAACATAAACTCTGTTTCGCTATGTATTTGCATATATGAAGTTATGCTGGGATTTCACTATTTCAGACCCTCGAGGCTTCATAGGTATAGCAAGTACAACAGATTAGCTGTGGTATCTTTTCTGTTTAGACATGTAATCTCGGTGTCATATCATTCTCCTCCTCTTTGTCCTTCTCACCATATTTACCCCCGTAATGGTTGTCATCTTCTTTAGCATTTAACTATACTCCAGTTAAACTCACACATAACTCACAACGACACTCTCACACCAAGACAATTTTTTTTTAATCGGTGGTTTGCACAACTGATTTCCTTTCTTTTGGCCTTCAAGCGTGACCCAAGCTCTCTCGTAATCGATTTTACACGTGCTAAGGGGCAACCATTACAACTGGTCTTAAAAAAGAAAAAGAAAAACACTTGTGTCATAATGTTGCTATTACATTTGAGGCCATAACACCGGGCGTGGCCGGGGTGGTGGCAACACCAGTGTTATTTCACCATAACATCTATAAACACAAATCATACCACATGGTCTTAGAGATCATAATTTTATGTTAACTTATTTGGAGTAACTGTAATACGATATTTATTAACTAGTAATACTATATAGTAAATTCCATAGTTGTCAAAATCGCGATCTTGACGATCCTACGATCCTACACACAAAAAACGATCAGGATCTTAACAAGATCGTAATTCTCGTAGGATCGTATCAGGATCGTAGGATCACACGTAGGATCGTAGGATCGGATCGTAAGATCGTAGGATCGCCTATATTTTTTTTTTTTTTTTTTTTTTAATTTTGTTTTTAATCTTTTTCTATATTAACTTATTGTGTATAAGTCCATGTCTTAAAGTCTAATGACTAAGAATTCTTCATGAAAGCTATTATTTTGATGTTGTTAATTGATTGTCTTTTGTAAGATTAATGAGTGTCAAATCATTATGCTTTTATGGACTACTTAGAAATAGTTTATATGTGTCTTTTTGGGTTTATTATTAAAAACGATTTCGTGCTTTGTAACATGTTAGAAGCTTGTTTTTGAAGTAAACCAACTAGATACTTGATCCATTTTTGTTCATAATTTATTTTATGTTTCATATAAAAGTCACAAAATCACGTACCAATAAATTAACACTATATTTTTTCATTATTCTAAATGTTATCACGAAAAACCTATAATAAAAAACATTGAACAAGAAGTAGATGCACGTATGTAGTAACTTTGTGCAAGTGAGCATTGCAATATATCTAATATTCTACTACTAAGGTATTTGAACATATAACTTTTTCTTGTATCATCCCTTTAAATTCTATCATATATTACATAAATATATAAAACTACAACCCCTATAAAAAAAATGTATACATTTTCAGCGGATCTTACGATCCCGATCCGATCCTACGATCACGATCTTGCAAAGCCGAAAACGATCCTGAAAACCTTGCTATATATTACGGAGTATATCTTATGAAAATTCAATTATTAGTTAGACAATATATGTTAAGGCAAAATAATTTGTTAACCGGGTTTGATGTTATTGTAACTTGCGAGCTACGTCTGTTTTTTCTGTTTCAGCAAATTCATTAACCTCTATAATCATGTCACATTTAGTTCTAGATTTGGCTATGTAACGCTTTTGAGATTGAAATTTGAAGTTTGCCATGACAGTGACTAAAAAGAGATACAGTAATAATTATAGCAACAAGCAGTAAGGTCATGATAACTTGTATGTCTTGCGGAACTTTATTTTTAAACAAAGTTGCCAATAAAGATGGGCACCCATGCCTTTAGCCAAAAGATTGCGTTCGCAAATAAAGACGGTTATGGCCGTATGGATGTCTTCAGCCAAAATATTGTGTTTGTAGTTGCTATGCCCATACAAACAACATATGAGCAACTCGTGACATGTATTATGACAAGCAACAAAAAAAGCCTACTTTAAACAATATTACCCTCATGCCTTTAGTAAGTTTCAAACTCGCAACTTGTTGGTTAAATAATAAGAAGATATGGGTAAATGTAAGACCTAGCTAGTAACACTAGTACAATCGAGACCACCGGCGTCGACTTTTTTTCAACCGTGCCGACGTCATGACGTCGGCAACATACCTTCTCGACGTCATGTCGTCGGCACGAACTAGTCGACAGAGCCACGTCGGCAACGTCCATACCGACGAATGACGCCGACGACAGCGTGGGACCCACATGATTTTCGGTCAAACGTTTGTTTTTGCTCGACAATGTGTTACCGACGCCAAGTCGTCGGTAAAATAATAAATATTTAATGGCTTAATTAGATTAACTAATTAAAGTCAACGAAAGTCAAATATTAACGTAAATTACGCCGACGACATTTTGTCGATATAATTTACGATAGTCAAAGAAAAGTCAACAAATTGAAAAATGGTGCCGACGCCCGTTTGTCGGTATCGTTTGCAATAGTCAACGAAAGTCAACAAAATTGTAAAATGTTGCCGACGTCATATGGTCGGTACGGTTTGAAATATCCAACATTTTTATTATTCTACCGAAGACATTTTGTCGATAGCATATGAATGCATATATTTTAGCGACGACATGGTGTCGATATGGAAGTTTTATTGCAGTTGCGCAGCAGCCTGCGCAGCTGCACTGCCCAGATTTTTGCCGCAAAAATGTGCAGCAAAAATCTACCAATTCCAGTTTCATACCTGCTCTTATAAACCACACATTCCAATACAAACAACGGCTAAAACGGCTATAAAGTTTATAACGGCTATATATAACCACTAAACACTTAATAAACTTTACAAAACGGCCATAAACATTGTAACACCCTCAAAATACATCATAAAGTTTACAAAATGGGTGTTATAATCGCTAAACCTAGCTACTATATGTACAAATGTTGCAATATCCTAAGTGTTCAAAGATAATAAGATTGGGGTCGTCAAAAATATAGTTCCAGAGACAAAACAACACAAAATAATACCTCTACAGCCCATCGTCGTCATCAGGATCATCATCATCACTCCCGCTGCTAGAGCCACTCCCGCTGCTAGAGCCACTCTCGCCGCCTGAGCCACTCGCGAGAGCGCCTGAGCCGCTCCCTCCCGCGCCGCTCCCACTGCAGCCTCCAGCGTCACCTCGAGAACCAACCTGGGTAAGAAACGCGTCCCAGTCTGGGTTCCTCGAGATATAACGTGTCAACAACTCGAGATTCTTCTCAGTTTTCTTGGCTTTCTTCTTCTCTTTTTTCCTCTTTTTCTCAGCTTCAGCCAGACTCTTTTTAAATTCATCAATCTGCCCCGTAGCTTCAGCAAGCTTCCCTTTAAGCTCGGACGTACCTATAAACGAAATAATCAAAATTTAAAAACGGTCATTTCAATACATATATAAGATGTGTCATTTAATATTATCCAACTGTACATACCTGGTGGAGCTGGAGGCGGCATGTCTACCCGTGGCCTCTTCAAGTAGGGAACCACCTTGCCGACGCCAGGTATATGACAACGCTGCTTTCCCCCGATCACCCGAGCAAATATATCCTCCTCCGTGAGGCACGGCTCGTCTGCCGGCATATCAGATCTAGGCTGCCTCAGCCGGACCATCTCTTCCTGTGTAGTTGAAAAAAAATGAGAAAATTAATATATTAGTCGGGTTAATTACTAGATTATGTTTCAATAAATCACTAAGTGCGTGTTTGGAAAAAAATAAATAAATAAATAAAAAACGATACTTACAAACCGAGCTCTAGCCTCATCCTGCAACCATGCACCATTCTTGAAGTGGGTATCAAGATATGTATCGAACATGGACGGATACTGGTGGTCCTGGCTCCTCTCAAACTGTATAAATATATACACATGCATATAGGATGAAACAAATTAAAATGACAAATCAAACACCATATATATTTTACTTAGTATAAATAATTTTAATTAATATATTATTAAAATTAAATAATCTTATAAAAATAAAATGTGTCTTACATATTCGTGTCGAGATGCCGCAAATGACTTCGAACCGTGGCGGCTGAGAATCTTGTTCTTCTTTCGATTCTCTTTGTTCACAGCCGATCTTTTCTGGGCCGCCTCCGACATGTACAAATCGACATACTTGTTCCACTCAGACATCTCCAAGCTCGGAGGAGGATTTCTTCTGATCTCTTCCACTCTAGTAGCCCCACCCTTTTTTGTAAAGTAATCGTGTTTCATATCATATTTATTGTCACGGTATCGACCAGCGAAATACGATGTGAGCGTCGAGCGAATGGTATCCCAGTCTGGTCTGCTCCTGTGGCGTTCCAAATCGAACATAAGCTGCAATCAAATATAGTTAAAATTAATATAAAGATATAAATAAATAAACAAATTTTAATAAATGTACACATTCAAATAATTAAATATAGAGATATAAATAAATAAGCAAATTTAAATAAATATGCACATTTAAATAAATAAACACGATAACATAACAATATATATAAAAGGAAAATGAAATAACTGACCCCGAGCTGTGGAAGGAAGTCAGCCGTCTTCTCCGGCTCTATATCGTACCAGGAGGCATAGGAGAGCGGCAGCCGCCGAATGAGCTCACCGACATAATTGCTAAACCATGCCGAGTTCGGGCCCACATGAGTGTAAGTCCCCTTATCACCAATCTCAAACTCAATCGACTGTGGGCCACCATCTCTCACGGCGTTCTTGAGCTTCACATTCTTATTTTCTTCGCGTGGGCGCTGCCTACCGCCACTCTGATCTCCCCTACCCCTGCCTCCCCTGCCTCCCCCTGGCCCGACCTCCTCGGCGGGGTCGCCCTGATCCTGCAATTGGAGTGAGTGGAAACGTCATAAAGTAACTTATATAGATATATGTATATGTATGTATATACATATATGTATATGTATATATATATATATATATATATATATATATATATATATATATATATATATATATAATCACACAAAAATATACATATATGTATATATATACATATATAGATATATGTATATATATATATATATATATATATATATATATATATATATATATATATATATATATATATATATATATATATATATATATACACATATAGGTGTATACCTATATGTATATATATATACACATATATCTATATATATACATAATATGTGTATATATATACATATATATATATATATATATATATATATATATATATATATATATATATATATATATATATATATATATATATATATATATATATATATATATATATATATATATGTAATCTAGAAATTCTTACCACCAGCACGGTGCCCGCCCTCAATCTGACGGGTAGGGGAAGGTGGTGGATCACTGGCACCGTCACCACCATGACTGCGCGCAACTGCTGCTGCCATCTGTAAAAGTACAAGTTGAGTAACATATAGAAATTCGGGAACAAATTAACATAAGCATGCACACATTCAAATACATACACATTCAAAAGAAATATACACTTTTAAACAATCCATAACAATTTCATTAAAATAAGTGTCGTTTTACAAGTTACATTTTAAGATCAATCTGCACAATCACAATCACTATCATAAACAACATTAGTCGCATCAACTTCATCATCAGAATTGTTTGCGACTTCATTATCAGAATCTACTAAATCATAAGGATCGTCGTCTTCATCATCAATAAAATCATCGTCGTCATCAACAGGAATGATTGGTGGTGGTGCCTCAACTAACGTTGATTCACCATCGATATTTAAGGTTTCAAGTTCCAAATCATTCAAATTAGCAGACAGTTGGAGATCGGATGAGTTGTTGCCATGTATCACATCATCATCGTCTTCTACCACGATGACATCCCAGGTTGTGTTGTGATTTACTTCTTGGACGACCTTCCAATGGAGTGGTCGTCTGGCAGGATCTTCAAGGTAGAAGACTTGTTTTGCTTGTGTTGCGAGAATGTAAGGTTGATCTTCGAACGCATAGCTACATGCCAAAATTTGTGTCATGTTGTTTCTAGTGGTAAAACGTTGGACTCTACGGTTTTTGTTGCTTAAGTCGAACCACTTAACTCGAAACAACACAACTTTGAACTGGGAATATGCGAACTCCATAATTTCTTCTAGCTGACCATAATACATTTCTCCCTCCTTCTCACCAGGTGAACAAATTCCGCTGTTCTGAGTTGTACGTTTTATATCGCGGCTGTGTACGACAAACCTCACACCGTTGACTACGCAAGAGTTGACTGAGATTGGGGTCGGTGATGGTCCACAAGCCAAAGCGAATAAGTCGGGAGTACAGCTTGGGTCATCGGCTATGTAAAGTTTACGGATCTATGAAAAAAGATAAGAATAGATGGAGATGAGTAATAGTTGTTATTTATACATGGAAATACATACAATAAGTTTACCTTCATCTCAAACCAGCTCGGAAATGCTTGTTGCATGTCGATATGAGGAAATTCCCTGAAAATATTCATGATATTAGAATAAATCGAAAAGATAACTTGGGAAACAGAAATTTCAAAATATAAACGCATACCTCTCGAACTCGTCCATGTACTTGTCGATCTCAGGACTGTTGTGAAGTACATATCATATCACTCTCTTCATTTCTTGGAGACCTAACTTAATCAATGTCTCTTTACCAGAATTGGTACATAGTGATCGGAACACCTGGAAATCACTTGTTGGGCGAGGACGGTCCTGAGATGCAGCGGGATGATTAAATTTTGTCCCAACACCACGAAAATAACGAGAACAGAAAGTTAATGCTTCATCTGCAACATAACCCTCCGCTATTGAACCCTCCGGCTTAGCTTTATTTCGGACATAGTTTTTAAGCTTCTTCATGTATCTTTCAAATGGATACATCCACCGGAATGAAACAGGCCCGCCTTCAATAGCCTCTTCAGGTAAATGCATAACCAAGTGAATCATAATGTCAAAAAAAGCAGGAGGATATATTTGCTCGAGACTGCACAAAATATTGATCAACTGGTCTTTAGCTTTCACCATGTCTTTCACCATCAAAGTTCGGGCGCAAATTTGCTTAAAGAAGAAACAAAGCTCGATCAATGGTGTATAAGTATGTGCGTCCAAGTATTGCTGAAGTCCATAAGGAAGTAACCGTTGCATCATTATATGACAGTCATGAGACTTCATGCCCGTTATACTGTTATCATCTTTGGTCACTTTTGACTTGAACTTGGATCCGAAGCCATCTGGTAGTTTAACTGTTTTGATGTATTGACAGAAGAGTTTTCTTTTATCGGGTGTGAAGGAGTACTTTGCATGAGGCTTCGAGCACTTCCCGTTTTGTTTGTTTCCGAGCCACAACTCCTGTCGAATGCCCAGAGCTTGCAAATCTTGTCTTGCCTTCGCGGTGTCTTTAGATTTGTCATTCATTAACAAGGTGTTCAAGATACTCTCCAACACATTTTTTCGATATGCATGACATCTAAATTGTGTGGTAGAGAAAGAAAAGACCAATATTCAAGATCGTAGAAGATAGACCGTTTAGTCCAGTTCAGCTCGACTGTATGATTACGTTTTATCTTCCCACCCCCATAATCCAGATGTTTCCCCGGCACACGTGTGGGCAATGTCGCAAGTTGAGTCAAGATATCAGCCCTAGTATCTTTTCTAGGAGGATCTCTATAATCGGGTTCACCATTGAATGTCGTACAGTCCCTCCTCCATTTATGGTTTTTTTTAAGAATCTTCTATGACCAACATAAGCTGTTTTGCTTATCACACGCGTAGCCGGAGTGTCTACTTTGCATGTAGGGCAAGCGTAGTAACCTTGCCCTTGCCAACCAGACAAACTACTTCAAGCAGGAAAATCATTGATGGTCCATAAAAGCATCGCTCTCATGTGGAATTGAGTGCCTGTAGCAGCGTCCATAGTCAAGATACCTGGTTTTTTCCATAATTCCACAAGGTCATCAATCAAGGGCTTCAAGTAAACATCGATGTCCTTCGCCGGTGATTTAGGGCCAGGAATCAACAACGTCAGCATCAAAGAAGTCTCTTTCATGCATAACCACGGAGGCAAGTTGTATGTTGTTAATATAACCGGCCACATGCTGTAAGTCTGACTAAGGTTTCCGAATGGATTGAAACCATCAGCAGCCAACCCTAATCGAACTTTTCTTGGTTATATAGCAAAATCCGAATATTTATTGTCAAACTTCTGTCATGCTTTACCATCAACCGGGTGTTGCATCTTACCGTCCGTAGACTTTCCAGTAGCATGCCAAGTCATATGTTTTGCAGTGTGAATAGACTTGTACAAACGTTGTAGTCTAGGAATGATAGGAAAGTAACGCAACACCTTGTTAGGAACTTTCTTCCCCGTTGTTTTATTGTCTTTCCATCTACTCGTTTTGTAAACCGGACAATACTCCAAATCTTCACCATCATCCCCCCGATATAGAAAGCAATCATTTTCACAAGCATGTATCGACTCGTACCCTAACCCGACCTTTTTAAATGTCTTCTTTATATGATAGTATGACGGTGGGAGATTGTAACCTAACCTGGGCGGAAATACCTCCTGGAGAAATTTTAGCGTTTTGTTAAATGAAGTATCACTCCATTTACCGCTGACCTTGAGATGTGTAAACTTTGCCATAAAATCCAATGTTGTCATAAAGTCACAACCCGAGTACAGAGGCTGGTTGGAACTTGCAAGTAACTCTTCATACTCGTTACGCAGAGGAGGTGTCGCTGCTTGAGTAGGCTCGTTACTTGTCTCGCCAATATTTCCATGAGTCGGCTCATTATTCGAAGGAATATCAAGAATATCATTTTGATCATTATTCGGAGGAATATCAAGAATATCATTAAGGCACGCACCCATGTCACTCATCTCACGTTGTGTTGTGTTATCAAGAATATCATATTGATCATTATTCGGAGGATCCGGTTCACCGTGATCCTTCCATTGTGTATAAGTTGGGTCCCACCCATTGTGGCCTATGTGGTATTTAAGACCTTCGAGAGATACCCATGGAACATTACGACAACGACGACACAGACATTTTATGTTTCCGGAACTATTCAATAACGGTTTGCAATGATCGAGGAAGGCGGCAAGACCATCAAGAAATTCTTTTGAACCACGATGCTCTATACGGGTCCAACTCTTATCAATTATCATAACTGCATTTTTATGATGCAATCGGTTATTATATGCACTTAATTAATGATTACGAGTTGTTTTGTTCACCTAGCGCAACTATGGAAGGCAATCCTAACCCACTCTTTGAATGATTTGTCCCATATATGAATGCGTATAACTGATTTACTATTTGAGAAAATTTCGGCAGCATTTCCCCTCAACTCCCCAAATATGTGCATTAAGGACATATTCGTAGGAGTAAAGGAGAAACACTGTCGAAATAATCTCAAATAGTAAATCAGTTATACGCATCCATATTCTAAATGAGACAAAACATTCAAAAAGCAGTCCCAAACAGGGGACTTTCCGAAATTAATTTCTAATAAATTAATTCCGGACAGGTTTTCTATAGGATGATTAACTTCGGACGGGGACTTTCCGAAATTAATCACTAAAATCCTAAAACATTCACAAAAGTCTAACAATATGATAAAGTTATGATAAAGTTAAACAATTAATAGAATATAAATACATGTTACACTTTTGCAATTGATTCACCACAAAACGTTATGATAAAGTCCAAATCACAGTCCATATGATAAAGTCCAAATGTTACACTAATCGAGTATTAATCCCAAACAAGAGCATTCAATTCTTTAACGAAAAATCAGACTCTATTGCAATAGATTTATAAATGATTTTCACGTTTACATGAAATTCAAATAGGACATTCTAAATAGAATGTATATTTATGTTTCTATTACCTAATCAACATATTTAGCAAGAATACTCTAAAATGCTCGAAAAGTTCATGCCCATCCATTTGTTTTGTATCATAACTACGTGTCACTTAACGCCCTATTTGTGCAGAAAATAAGCGGAACATTTCACGCAACATTTCACAAACATTTAGCAGCTAACGCGCCCTACTTCTATCCTACACCAACTGATTTTTAAACACAACATTTCACAAACATTTCACGCAACATTTCACAAACATATATAACAACATACTGTCTCGGCAGTCTCGGGCTCTAGGCTGTGGTCTCGGGCTGCAGTCTCGGGCTCTTGGCTGTGGTCTCGGGCTGCAGTCTCGGGCTGCGGTCTCGGGCTCGGGCTATATTAAAAGAGAGCATATTAATATATAAAAAGTTATAAAAAAACTGTTGTCGGTGACATGTCGTCGGGATACCAAAAGTTTAAAAAAAATAAAAAAGGGACAACATTACCTCTAAGATTAAACAAAATTAACAAAAAACAAAACTAATAAAAATCAAAATTACCTGCTGTGGTGTCTCGGCTGTTTTGTAGAAGAAGAAGAAGTGGGGAAGAAGAAGAATTAAACAAAGGAGGGGTTGAGGAGTGAATTAAACATGAGAGGAGGAGGAGGAGGAGGTGCACAGTGGTGCTCGTGTAGTTGTGGTGGAGCTGTGGTGGAGCTGCGGTGGTGTAGGAGGTGGAGCTGTGGTGTCGTAGGTGGTGGGGTGTAGTGATGGTGGAGCTGTGGTAGAGCTGGAGTAGTGGTAGTGGTGGAGTAGTGGTAGTGGTGCACACTGTAATGATGGTAGTGGTGGAGTAGTGGAGCTGGAGTAGTGGTAGTGGTGGAGTAGTGGTAGTGGTGGAGTAGTGGTAGGAGGTGGAGCTGTGGTGTCGTAGGTGGTGGGGTGTAGTGATGGTGGAGCTGTGGTGGAGCTGGAGTAGTGGTAGTGGTGGAGTAATTGTTAATCGCCGGCGAGATGAAGTCGGTGAAGAATAAAAATTATACGTTTTTTTTTTCTAAGTGTTGACCAGATCTACTTTTGATATAACTTTTAATTTTACCGACGTCATGTCGTCGGTAACGTAAAAGAATTTTGTCGTTTATGGTTTGGCGGGACGTATAAAATTTTGGTGAAAATTTTGGCGGTTATATTACCGACG
The DNA here is from genome assembly GCA_021014915.2 of Artemisia tridentata subsp. tridentata. Classification (NCBI taxonomy): domain Eukaryota; kingdom Viridiplantae; phylum Streptophyta; class Magnoliopsida; order Asterales; family Asteraceae; genus Artemisia; species Artemisia tridentata. Next base: position 56,597,717 of record CP139505.1, read on the forward strand.
ACAAGTCGACGGTAATATTATAAATACTTTTATAAAATTATAAGAAATAGTTTTATAAAATAAAAAAATAAGTAGTTAAATTTTTTATTTATTATAAATACTTTTATAAAATTAAAAAAAAAATTAAAAATAGTTTTATAAAATAAAAAATAAGTAGTTAAATTTTTTATCGTTATACACTAGATGTTTAACGAACGAGCCGAGATGTTATGGTTATACACGAGATGATTAACGAACGAGCCGAGCTGTTATGGTTATACACTAGATGTTTAACGAACGAGCCGAGATGTTATGGTTGTACACGAGATGTTAAACGAATGATCCGAGATGTTATGGTTGTACACGAGATGATTAACGAACGAGCCGAGATGTTATGGTTGTACACAAGATGTTAAACGAATGATCCGAGATGTTATGGTTGTACACGAGATGATTAACGAAAGAGCCGAGATGTTATGGTTGTACACGAGATGATTAACGAACGAGCCGAGATGTTATGGTTAAACACAAGATGATTAACGAATGATCCGAGATGTTATGGTTATACACTAGATGTTTAACGAACGAGCCGAGATGTTATGGTTATACACGAGATGTTTAACGAACGAGCCGAGATGTTATGGTTATACATTAGATGTTTAACGAACGAGCCGAGATGTTATGGTTATACACTAGATGTTTAACGAACGAGCCGAGATGTTATGGTTGTACACGAGATGTTAAACGAATGATCCGAGATGTTATGGTTGTACACGAGATGATTAACGAACGAGCCGAGATGTTATGGTTGTACACGAGATGTTAAACGAATGATCCGAGATGTTATGGTTGTACACGAGATGATTAACGAACGAGCCGAGATGTTATGGTTGTACACGAGATGATTAACGAACGAGCCGAGATGTTATGGTTATACAGGAGATGATTAACGAATGATCCGAGATGTTATGGTTATACACTAGATGTTTAACGAACGAGCCGAGATGTTATGGTTATACACGAGATGTTTAACGAACGAGCCGAGATGTTATGGTTATACACTAGATGTTTAACGAACGAGCCGAGATGTTATGGTTGTACACGAGATGTTAAACGAATGATCCGAGATGTTATGGTTGTACACGAGATGATTAACGAACAAGCCGAGATGTTATGGTTGTACACGAGATGTTAAACGAATGATCCGAGATGTTATGGTTGTACACGAGATGATTAACGAACGAGCCGAGATGTTATGGTTGTACACGAGATGATTAACGAACGAGCCGAGATGTTATGGTTATACACGAGATGATTAACGAATGATCCGAGATGTTATGGTTATACACTAGATGTTTAACGAACGAGCCGAGATGTTATGGTTATACACTAGATGTTTAACGAACGAGCCGAGATGTTATGGTTATACACTAGATGTTTAACGAACGAGCCGAGATGTTATGGTTGTACACGAGATGTTAAACGAATGATCCGAGATGTTATGGTTGTACACGAGATGTTAAACGAATGATCCGAGATGTTATGGTTGTACACGAGATGATTAACGAACGAGCCGAGATGTTATGGTTGTACACGAGATGTTAAACGAGTTATCCAAGATGTTATGGTTGTACACGAGATGATTAACGAACGAGCCGAGATGTTATGGTTGTACACGAGATGATTAACGAACGAGCCGAGATGTTATGGTTATACACGAGATGATTAACGAATGATCCGAGATGTTATGGTTATACACTAGAAGTTTAACGAACGAGCCGAGATGTTATGGTTATACACGAGATGTTTAACGAACGAGCCGAGATGTTATGGTTTTACACTAGATGTTTAACGAACGAGCCGAGATGTTATGGTTATACACTAGATGTTTAATGAACGAGCCGAGATGTTATGGTTATACACGAGATGATTAACGAACGAGCCGAGATGTTATGGTTATACACGAGATGATTAACGAATGAGCCGAGATGTTATGGTTATACACTAGATGTTTAACGAACGAGCCGAGATGTTATGGTTGTACACGAGATGTTAAACGAATGATCCGAGATGTTATGGTTGTACACGAGATGATTAACGAACGAGCCGAGATGTTATGGTTATACACTAGATGTTATGGCGCCAAAACTTCCCTCCAAAAGATCTATTTTTTTTACCATATATAACAGTTAGCAGATCTGCTCTTAACCACACAAACACATTATACACTCTCAAATCCTCACAACCACAAACACACATTGTTATCATGGTGAAGATGGCGGAATTTGAAGCTTTTGCTTGTCCTTGTGGACGAGGAGACGTAATTCTGCGACAATCGCATCGACCTCACTCCCGTGGTAAACAATACTATGCGTGTCCTTTATCCAAGGTGAACAATTACATACTTTTTTGTGTGTTATTTAAATAATTTGGTTAGTCGTTAAAAATTATAGTTTTTACTCTTTAACAGGGTGGGACAAAGGAGTATGGATGCGATTTTTTTTATGGAAGGATGAACGACTAGCCAAAATGACCGCTTCTGTTGGAGCTTCAACGCCTCCAACTCATTCCGCAAGACCATCCACAACTCCAACTCGATACACTGCAGGACCTTCAACATCAAGTCCTGGAAATACAGAGTGCTCAAACTGCATCAAACTGAATCACCAGATAATGGTACTCAATAAAATGCTAGAAGTGTATATGCATCCAAACAAACACACAACTGATTCAGCTGCCTTACTTCACGACCTTTATAATGACATGGTAGGTGATATGGGAAATCTTCGTATGTAGGTTGTTGTTGTTGCTGTTGTTGTTGTTGTTGTTGCTGTTATTGTCGTTGTTGTTGTTTGTTGTGTTATTGTTGTTGTTTAATAAAATGTTGTTGTTGTTGTGAAAACTGATGTCGAACGTGCTTTATATTTTTAATTTGTACGCTTTAATGTTGGAGGCGTTGTGAAAACTTAAGTATCCATCAAGATTCAACCATAAGGGGTCGTTTGGTTTATGATGTCCAAACAGGGCCGTTTGGTTTATGTTGTTTTCTTAACAACAGCCCACAAGAGCCGTTTGGTTTATGCTGTCCAAATAGGGGTGTTTGGGATCTTGTCTCTCTGCCACGGTGCACAGTTCTCATAAGAACCATATTCATCAAAAATTTCCCAGCCCCAATGAAGTATAATTTCATTATACAGGAGCTCGTGTGATAAAGCCTTCGACCATTCCTGTTCCGGCGTTAAACCATCCATTGTTATGTGTGTTTTTTGTGAGAATTTACGTGTTTTGTGATAATTTTATTATATGATATATATATAAGTAAAAAATTGGCGGGGTGGAGGGAAATTTTGGCGGGAAATATCACCGACGACCTGTCGTCGGCATAATAAAGGGGGAAAAACCCCGCCCAATTATTCGCTATTATTCACAAGAGGGAAAAGTCAAAAAATTTGACTTAAATATGTGCCGACGTCATGTCGTCGGCGTCATTAAACTAACGGCAAAACAATTCTTAACCATTCGCTAATCCCACGCTAATCACAATTATTTTTTGGTTTATACTATGTCGACGACATGACGTCGACATAGTTTTGGCGGGTCAAATCGCCGCCCAGGTTTTCGCCAAGTCAAACACTAGAATCATTTTACCCACGAAAAGTCGTCGGCATAATACTGACATAAAAATTCAACGCAACCATGGCTTGGTCAAGTCATTTTTTTGTCGTTTAGCGAATGCTGCCGACGACACTCGGTCGTCGGCACGGTGTCTGTCGCCCGTGCTATGTTTTCTTGTAGAGTAATTCACCGAAAAAAATAGTTTCCAATGGTTATGTGAAAGAGCTAACAGATTCTTTATGCTCTTTCACTACACGTAATTAAGTTTATAGATCATATTAGCATGATAATGCTTTTCTTTCCTGGTCTTCTATTAACACAATTCTCCACCGTGTTAGTTATTTCTTTTCAAATGTAACAATGTTATTCTGTAAAAGGGGGTAAAAGCAATTTAAACAGAATTCTAATGTTTTAAAGCCAATCGCAAGATAGACCATATGTTATTGAACATTGAGTTACATTTACAATTGTGAATAATGTAACTTTTGCTTACCAAACATGGAGGAATATGTTGATCGGTACAAATCTACCACGAGGGGAAGTTGTAGAGAAACAATAGCTGCAATCGGCATGCATGTAAATACTCCTATTGGTGCCAGCATCCATGGTCTTTGATCACAGAAAACTAAGAACAAGATTGCGCTAAAGGCCAACATCATTGCACTTGTAGAGAGGAATAACAGGAAAAGAGCTGTAAGCAATCGTCTTGGTAAACTGAGCAAAAAATCTTTCTCAGCAAACCGTGTAGTAAGGATCGATACGAACACTAATAGCGAAGTAGAAGCTGAAAATAGCGAGATCGCATCGGCTATTGCAAAGACAGTGAAGGCGATTTGCTTTTTAAACAGGGGTATGCCTGTTTCTTGGTTGCTTCCACCTGGTACAGTTATTGCAGCTGCAAATACGATTGTGACAATTAGTGCAGCAGTGATGCTGCATGATTCGGCCCTTTCTTTCATCCACTTTTCGCCCTCCTTCACCAAATTCGCGTGTTCCCTTGTAAACACCATATCTGGTGTCTCGTTATCAATATTCAGCTGTGTAAGTTGCATAGGTTCCATAAACTTCTCCACTTCCTGTACAATTCAAGTAGTTATCCTTTATACAACTACGTAGCAAAAGAACACTATGATTCTATATGAACTTATATGTGAGGTACCTCACGCCATTGCAGTTCTCGTTGTAGTTGCAATGCTGCACCTATTGTACAACTAAGTACCTTTGAAGGTGCCAATCTACCGACTAAGTGCAAGAGATTATTACCATAATAATCCTTCAATTCTCTATGACATTTTTTTTGCTTGATTAATGGATAGAATATATGGTTGTATACTTTTTCTGAACGGTATCTTATTGCTAACTGAATAATGTTATGCCTTTCATTAGTGTACTCTATTGTTTCTTTAAAATGACGTATAATTAGACGCAGAACCTCGTACACATCCAGACGTACAGCCTCCAAAGCTATAAACTTATAAAAGTTACTGTTGTCTAAATTGCAGGAGTCCATGTGGCAGACAGTATTTTTTAAAAAATGCATAGCTTCTTCATATTCCTTCTTTCTCTTCTCTATATCCTTGATAGGCGCCACTGAAATTTACAAAATTAACTTATACATAAATCACTGAATAATTGATGGAAATTTCTTGAGTTCTAATTTCAAAACTGATAGTGCAGGTGTCCTGTATAAATTATATGATGTCTTACCTACAGTTGCTAAAACCTTCCACATGAGGGAATAAAACATATGGAAGGGTAAAAGAAGCATTGAAATGAAGAGAAGAATCAACTGATATAGTGGATAAAGTACAGCTATTGGGACTGCATTCACAAGATGAAGAAAGTTGATTAGATGTTATGCAAACTAGTTTCAAATATGGAAAATGGCCGGCACAAATAGAAATCAACTTTCAAATTATTCTAAACCTGGCAACAAAATCACAATAATTACCAGTTAAAATGCATAGACTTAGTACTTATCTACAAGTTTTATTCATGGCTATCAACAGCTCACCAAGTAATAGCATGACAATTTCTGGCAACAAGCAGCTGTAATAGTTGTTTTTAAACCTTTTCATCCTCCATAAGGTGCGTTCGGACCTTTCACACAAATAGTCAAATGAATAGAATAGCAAAGAACTTCTCTTGCCTATTTTTTTACCCGCATTCTCCAAAGCTGCAAAGGACAGAAGTGTAAAGCAGTGGGAGCGTGCATTTGTTGGCGTTAACTTTCCTACTTCTGAAAGAAAAAGAAAAAAAGAATAGAGACTCACATGGATAAATCAATGCTTCCCAATAGCTAAAAGCACATGGAAAGTTTCTTGTTATTGCCATCAATACCTTATTCGTCGGAAGTTCTGTATTGAGACGCAATTTGTACAACTTGAATGCTAAACCTGCAGGAGATCGATTAAGTATATGAATCTCGTAATTTAGATTATTGTCATGAGTACTAAATACTTTTTTAGGATATACTAACTACTCACGGACTCACCATATTCTTTCCTGTGAATGAGACCAATTATGAAATCTTCAAATGAATTATGGTATGTAGGAAGTAAGCAATCCGTGATCTTAGTGACTTCAAACAAATATGCCAACGTGCTGATCTGATTGTTTGAATAAGCAAGGGACAATGGTACATCTCCTCTATTATCCTTAACAAACAACAGATTCTCTCTCTTCTTAACTAAGAGTTCTGCAGCGTATTTGTTGCCAACGAGTGCTGCAATATGAAGGGCTGTTTGACCCTTATTATTTCTTATTTCTAACAGTTCTTCATCTTGTTTAGAGTTGAGCAACCTTTGAACGAAATAATTCTTGCCTTCTCCAACTGCTAAGTGAAGCATTGTTTCATTAAAATTGTTTATCCTTATTGTGATTTCAAATCCACCTTCCCTTAGAATGGATTGTGCTCTCCACCAATTCCCCTCGCGAGTAGCATCGCGTAACTCAGCTAGTGCTTCACGACAGTCGTGATCTTCTGCTCGTACCTTTATAAGTACCGTTTCTGGTGAAGTGAAAGTAACATGCATTACATTCAACAATTAAAGAGGTTCACAACTTTTTCTAAATTAATTTATATTTTTTTAAAATTAAAATTGAAGAGGTCCACAACGTTTTCTAAATTACTTTATATTTTCTTTTTCTCTTAAAACTGAATGCCTACTAAAAGTTTTTGATATTAAAAAGAAGGTTTACACAAGATGAGTTTTGAAAAGAAAAAGACAATTTAAATAATCAAATTTACATAAAGAGTTGACAATATAGCCTTCAAAAATGGTCATTTGAAAAGCAACCATATGTTTCGCTTTTTTTAATTAGTAAACCCTGAAAGCAATTCCCCTCGCGAGTAGCATCGCGTAACTTACTTAGTGGTGCATCATTGTCAAAAAAAAAAAAAAAAAAGTGAAACTTATGGCTACTTTCAAAACAACCATTTTAAAAGGCTACATTAACAATCATTGGTGTATAATTGATTATTTATTTTCCATTTATAAAATGACAAATGTTTATAAATTTGTTGATACGACACGGCCTAACAATAAAACAGTATTGAAAACCAAATATGTGAGATGTGTAATGGAGTAGTACCTGTTGGACCCCCACGAAAACAATATTCATCTGCTAGTTTGGCCCAGATACATTCCACCTCAGTTGAGTACCAGTGATTTTCATTATTTTCTTGAACAGCCACCTCATATGAATAATAGTCGACGTAAATAAACTTTCCATGTTCCTTTATCAAATGAAAAAAATCAAAATGTCTGAGTACTTCTTCATTTAGTGAACCCAGAATCCAGCCTTTGAGAAGGATATCGTATTTTCTTGCCATATCTTCGCCCTTAGCCTTTAACCAATTATCAGGGTTTGTAACAATGTCACGGATCCCTAGTGTATCCATAAGTGATAGCATCTGACCCTCCCATATACGGTAGTTGCTATGACCGGAAAGCTTCACTGAAACAAAGTTGGAGACATTAACATTTGATGCGTGCATGTATTCTTCCAACTCCTCTTTTGATGCAGAAACATGGCCATGACGACCACTTGATGATTGAGCCATCTTCACTACCTTATTTCTAGTACTATGAGTAGATTAAGGTTAAGGAAGTTTTGTTATTGCAAGTTTGGTTGTAATATATAGTAGACTTATCGAGGTGGCCATCCAAACCCGTTCCGGAACCGAAACCCAAAAAAAACCGAAACTGAAACGGGTCAAACCCGGTTCTTACAAAAAACGCATGTTCGACTCCGGTTCTTGTTCTTTACCTTTGGAACCGGTTCCGAACCGGATTTTTCCAAACCGGTTCGAAATCCGGTTTAGAAGAACCGGTTCCGAACTGGTTCCAACGGATCTATTGATTTTTTGCCCAGTTTTGAGGCAGTAGCTGACACACGGGTTTAGTGCAAAGCTAATGATGCTTTCCTTGGTTTGTCCCAAAGATAAAGATGCTTTCCTTGTATACTCTTAACATTGGTTTTTCCCAAAGATAAAGATGCTTTCCTTGTATACTCTTAACACTGGTTTTTCCCAAAGATTAAGATGCTTTCCTTGTATACTCTTAACTAGTGACGGATTAAGATGCTTTCCTTGTATACTCTTAACTAGTGACGGATCCAGGGAAAATGGATGTGGGGGGCCAATTTTTTTTTTTTTTGACAATAACAACAAAATGCGAAAAAAAAAATCATAATGATAAATCGAGTATTTTTACTTAGAGATGAAGGGTTTATAAGGCTTTAGAGCGTTGAATGTTAGGTCTTAGTATGTGGGTGGGGGGCAATTTGAGTTTTGGGTGGGGGTCACTTTCGAAAAAAGGTCAAAATCTTATAAAAATTACACTAAAATTTCAACTTTTTCGGCTAGCCATGGGGGGCACCGGCCCCCCATACTTACACTATAAGTCCGTCCCTGCTCTTAACATTGGTTTGTCCCAAAGATAAAGATGCTTTCCCAAAGATAAAGATGCTTTCCTTGTATACTCCTACACACATGCTACACATGGGTTTAGTGCAAAGCTGACCCCTTGTCAACTAACCGAGGTCGAGAAGTCGCCAGCTCATCTAACCACACACAAATGAATCTTTTGGATTGATGTTCACGACGCATACACCCAAATTTCTTCGACTAAATCGTATGAGTTTAGCAATCCAAGAAAGTCAGTATGTTCTCTTTTAGTTCCTATTGAAGTTAAAGGAAAAGTAGTTTTATGTGATGATGGTGGTAACTCAGATATTATTACAGAGAAGATGAATGTGGTAACCGTCGCAGGTGCTGTTAAGGAATTGTCCACTGTTAAGGAATTGTCAACCGGATCCTAATTTGGAACCGGTGTGGGAACCGAACCGGAACTGGGTATACCGGTCCCGGATTTTTATACTACGGATCCGAAAAAATCCGATCCGGTTTGGAACCGGAACCGAATCTTTGACTTTGACCGTGAACCGGATCCGGTTTGGAACCGGAACCGGATTTTCGCCGAACCGGGTTTTGGCCACCTCTAGTTGTAACTAATTTAGACTACGTATGCAATGATGCATTTGCCTTAGGTAAGCAATCTTTCATGGGTCATACTATCCTAACACCCCCTACCATGTGGGTCATACCTATTTTAGTCTAAATGTACAACCCATAAAGTAGACAGTACAACCGTCCGATGCACACAATCATTAGAAACACCCCTTATGGGGGTGTGAGGATAACATCACCCTTTATTATTAACACGTGGTTTTAACTTTTCTTCATCTTACGGGCCGAAATAAATAACTATACTCTGTAAAAAGTTGTAATACTGCATAGTTTATATAAATCAGATTTTATGATAGTAGTCCTAACAAAAAAAAAAGATAGAAACGAAGAAAAAGATCGACCATCGAAAGGATTCAGGAACCTGCTTGCTGATATAGTATGTAATTAATATTGTAGTAACTCGTTCAGTGGAATAATACTTATTAAACATTGAGTTTAAGGGTGCGTTTGGTACATGCCTATGGGAATCATGGAGCAATGATATTTGTTTAATAAATCTTGATAACAAATATGTTAGAAACGAAGCTGGACGATATTTACGTGAATTGGAAATAGACAACTAGTATGCATAAAGTGCAAGGACTAATAATGTAATACTCTAATAGTTGTCTTTTTAGGCATTTAAATACCCCACAAGTATTCACTTGTGGGGTGTAGCTGTGTGAAACATTCAACACAGAAATAATAACAAAGTTTCACTCCACCTTCTCTCTAAACTCTCTCACTAAAATTAACATGAATCTCTTCTATTTTGATCAACCTCGACCTCCAGAAGGTGGTAAAAGGCGATTCTTGGTCGTTACAATTGGTATCAGAGCTAACCGGGGGCGAATCGTGGTGTGTTTAAGGTAAAAATGTGATTTTTTGGTGTGTTCTTGCTCGTTACGTTGGATGTTTTTGTGTTCGATTTATGTTTAAAAGAACCCAAATGTTGCGTTTTTGTTTCATAAAAACGTGACCCTTTTGGTGTTTATCTTGAAATCGTACACAAAATAAAGATCAAAGGTTGTGTTGGTTTGTGGTTTTGCGACTGAGTTATGAGCTTGTGAGTATCCTTTCACTCGAATTTAGTTCTTGTGGTTTGGATTTGGGTTTGTTTTTACCATCTTTGATCTTATAGAATCATAACAAATTTTGTATAGGATTTGTTTATGATTATTTTAGTGTAAAAGAGGTGAATTATTGAGTTGGTAAAAGGCAGAGATAAGACTGACAAGCATGGAGTAGCATGGGCTAGTTGCAAAAAAGTCAAAAAGTGGGTAAAAGTTGGTGACAGCTGCGTTTTATCGAAGTTGGCCTTCATCAGCGTTTTATCGCATTTGATTAGTTTTATCGCAATTGAGGTCTGAAATTCTCTATCGCATTTGGGATCTGCTAAGGTGTTATCGCAATTCCAACTCAGATAACTATCGCATTTGACAACTCAGATATCTATCGCATTTCATACCTATCGCAGTTGACTTATCGCAATTGTCAACTCAGATACTTATCGCATTTCAGACATATCGCATTTGACCTATATCGCAGTTCTGTCCGAGAAGTTTTATCAACTGCGATATCGGACAACCTTTGGCGGGAAAATCCGAGTAAAATTTAATTTTTACAGGAGACTTAACGGACAATTTTTACGCGAGATTCAAATTCTGGTTCAAGAGTGAAAATTTTGGCCCAAAATTCGAATTTTTCGGGGAATTTTTGGCGTAAAAATTGTAAAACTCAAATTTTCCCAGCATCATTAGAATGTCATTTTATGGCATATTTCACACCAAAATCACAAATAATATTTTTGGCCTACACCTTCAACATCACCGCGTATAGCCGAAAAGATCCTGAACAAGAATCGCAATCAAATGACAATGGCTAAATTATCAACTGTGACTACAAGGATGATTCATTATTACTTATTTGAAGTTGAAGTGGAATATCACGGGTACGTGTACTTAGTATCTTGAAGATATCGGGGTTGGTTGGATGCATGATTCTTCGAGATCCTTGTTTGAGCATTTATAGAATAGTGATTAAGTCTTGGGTTATCTAGTTTTCATAGGTCAAGGGGAGGATGGACGAAGACCTAGTTAACTATCACTTAAAGGAGATACGTTGTAGTACTCAGTGTCACACAAAGATGTGGATAATTCAAGAGAGGTTCATATACAGTTAAGGAAGGATGGATGGGTATATGAAACGACCTATATGCTTTAAGGAGTTACGTTGTAGTGCTCAGTATAGGTTCTTAGTCACACGATCGTGCAAGTTTAAGTCACAAGTCTGGGTTATTTTACTTCAGTCTCAAGTTCGTCATAGTGGATTTATCCATCAGCAGTCACTACAAAAAGTCGTTGATTTGATACAAGAGGTTTGAGAAGAGATTGATCCTAAGAGAATCGTAGAGAGAATAGTTATCGACATCAACTCATGGGGTATTGATTTGTTTGTTGCTTCTAGTTGATATGTCTATGTACACATATGTAGGATGAGTCCGACAGATCGTCATCATCCTGGAGGGAGAAATGTATGAAATGTGTACATCGGGGCTGTTTATTGAAGAACTGGAAGCATTCTAAGTGAGCTGAAGATGTCGATATGATGCTCCCCAAAGAAACCTGTGAAGAAGTTACAAGTCACCAGTCTATAATCCATTTTCCGCTGTGCAAGAAACTGAAGACAATTTGGCAAGATTTCAGAGAAACTTCTTCTACAAGCTTCAAGGCTATATCAAACGGGTTGTCAATTTGGGAGGGAGCATGTAAAAGAAAATGCCTCACTAATTGGGAGGGAGTAATAACCCAATTAGAGAAGTACAGTGATTCGTAAAGTAAAGCAAGCTGAGAAAGATTCGAGAAGATCAAGAGTTGTGAAGTCATCCTCAAAAGAAAGGAAACTGCTCTACCTCAGCATCGTACTCATCGTTTTATGTACTTGTTAGGGGTGTGGCTGTGTGAAACATTCAACACAGAAATAATAACAAAGTTTCACTCCACCTTCTCTCTAAACTCTCTCACTAAAACTAACATGAATCTCTTCTATTTTGATCAACCTCGACCTCCAGAAGGTGGTAAAAGGCGATTCTTGGTCGTTACAAAATATGACAATGATAGATAGATATATTTCATACTACATACCACTCAAAAGAGGAAGATATGGAAACTATCATATCTGAGGGGCCCACCTTATATCCATAATCATACCGATTGTGATTCATGCAAGCATACCAAACGCACCCTTAAGACCTATATAGATTATCTTTTCGATGATCCATATTGTGTTTGTATATGTTATCTGGTTATTTATTCAAATACATTTGATTTGTATAACGGTGTTATCCACTTTCGATTATGTAACGGATAGAAAACAAAGGAGTATATGGACTATTATGTAGTCTTGTTCATTTGTTATTCTTAGGGTGGAGGGAGTCATCCTCTCCAACCCTCCAACCCTCCTAAAATTTAACCAATCAAATCCCTCCACCTCATTTCAACCCTCCAACCCTCAATTCAACCTTTTTTACTGGCGTCCATCACTCTCAACCCTCCCAAATCTTTTTTTAAATATTCATAAGTTGTCCTTCAAAATTATAAATTTGCAACATTAACCCTTCCAATACTAAACAATTATATAAAAAAACAAACATTTTATTAATAACTGAAATTAAAAGTACAATTCATAAAATAAAAAGAAACTACATAACTAAATCTTCCGGGTCATCGAGGTATGCTAAATCTTGAGACGCTACATGCTCCGTAAGATCAAATTGAAGACGATGATGGATTTGTTCATCTAGTAACTCCGGTAGTGCGTTGTCGTCATAAACGGGTTGCACCGGCGGATCCATTATATGAGTCGGTGATATTGCCCTCCCGTCATCTTTTAAAACCATGTTGTGCAATATACAACACGCGTAAACGATGTTAGTGATCTTTTCGATGGTCGTTTGACGGATCTTGCGATTCAAAATACCCCATTTTGACTTAAGAACACCAAAACATCGTTCGACATCTTTTCTTGCCGACTCTTGAACTTTCTTGAATTTCTTTTCCTTCGCTTCAGTCGGATACGGAAATGCTTTGACATGAGTTGAGTACCTAGGATAGATTCCGTCGGTAAGATAATATCCCCGTTTGTAGTTACGCCCGGGGTTTACAACGAATGATGAGTTAGGAGCCGTTCCATTTCGCTCCCTAAGATACAAAGTCGATTGATATAAAACATTGACATCGTTAAGCGACCCGGGAGGACCTAAAAAAGCGTGCCAGATTCACAAATCTTGTGAAGCAACGGCTTCAAGCATAATTGTCGGGTATGGATACCTCCCACTCTTGTATTGGCCTTTCAAATGTTTAGGACAATTTCTCCAAACAAAATGTGTACAATCGAGGCTACCTAGCATTCCCAGAATCTTGTGTCTTCGTTCATGCGCCTCGTACAAGCGTGCAACGTCGTGACTAGTAGGCCTACGTAAGAACTCGCGCCCATATATCTCGATGACCGCGGTGCAAAAATGATCAAGGCAATCGCGTGACGTTCTCGCGACCATGCATAAGTAGTCGTCAAAGTTATCCGGAGGGTTGCCCGTTCTGAGTTGTTGAATTGCGGATGTGCATTTTTGTAGAGCCGTAAAGCTCTTTTTCCCCGTACCATCTTCACCCTCTTGAAAATACTCGAACCTCTGCTCAATATCATCAACAATTTGTAAAAATAACCTTTTGGACATCCGAAACCTCTCACGAAACAAAGACGGGCCAAACTTCGGTTCGTCAACGAAATAGTCACGCATTAGAGTTTCTTAAGTTTTTTTCCCGAAACTGCTCGATATAGGTTCGAGTTTCTTTCGTGCTTGCCGTGTCTTCTTCGAGCGACTCAACCACGGAGCACAAAAAAGGTATCGTACTACCCGTGGATAAGTCCGGTAAGATGGGTGGCATCGATAACTCGGACGAAAAGAAAGAAGAAGAAGATGATGATGATGATGATGACATTTTTTGATAAAAAGGCTGTGAAAATAAGATATGTGTGTTGTGGTTAAAAATGTGTAGTTTACTCCTCTATTTATACAAAAAAAAGGGCCAAAACGTTTTTTTTTTGCCTTGCTACGCTCCTCTCAACGGTCAAATGAGATACGTTTTTTTTTTCATTTCCAGCCCCCAACGGTCAAATGACCGTTTGTTTTAATTCATACCGCAACGAGTTTAATACTCGCATGCCTAGCCCATCCTCCAAGCCCGCAGAGGCGGTATCCATGCGCCCGCAAGCCCGCTTAACCAGCGACCCAAGCCCGAAGCCCACTCCTTGTAGCCTTACCGTTGTAACATAGCAAAACTCAAAGTAAACATTGCAAAAAAGCCTCGTATCTTGGGCTAGTTATGTTTGAGAATACTAAATTTTTTTGTCACTTCGATCTAGCAAAAAAATTCATCAACCTTTTTTTTTTTTTTTTTGTCAAATTTTCTATCAAGTCAAACAATGTAGCTGCACAAGGCTAAATTTGAAAATACTTTTTTTTTTTTTTTTTTTTTTTTTTTTTTTTAACTACAAAGTGAATGTGGTTTGAGTTTTGTGATGAAATTTGGAATTTTCTCTTTTCATAATCAATGATGAAAGATTGCTTAACAAAGAAATTACATCATTGCATACGTAGCCTAAATTATTTACAACTGCCCTGTCGGTAGAATTTAATGATAAGTGTACAACAGACTATATATATCGATCGATAGTCTTTATGATAACACTATATAATGAACCACACAACAGAAGCACAGTTGCAATGACAAAAATAAAATCCTCCATTATACAAGAAAAACTTCTTTAGCCCTAATCCATTCATAGAAAGCTTGGAACACCTTTCTATTCCTATTATTCATATCGATTGGGCGTTATTAGAAACAATTTCATTATCATTAAAACTCGGTTATAAGAGTTAGATTCATTAGACAGATTTTTTTTACAACATACTAAAACAAAGAAAATTATCAATCAAAAACTTTTATATATCCTTAAGGGCAGGATTTCGTGTGCTACTTGTCCTGGTAATGATTACCTCTCGAAATTATACGCAGTCCAAAACCGAAAATCCTGGTATACATAATCCAACATTGTGCACGTATGCATATTGCTCAATCAGTAGCCAACATTGTGTTAAAACTGCTTTCCAAACACTCTCTTTGTGGCAAAAACACACGAAACACACCAAAAAGACACACCCTGTCAAATCCCAAATTCCCACCACCAACTCCTCCTCTAAATTCAACCATCATCTAAAAGCACTTCTGATACGAACCATGATACAAGAGAGAAAAAGACTTATGAAAAGACTTATCAGAGGCATCATAAAACCAAGGGGGTTCCGAGCAATTATTGAATAGTTTATGAGGCTGGAAGTTTTATTGGATTTCCTTATTTATGTTTAATTCCTTTTATTATTGTCTCTTGTTCTTTAAGTTAGGGATTTCTTATATATAGGGTCGTAGGAATAAGGAGGGGTTATCGAATTATTTCTCAAGGTTTTTGTTATGACTAGAAATCTACCTTATCACTACAACTAAGCTACTATAAAAACCGTGACACTCAAAGATGAAGAAGTAGTATAGATGAAAGAGATGTGGATCGTATGATAGTATTACTTATGGTCGAATGTTTATAACTTCAAAAGAAAGAAATACAAACACACTAAGAGAATACACACACTCTCACCTTTACTACAAAATGAGGCACACTTGATTTGTGTGAGAGTGTGTGTATTTATAGCTAAACATGGACGCCCTAAGGCCTTGAATTGGGCTTTGTGTGGGCTTTTGATAGGTTGGACTATTACATACATATTTCCATCATATTATACTAACAAAAGCCCACACTTATCCTAGACATATTAAAACACACGACACACAAGACTTAATATTACAAATGACCATCACTTCACTAATAAATTAAATGCTAACAATCTCCCCCTAAGGGATGGTCATTTCAATGAAGTTCCCAGTGATAGGTCTTTTGTCTTCAGCGTCTTGATTTTTGTGTGTCGATATAGAATAATCTTCATTCATCATTTCTTCATGCAATGTGATCTTCAAAGTAATCGCCATTTGGTAGTTCTTGCCTTGATCAATATCTTCGTGTGATTATGCGTCGTGTCCTCCAACATACTCATACATCTTGGACTTTATACTTAAGCTAACAATCTCCCCTTATTCTTTCATCATTTGATATATGAACTTGTTCTTGACATCTTGATTAGCTTTTTGACTTTGTCATTACACTTTGTCTTTAACTTGATCCTTTTGTCTTGAACTTTTACACTTGAGCTTTGTTGAGGATGGTCTTCATAAGTATGAGTATGTGGAGGTGAAGATGTTTGATGTATATGATGATGGTTGATGGATGTTTATAGGTAGCTGCATAAAACTGTTAGTAATAATCATCCAGCGCTTACGGGTTTGGACTTTGAGATTGTCAACAGCATAGTGTGAAGACTTTCTCTAATCCTTGCCCAGGCCGTTCTAAACCGGATAACCCCGAGAGGGCTTACATGGACACACCGAAGTGCACCCTCGATTCAGTGAGTCGCTGGAGATCACCCCACGACTGTAGACCGTTTGATGCATGTAACCATCATGATATAATTGGCAAGATCCGAAGATCTCATTAAGACTCTTGTACACCTTGTGTCCTTTTCGGTGAACACAAGGGTATTCTTATGGAAGTGTTCCTAAGATATATTTTAATGAATCTCATTGGCTCTAGACTCGATAATGTGCGTTTTGGTTTTAATAGTCGGAGGCATAGAGCAGAGTGCCACCTTTTCAATATCAACACATCTCGGAATGAGAGGCCGATAGATTATGTAGTGTTCTCCGTGAGAAATGAAACAAATATCTTTTAAGAGATATCTGAGTGGCTAGGAGGGGTGGTGCAGCGCGTCACTGGGTCCATGACGTCTTGTCTTCAATATCAGTGTCACCTTAGTGAATACCGATAGCAGATGTATTGACCCGGTTTCTGCCCTAAGTTTTCATGGAGGGCTATTTCTTTTCACCCTTTCATTAAACTTTTCTTTTTAATTCTTCAACCCCTTCTTTCTCCTTTCTCATTTTACTCCTTTTTTCAATCTTACCTAAGGACTTCTAATACTAATCTATTGGAATTGTCCTTGGGTAGATCCCTCCGGCTCTGGCGGATCATAGGACATAACCTAACCATAATCACCTTATTACTCCATGATTATCCTAGATTGTTTGATCACTTGCCATAAAACCTTTTGTGAAAATCTCTCAAAGTGTGTATGAATAAACACATTTAGTTAACACTTTGAGAGTTTTGCATTTTTGAAATACTCCCCCTTCACATGTGCTCATGCATTTTTAAGGTAACCTGTCATATGTTGGGTAGAGTTCGCACATTTGAATTGATCGATTTTCAATGAACATGACCTTTGCGAGACACGTTTACATCACTAGATAAACTAGCTTGAAATTATTACCCGTCCCGGTCATATTCAATGATCATCTCTCGAATTGGTACATTCTACTCAGACAAGTCCTTTGCGAGACACGTTTACATCACTGGATAACCAGCTTGAAATTATTACCCGTCCCGGACAAGTCTTTTTAATAACGGACATTTAGTTTCGTCGATTCGAGGGTTAAAACTGAGTCTTGAGATTCAATCCACGATATTTGATCACATTTAATCACGTCTTCTCCCCCTTGTACCTAATCTCCCCCTCAAAAATAGCACGTAGTGATATTTTTGATTTCATCTTGATTAAATGAGTGTCCTTGTGAAGAGATAGACGGATTTGCATGAAGTCGGTATTTTGATGTCTTTGATTGCGAGTTCTGATCTGAAATAATCAGAAGTCTGCCTTTAGGTGCGGGTTTCGTACTAATGTATACGAAAGCCATCATTGGAGTGCGAGTCCGAAACTGAATTGTTCCGAAGCCATTGTGAAGAAATTGAGAGAAGATATGTTCTCGCTCAAGCATATGTACGCATCCGTATCATTGTTGAATGACATTTCTAGACACGTACAGAATATTGATTATACGAGAGACATATCGGAAAAAGAATATACATCATTTTTTTTATCTATCTATATCCTTTTTCTTTTTCTTTTTTTTTTTAAATCTATATCTATATCTATCTATCTATATCTATATATCTACAGCGGAATTGTTTCAAGAAGTTTCGAGAAGACTTTCTAACTCTTCTGAAGTTAGGCTCCGCATGCCAATTCGTCGAACCAAATTTTCGAATCTTTCCTTTGGAAGAGCTTTAGTGAATAGGTCGGCGAGTTGGTATTCAGTCTTCACGAAAAACAGTTCCACAGTTCCCTCTTCTACGTGTTCCTTTATGAAGTGATAGCGGACTCTAATATGCTTGGTCTTGGAGTGTTGAACTGGATTGCACGAGATGGCTATGGCACTTTTCGAGTCACAATATATAGGAATGCGGTCGAAAGTGAAACCATAATCTGTGAGTTGTGTCCTCATCCATAGAACTTGGGCACAACACGCAGATAGAGACACATACTCGGCTTCTGCGGTTGATAGTGCCGTACAGTCTTGTTTCCTCGATGACCAGCCTACTAGCTTTTCTCCCAAGAATTGTGCTCCCCCGGATGTACTTTTTGCGGTAACTTGACAACCAGCATGATCGGCATCTGAAAAGGCTGTTAGTGTAAACTCAGAATCCTTCGGATACCAAAGTCCCATGTTAATGGTTCTTCGTAGGTACCGAAAGACCCATTTAACCTCTTGGAGGTGAAGTTCGGTAGGCCTTGCCTGAAACCGTGCTAATAAACAAACAGCAAAATGTATATCGGGTCGACTAGCAGTTAAGTACATGAGAGACCCAATCATGCTCCGATATTTCTTCGGATCAATGGGTTTCCCTTATAAATCAGCACCTATTTTGGGTGAAGTGACCATTGGTGTACCAACAGAGTCACAATTTTCCATTCCATGTTTTTTCAAAATCTCAATAATATATTTAGCCTGATTAATGAAAATGCCATGATGGGATTGATGGATTTGAAGTCCAAGGAAGAATTTTAATTCCCCCATCATTGACATTTCAAATTTACTTTTCATGAGATTTGCAAAATGTTTTGAATGTTTCGGATTAGTGGACACAAAGATTATGTCGTCCACATAAATCTGAACAATCAAAATGTCATCTTTGAATTTCTTAGTAAACAAGGTCGGGTCAATTGTTCATTTGGTGAAATTATTTAACAACAAGAAAGATGATAATTCGTCATACCACACCCTTGGGGCTTGTTTCAAACCATAAATAGCTTTCTTTAGCTTGTAGACGTAGTCGGGATGATCTTTGTCAACGAATCCATCTGGCTGACTCACGTACACCTCTTCTTTCAGAGTTCTGTTTAAGAAAGTCGTCTTTATATCTATCTGATAGACCGTGATGTTCTTGTGAGCCGCGTATGCTAAGAAAATCCTGACCGCCTCAAGTCTTGCTACTGGCGCGAATGACTCATCAAAATCTATCCCCTCTTCCTTTCTGAATCCCTTGGCTATGAGACGAGCTTTGTTGCGAATTACAGTCATCTCTTCATCCTTTTTGTTCTTCCATAACCACTTAAGATCAATGACGAGTTTGTCGATTGGTCTCGGCACTAAATCCCAAGTTTCATGTAATTTATATTGGAGAAGTTCTTCCTGCATCGCTTCAATCCATGCATTGTCTGCTATCGCTTCCCGAATGTTCTTTGGCTCTTTTAGACTGACTGAGCAGGCGAAGATGCACATGTCGCAATCGGTGGCGAGTTGTCTTCTCGTCTGAACTGGCCTTAAAGGTTCACCAATAACATGATCTATTGGAGGGTCTTTAGTCCACTGTAACGTAGAAGGGTGCCTTGGATTTGATGAATGCGTGTTGGATGGTTCTTGTAACCTAGAAGAAGATTCAGCAGATTCCGTTGCAAATGGGTTTTCAAATGGTTCTTTTCTAACACAGCATCGTTTTGTTGTTCTTCTTGAATTTGCGAATCGTGGTGTTGCTCATCAACTCTTGGTAAAACAATCTCAATTACTGGAGTTGCTAGAGTAGATGTTGATGATGTGGAGGGAGTTGGTGCGTCAGCTTCGATTGTTGTTGATGCATCTTGTGGTGGTGGTGGTGGTGGTGGTGGTTGATGTTGTTGAGCGGGTGCAGCGGAACGTTGTTGTGATGCATTTTTCGAAGCTCCACCATAGTACTCATCATACATAAGCTCGAAGAAGTTTTCCAATTCTTGATTTGTAGGTTTATTTGTGGTAGTTGACTGAGCTCCTTGGGGTACGAGTCCTGAACTGATATGTCCAGAAGTTTGACTGTTTGGTGCGGGTCCTAATTCGGTATGATTAGAAACCATTGGGTTAAGCGCGGGTTCTAGAGCGAGTCTCTCAGAAGCCATCTGTGAAATTTCATCAAACTTCACATTCATTATCTCCATTATCCGTTTAGTTCTTCTATTATACACCCTGAATGCCCTCTAGTTTTTTGAATAACTAATGAAGATTCCAATATCACCCTTAGCTTTCAGCTTCCCCAAATCTTCTCTGTCGTTCGTTGGATAGCACAAAGCGCCAAATAAATGAAGGTAAGAGATGTGGGGTTTTCTGTTGTTCACTAATTCATATGGGGTTTTATTGAATCTTGGATGGATTAGGGATCGGTTTTGAGTAAAACATGCAGTGGCAACAGCATCAGCCCATAAGAATAATGGTGCACTAGAATAAATCAGCATCGTGCGAGCAGCTTCCACAAGAGTTCTATTTCTTCTTTCTACTACCCCGTTCTGCTGTGGAGTTCTAACAACCGATGTTTGGTGAGTAATTCCGGTTTCTTCAAAATATGTTCTTAACTCCTGGTTAGTGAATTCTGTGCCATTGTCTGTTCTTAAAATCCTTACTGGAGCTTGAAGTAGAACTTGTATTCGCTTTAGAAAGGTGATGATGATGCCTGGTGCTTCGTCTTTTGACCTCAAAAACTTTACCCATGTATATCTTGAATAGTCATCGACAATAACAAGAATATACTTCTTCTCATTGATGCTTTCAACTCTCATTGGGCCACATAAGTCGATATGCACCAAATGTAATTTATCGACCAAACTGGGTACGGTTTTGGGTTTATATGTTGCCCTTTTGCTTTTGCCTTGCTAACAGGATGGACATAAGTGATCTTTGATGTATTTGAACTTAGGGAGACCGGTGACGATGTAGTCTTTGGCTAGCTTTGTTAAGGTGTCGAAGTTGAGATGGGATAACCGTCTGTGCCACAACTAGGACTTTGTTTCGCATGCTCTTGTCATGATACAAATTGGTGATGAAGAGGCCATTTGGTTTATGTCGATAGCATAGAGATTGGTTCCACGATTTTTGGTTAAGAGATCATCTCCAATCAAATTACTAATGAAGCAAGTGTTTCTCCTAAATGCAACCTCTAAATCCGCATCACAAAACTGCCCGACTAAAAATAGATTATGTCCCAATCCTTCGACATAGTAAACCCGAGTGATTAAAAAATTCCCGAACTAAAGATCTCTATAACCCGGAATAGCTGCTACATGATCATTTCCAAACAGAACAGTTCCCATGAACTTCCATACAAAGTTGATCAGCAGCTTCAGATTCCCGGTCATGTGCTTGGAGCAACCCGAGTCGACGATCCAAAGACAAATTTTGATAACCTGCCAATAACAGATGATTTTGCATTTGGTAACCGTTTATCATTTGGTTCCATGGGGTTAGGGGTAACAAATGAATCACACTCATGTACGGTTTTTACTGGTTCTTTTGGAGCCACTTATTTACCATTTACTATAGTGAATTCTCTACCCGTTGGTATTCACATGCACATCTTAAGATAGTTCCTAGGCAATATTCGACTAGTGGTTGACCTAGATTTTGCAATAAGTCTTTGAATATATCTAGTCTTCGCACTAGTTCCTGATGGAACATCTTTCTGTTTTGACTTATCATTCACATTCACATTGTTAGAAACAGTATCATCACAAGCATTTTTAGATAACGATTTCTTGCACATTAAACAAACAGAGTCATTACATGCACTTGAAATAGTAGTCTTAACATTACATCCAGATGACATATCTTTCTTATTCGAAAGCGATAAATTCCTAGGGTGTTCTTCTACTTCTTCTGTTTTATTCTTGTTTTCACTCTCATAGGCAGGCGAGACTCTATGGTTCCTTGTATTGCTCTTAAGCTGTGGTCTGCTGCTCCTAGAGGTACTTTCTACTCCTGTAGAAGGTAAGGCACACACATTAGGATTTATCTTGTTGTCATTTGAATTCGTTTTAGCATTCCTAGTCTCATTTGGATTATCTTTCACACTTTTGTCTATCGCCCTATATGTTTGAGATGTAGAGGTAGACGCAGTAGTGGTACTAATCCTATAAAGTCCAGGTGCTATCACATTTGGTGTTTCGACAACAGCTTTCTCTTTTCCTTTGTTACTAACTTTAGGCAAGGGTTTTGGAACACATTGAGAAATAGACATTTTTGGTTTATCACTCTGATTGTCCTTAGTTTCCTCACCCTTTCTTTTTAGACTCTCCAGCTGAGACTTCAATTGATCATTTTGCTCTTTCATTTTTTTATATGCACGATCATACAACAATTTGTCATACTTACACTCTTCCTTTTTCCGATCAAGTTGTTTAAAATATGTTACATTTTCCTTTTCTAGCTTAGCAAGCGCATTTTAATATTTTAATACAATTTCAGAAGTCTCAGCTCGAAGTCTTTCATCGTCCTCTACAGAATATGTTTGATAAATAATGGACATAATATTAGTCGACAGAGCTACTTCGAAGAGAGTGTCATTATGTTTTTCCAAAACTTTGATGTGTTCAATGTTTTCATTAGCTTCCTTCACCAGGGATTTGTGGTCCTTGACAAAGTCGGCTGTTTCTTTTAAAATTGCATTTTCAACATGGATTACTCTTGCATGAATTGCAGTTAATGTAGGAGTAATTTCTGTTTCAAACATCTTTTTCTGTTCTGATCGAAAACTTGAATACCAGTCGTTGATGTTGATATTTGTTTTGGATGCCACAATCATTTGAAGCGTTTCAACTCTCTTTTTAAGACCATCCAAATATCGTCTAGCATCACTTGTGTTAAATGTGTTATTAGAGGACATTTGTTCGATGTTCGAAAGATGTTTTGAAACAACTTTTCGTTTTGCGACAACCACTGGTTTCTTGAAAAACATTGATGACTCTTTTTGAACAAGATGTACGCCAGAAATTGTGTTAAGCTTATTATAATCAATTGGTTTAATTTCTGGGTTCATTTGTCTTATTTTAATTCTACTCTCTTCAGCAAGCTCAATCGTTTCATAAGAATCCCGAACCTCGGGAGGATCATGTTTATCATTTAGCACACTACCATTATATAACACATTCTTTTCTTTCTGAGCTTTCTTGAGATTATAAGGGTTTTCACAACCGATAGCCATTTTCTTCATTGTATGTAAAATTGGGTTTGGATCGTTAATTAGCAAATTAATTATTTGTGTAGACTGACCCGTTTTTACAAGCAAATCTTCCAACTTTTTAATGGTTTCTTGTTTGTTAATGATTTCATCAAGAAGATCATTTTCTCGTTTTGAAAACCTTACATTCAACTATTTCTTTTCTTTTTCAAGATCAGAACAAGTTGTTTTTTGTTTAGAAAGTTGGTTGGTTAATTCTGAAATTTCCGTGTTTAAGGATTTTATTTTCATGTTCAAATTAACATCAAGTGTGTCATATTTGATTTGCAAATGTTTTTCTCTTAAAACAGAATCTCTATAACCAATTTCTAGTTCTGACTGTCGTTTGTTATTAAATTCAAAAGCTTGTTCATTCACCTTATATCTCTCAAGCTTAGCGGTCAATTTTTCATTCGCGGCCTTAACATCGCGATTGATCTTTTTGACCTTTTCAATTTCAATACTACAGTTATTCAATAATGATTCAAATAATGCACGTGTTTCCTCATCATTCTCAGTATGCTGTGACTCGAAGCCTCCATTAGGATCCATATCTGGAGTTGCCAAACTAGTATTGCTACAACTTGGCGTGTCCATATGTGTATCGTAAGTGAGAGTAGGAGTCGCATGATTCTATTCATTTTGAGGTGACATATCAAATATTTCATTATTGTGACATGTAGCATATGGTGATACCTCGAGACTCCATTGATATCATAAGCAGGAGGTGCTTCAGAATCCGTGTCGTATTTAACCTCCTGAAGATTGGCCATGAAAATGCAGTTGGCATCGATGTCCTCAAGGTCTTGCATATCATCCATAAGTGCCATGAAGTCATGCTACTCATCATTCAACAGAAACCCTGCCTTTTCCTTCTAAGCCAAAAGTACTGCTTTCTGAAGATACTCAAGATCTTTTTTTTCGGCTTGGTGGGACAGTTCCTTGCCATGTGACCAATTCCTTGACAGTTGAAACCCTTTAGCACATTCCCTTGATTCATATTCCCAACATTCCCAGCAACTGGAGCAGCAACATTCCCATACTGATTACCAACATTCTGATTCCCAACATTCTGACCCCTCTGGGTTCCAACAACCTGACCCATCTGATTCCCTGCATACTGCCCTTGATTACCCATCTGAAACCTTGTAGCATATCCTTACTGATTCCTATAAACTCTAACCATTTTTCCTTGATGACCCATGTTGAAACTCGGCTGTGCAATCTACCTGTTGCGAGTGTTTGATGAAATCCTTTGGTTGTTGTTGGTTGGTGTGGAATAGTGTCCTTGGAATACCTTTGATAGAAGGGTAAATGATTGAGTCAAAGCAGCACTGTCATCATTGTCATCGTATTCTGGTTCTGGGTATTGTGGGTATGGTTCTTGTGGAATGATTTGTTGTTGTAGGTATAATTGTTGTTATGGTATGACAGCAGCTTGTGGAATATATTGTTGTTGCATGTAGTTCTGAGTGGAGGATGATGATGTTTGTGTATTCACTGTTGTAGGTGTTGGTGTTTGAGCAATCAATGCAAGAGGATCATGTTGCTTAGCTAACTTCTCTTTCCTGACTTCATCTGCCTCTTTCTGGTTTTGCTTTAGAAAGTCATATAGCTGATCATAGTTTACCTCATGAAGGTTATTTGTTTGGTTAACAATTGTGACATACCGTCCCCATTCTTCAGGTAAATTGTTGATGAACTTGATGTTTTGAACAATTGGTTTTGGTGTCAACTTGTTTCTGATGAGCTCATTCATTAAGGTGCAAAACCTGGTGTAGTAAGATTCAATTGGTTCAGCTGGAGTGGATGTGAACTTCTCCCATTCAGTTAGAAGCTTGTTTTCAACATCTTGTTGCCCAATTTATGTGCCATGACAAAGCCTTCTAAATGGTTCCCACATATCATAAGCAGTTTCACAACTGTCAACAGCAGCAAAGATCTCTCGTGGTAAACCAAGTTGAATTAAGTGCATGGCTAAGTCATCAGCTTCAATTTGCTTCCAATCCTCTGTTGTGTATTCCTCTTCTTTTTGTTCACGAAAGGTCGGTGGAATGGGAGGTGTTTGATTTGGATCACCAGCTTCTTGAATCTGACGAGGCTTGAATGGTCCTTTCTGGATGGAGTTGAGCTGGATTCTACCTTGACCATTAGGTTTGGTTTTGATATATCGAATCATACGACTTGTCCATGGAAGATAACCACCTTTTTCAAGCATTGGAGGACGGTTTTCTGCACCAGCTGCATGGATGTCTTGTTGAGTTTCCATTGATGATGTTGTATGATAAGGTTGATTCAGGATCGTTGCAACGAAATAGGAGTAGTGGTTGTTGAAGGTTAAAATTAGTTGTTGTTGTGAAGCCTTGGTCCTTTGTTGAAGATCGTTTGAAGTTGCTTGTAATTTAGATAAACTATGACAATTTTAGATAAACGTAGCAAATTAAATAAAGTTACTAAATATGACTAGACTATAATTTAGACAAGATCAAATGTAAATTCGACAAAGTTATGTAAATTACAATTTAGATAATATGACAATTTCTATAGAAATCTTAATTTAGACAAAATTTATCAAAATTTCAATTTATATAGAAATACGTGATTTATATAAATTTGAAATTTATATAAAAGATCTAACTAATTTATACAAACTAGTAGATATTCCCTTGTCGAAGTATTTGTCACACTTATACAAGTGAGAAAATACCGAGTTCACTTTCGATGTTGTAGAAATTACGTACAAATCAAATTTATAAAAATTAATTAAGTTGCTAAAGTTTTTCTAGAATTGCGATAAAGAATCCAAATGTCAATTGCGAAAGGTTTCCACTGATGACAATTGCGATAAAATGCTCCAAGGCACAATTGGTATGTGCTTAAACACATACCTTTTCTTGATCAAAACCGGACCCAAATAGACCAAAAACCCGACCAAAATGCCAAATATATTGTGTTTTTGTGTTTTTACATGTGCAGGCACGGATATCGAAGAAAGGGACAAAAATCAAGCAAAAACCGACAAAAAGTCAAGAAAATCAAGAAAACGAGCACGGGATTGTGAAGAGGATTAAAGAGCCAATGCCGGGAAGAAAAATATGGTCAAAAAGTCAACCAAGTTCCTCATATTATCAGAGATTGTTAATTTCAGCCCTTAGATCATCTTTATAAAAATGGCAGCAAAGGTCCCTTGATTTTCAGCAATTAACACAATTGGTCCCTTGAAATTAAAAACCCTTTTCACACTTACCCAATACACAACTAATCCAATCCACCACTCTTATACTACCCAACCCAAAATAAACTCAAACTTTACACTAAACCCAACCCATTATAACCTCTAGCCCAGCCCACTCCTTACACCATTTACCCAAACCCGACCCAACCATATAATAAAAACCCCGGTCAAAAATAATAAACCCACAATCCCATTCCCGCCCCCTTTTCACCCCACTTTACCAGAACCATGAACCCTAATTTACCCCCGGTTCCAATTAACTACAATTAAGGGCTAATTGGTCAATTCAAGGACTTCTAGAAGCTGACACAGGTGTCAGAAGCGTGTCAGAAGTAAACAAGCACAAAGAATGTAACGTGGCATCATTCCATTGGTCCTAACACGTCACAGAGCTCAATCCAAGGGTTGATATCAAAGGGAAATGATTGGGATATAATCAAGGGCTGTTGATGATTCGAAGAAAGCACAAGGCACGGATTGCCAGCGTGGACTCCTCACCCCTCACTCTCTCCCTCGGCTATAAATGGGGATCATTTCTTCTCATTTTGTATGTAGAATAGTGTAGTGAAACTCTGTCAAATTTATTTCAAGTTTGTATTATTTTTCTTAATCAATGAAATAAAGTTTAGTTATTCCATTTGTCCTGTGAATTTTGTTTAATGATCTAGCTTTATTCCTGTTAATTACCCATTGTTATCATCTCATAAGCTCACAAAAGCTTATGAGACTTTTATAAAAGCTTGTTTACATTACTTTGTTTACACTTTTCATTAATCACCAAAAATACAGAAAAAATAAGAAAAATTATTATAAAAAAAAAATGTTGTTCATTACTTAAATTCCAGCTTACATTTAAGCTCTTTTCTTAGATTTAACAAGTTCATAAAGCTTTCTAGCTTGTGTGAGCTTGTTTAGTTCCATTTACCTCAAAATTCACAAAAAGTCAATAAAAGTCAACTGGTTCATGAATAATGGTGTTTGATGCTTGGAGAGATGGTCTAGGAGGGGATTTGGAAGCCTCTAGCCTATCTAAAGATAGGCAAGCATAGTGAATCCCCTCTGTTCAAGCTGAGGGGAATTTATCTTGTGAGTTTTACTTGTCATTTCATTTCAATTCTGCATCAGTAGTTTAGAGTTATATAGATATGTTCTTGTTGGTTTGTATTTGTTTATTGAGTGTTAAATGTGCTGAATATTTGTAGTTTGGATCAATTCATGTTAGTTTGCTATTGACTTTAGTTATTTTGGTTGAAACTGCTTCATGTCTGCTTATTGAGCATCTGTGGTATATGTGATCTTAGACCTGAGTTTTTGAGTACTATTGAATGCATTTGATCATAAGATGAGGTTGTAGTGTGGATAAGAAGCTTTGAGCTCATTGTTGCTTCATAAGTTTCTGATCACAGTTAGATATAAGGGTGTCTGGATCTGTGGAATTTGCTGAGCTATTGATGTTAGTTAGTGGTAATTTTGGTCCATTTAATCTGCATGACTCTTACATGGTCTAGATTGAGCTTGTTCTAGGTAGTTTATTGGGTGGAAGTCAAAGTTCATTTGCATTCTCATGCTCTGCTGTCATTAGCTGATATTGAGGGTCTGTGATTGTTACATTTGTTAGAAAAGTATTTTACATGTGGTGGAATTTCATTAAAATAGCTTAAACACAATTAGTTTAATAGATTTGAGTAGCTAAATCTCACATTAGTCAACTATTTTTAGTGTTTAATTGGTCAAACATTTCTGTGAGTCTGTGCATTTTGCTCTTGGATGTTAATTTTATGAATCAAATCAATTGATCATTAGTAGTAGTTATTGTGTGATCTTGATTTTATAAATAGTTTACCTAGCTTAGTTTTGTAGTTTTCAATTTCAAGTAGTGGCAATATCATCTGGCCATCTAATTTTGCTCTCAAAGTTTGTTCAAGGTCTGCTATATGAAATGTCTGCTGCATGATCATTCTTTTGTCATCTGTTCATGGTCCTAATTGAACCATCAATTGAGATCTAGGCATAGGGCTTTTTGAGTTTTTAGAATCTCTGGTTGATAAGCTTTCCAAAACTGTTTTCATTTTCAAAATTGGTTAAGGATTAAGCTGTTTAGAAGCTTGTGAAAAAGGGTGTTTGAGGCTGCAAGTTTGTTTTAGCTGTCTACTTTTTCTTGTGATAATCTGCTTAATTTGTTGCTCAAATCTGGTTATCTGAGTTTGTTTAAGTTTTTTTTAGTTGCTATTTGATGATTTTTGAGAAGAAGGAATCTGTTTGAGCTTATTTGCTTAATTTTTGCTTTTTGGCTTATTCTCAATAAGCTGTTCTTGCTTATTTTTGCTTATCTGCTACTTGATTTTAATTTTCTTAGATTGTAGATAACTTGTTAGAATTATTGAAAAATTCTCAGCATTTATTGTTGTTGTTTGCTATTTAATTTGCAATTTACTAGTTTAAATTAGTTTTTTAAATAATAAAAAGAAAAGAAAATAAATTAGTTTCTGTTTTTGTCACTTTTGGTCCCTATAATTTCTGTTAAAGTTAAAATCGGGACTGGTTAGTTTTCAGTTGTAAAGCAATTTGGTAATTGGCAAAATTAGTCCTTGTCTTTTATAAGTTCTATACCAGTTTCAGTTTTCACGCTTTTAGTCCCTTAACTTTTAAACTTTTTGTTGTCTTTAATTTTCTTTTATAAAATTAGTTTCGTTAAGTGACATTTTTAGTCCCTTGGGTTTTTACTTTTTCATTTTAGTATTTCTTCACTATTAGTTTTATAAATCTCGGGATTAGCCCGGGATTTGCATTATTTGATTTCTTTTTGTGTGCATTTATTTTAATAGCGTAGATTGTTGCTTTTAATTTTCCATATTTTAATTTAAACAATACCAAAATAATCACTTTCACTTATTCACTTCATATATTCACACACCGATTCGACTTATTCGCCGTCAAACCTTCGTTGGGAGAACGACCCGGGGGAATTGTATTCGTTACAATTTCTTTGGACTCAAAAATATAAATACATCAATGCTCCAAGGCACAATTGCGATAGGCTGAGTTGACCACCAATTGCGAAAGGTTTGACCACTGCTACAATTGCGATAACTTTTGCTAGTCAGAATTGCGATAGAAAGCTCACACCACAATGGCGATAAAAAGGCTTAGTACAATTGCGATAAGACTGGCTAAGGACAATTGCGATAGAACGCTGGAAACAGAATTGCGAAAGAATTGCTTGGACACCAGAATTGCGATAAAAGTGCTTGACCAGATTTGCGATATAACTTGTTTCCACAATTGCGATAAGCAGGCACAATTTCTATAGGAATCACAATTCCTATAAACCCTCTTTTATAGAAATTCTTACACAAGAATTCCTATAAACCCCTTTTTATCTAAATTCTTATACAAGAAGATAGATATTTTTCCAAGTCGATAAGCTCACTTTTACCAAACTTCTTATACAATAAAATGATAAAATCGTAAAGAAATGAAGATTCGAACCGCAACACTTTGTAGCTCGTTTTTTTTCTCGATCAAAACCAACTTCAAACTCTCGAATAACCTATAACGCACACCTTTTGTCGCCAAAATGATGTAGAACCATTTTTTTTCGACACAAAAATGGACTTTTTAACACCAAAACTTAAATAAATCTCACGAAACAACTAAAAGCGTCAACCTTTAATCTAAAAACTCACGTAAAATTTAAAAATCTACAACCTTTCTCTTAAAACTTGCGTAAAAATCTAAGAATACACACCAGTATACGTTTTTATGGATAAACAACGAAACTTTATGCACTCTTTTGATCAATACCGAAGATATTAAGCACCTACAACGTTGTATGGCGTAGTGATACCACTTGTTATGACTAGAAATCTACCTTATCACTACAACTAAGCTACTATAAAAACCGTGACACTCAAAGATGAAGAAGTAGTATAGATGAAAGAGATGTGGATCGAATGATATTACTTATGGTCAAATGTTTATAACTTCAAAAGAAAGAAATACAAACACACTAAGAGAATACACACACTCTCACCTTTACTACACAATGAGGCACACTTGATTTGTGTGAGAGTTTGTATTTATAGCTAAACATGGACGCTCTAAGGCCTTGAGTTGGGCTTTGTGTGGGCTTTTGATGGGTTGGACTATTACATACATATTTCCATCATATTATACTAACAAAAGCCCACACTTATCCTAGACATATTAAAACACACGACACACAAGACTTAATATTACAAATGACCATCACTTCACTAATAAATTAAATGCTAACAGTTTTGGTCTAGGGAGAATCCTGTATCTCAAAGCAGGCACTGTCAAGTTTTACAACTCACGGGACCAACTTTTTTTTTGTTGTTGTTGTAGATCTTGCGAATTTGGAGTTGGAGCCGGTGCACTTTTAATTTGTAGATCTTGTAATTTTTTTTTATCTTCAATCTGTAAAACATAACATGTTGACTTCAATGTGCTTTATTTTATGTATTCTGGGTGATAAATTACTATGTACTGTATTGGTGGGTCTTGTGAGTTGTATACCCAAATGACTTTAGTCAAAAAAATTTAAGTATATAGTGGATCTTTCATCTCTTTAAATAAATACCCAGATGAATTTTATGATAGAATGAACAGTTTTTGTTATGGAAAACATTTAATGAAAACAAAAAGTGTATAAAAAAAGAAAGAAAAAACATAAAATGAACTTTTTTTTTAATAATGCGTGGTTTATTAGAACGGTTCTTCAATAACTGTTTCAAAAATATTACTTATTTAAGTGTCAAAAAGATTACTTATTTAAAACGGTTAAAAACCGTTTTTAAAAATGCACCTGATTTTTTGAAACGCTCTATTATACCACGGTCGAATACTGTTTTAAAAGACCTCTTATGACCGCTTTAAAAAACTCATTATGTACTAGTGAACCTAATAAAGATATAACAACGAGGAAGAAGAATGAATAACTAGCATCCTCTAATTTCCCTCCTAAGTATTGCTACTAACACATAACAAACCTTGAGCAGCGCTTACCACCTGGTGGCGGAGGATGACTAGAAAAATAAGTTTAGGAAATTTACCGGGTGTTACAGCACATACCCCTAAAAAGGAATCGCGTCCTCGCGATTTAGTTTCAGTTATAGGTCAAAATAATGTCGATGAAAAGGTGATGGTGCTAGTAGCTGATTTGGGTCTCACTAGGTTGTTTTAAGGGTTTCCCCTTGCTTGTGGGAGGATACCTAGGTTGTCTGTTATAAGTCGTCTCCTTCTAGTGATTTGGTGAGATATAATTATCCCTGAAGTAAGTTAAATAAGGGAGAACAGTTTAAGTCTAACTACGCGATGTTTTGCAATTTTGTTAGTGTGGGCTCCTCTAAATTCTATCGGTCTAATTCCAATATATGGTCTATACTTTGGTGACACAAAATCCTAACCTGATACATATAAGGTGGTAAAAATGGCGGGGTGACTGATCTTCAAGATTTTGTTTCGAAATTTTGTGTGTTTCTCCTCAGAGGAATGGATAAAAATTTTGTTTGAAAACTTTATTTGGGTAAATATTTGTACGAGTTTGACCAAAATCACTTTTCAAGTATTATGCATTTCTTTGTTGGGAATTAATAGTTACGTAATATGACACATTTTTAAAAGATTGAAAATTTTGTAAGACGGGTTTTTAAATCATGGTTTGGATAAGGTAATTTTCACAAATTTGACGTTTGACATTTCTCAACAAAAGTTTGATAAAGTTTGACCATAGAATTTTAACCATCAAAATAGGTATTTCAGAAAGATATGACTACGAGTTTCAAGTTGATATAAAAGCGTTTTAAGAAAAGTCCTTTAAAGTAAGAACATCAAAGAAGAAGGGTAGTTGAGCATGTACGTCCACCTATGTTTCTAAATATCCAAGGAAAAGATCTAGTTGCCAATGCTGAGCGGGGTTCAATGTTTAATATCAGGCAAAGCTCATAGATGTAAGTATCCGACTTGTTTAAACTGTACTAAAAAGTGTCCTGACTGAAATTGTTGTACTAGCGGTCTGGAAGGGATAACTTGGTGCTAAAGGGGTGTCATGACTCAAACGGTTGCATTAGTGACCTGAAAGGCCTGAATCGGCTCGATACTATGTTGAGAAAAGTCCTTCTTGTTTACAAGGTGAGGTCGGGTATCAATAGTTGCTAGGTAGGCTAAGATCTCTTGGCATTCTGGTGTAGAAGTCGGTCACATAAAAGAAATGTGTTTTGAGTCTTTATTGTCTAGAACTCCTAGAGGGTAAAATGTTTTAAGAGCGATGGTATAACGATAACCTAGTTCAACGCATGCACTACTAATCAGGAAATCTAATCGCATGGAACGAATGAGGTAACTTATTCAATGATGAAACAGTATCAAGGCTTGGTAGGTTGTTATCTATAGTCTCAGACAAAGGTGTGGGATCCACTTCTAATGATTGGTATACTTTCCTTCTAATGATTGGTATACTTTCAAAGGGGAAATATTGGTTATTCTGTTTATGAAGTAAAAAAAAAAAACATTTTTCATGCAAGTAAATGGTTCACATGGTGATTTGTAAAATACTTTATAAAATAGTTTGTAGAACAGTTTATAGAGTGATAGAGAACGATTTATTATTTATAAAATAATGACAAAACCATAGTTAAATTTGTGATATTTTAGAAAGATAAAGATCGGATTACACAATAACTTGTGAGATGATTTGTAAGACAATGCATAGAGTAATAAGACAATGCGGTAAGTTACGAATGTAAGTGAGAATGAGATAAGTATGTACGAAGTTAAGGTAATGATTTGAAACTATTTATATCGTGGCTAATATGCCCCATTAGTGGTGACTATTAAAACAAAAGTATTTGAAAAGTAAAACATGTTTAAGATGTATATAAAAAAAAAATAAACGAACGCTAATGAGTGTGCTATAGTTGAAGACCCGTGTAACGTTTAAGTGTGGAAAAAATTGAGTGGACAAAAGGGGTAACAGTAAAAGTGTTGAAAATGGTTAATGAGGATTAATAATGCGAATTATAGTGAAATGTGTAAACACATAGAAAATGTGTAATTATAATAAGTAGGTTTCATATACTCTATGGAGCTAGCCAAAATAAAAATGGATGTAATAGAGTGGGTGCTAAAAGGTAAAAAGTTTGAATCCACGGTTAAAGTGTATAGGTGGGAAATGGTTAATAATCCTTCGAAATAAATTGTTAATGATCCATGGTTTGTACAAAATCTTGACCAACCGAAATCGAATTTTCTAAATCAGTAGCAGCTTTGGAACACGAACACTAGGGCGAACCTTTATCATGGTCAATACAAGTAACCCTACTTGTAATCTTAAGGTTAATGCTTCCTCATAAGTACTATTATCTCGTTCATAGTCTCCAAGGTTCAATTCATACGACTAAACCATTAATGTGTCCATTTCGATTAACGGTTGCCTCCTAAGGTAACTAATGATGTCATCCAACTCATCGGTTTATAATGCAGTGTATTCAAGCTTCTTACAAATTGAGGGGTCTGGGAAAATGAGGCATGTGACCTAATGGCCTTGGGCAATACCAGAGAAATTATGTTTTCACAATAGCTTGCGAATAGTATTCCAAAATAGTGTTTCCAAATTAGTACGTCCAAAATAGTGTATTTCAAAATAGTGTGCTTACAATAGTGCGTCCAAACAGTTCTCAAAATAGTTGTTAGACCCGTTTCCCGGGTGTTGGGACCCCACCCTAGATGAAAATAGATTATGGCCCAATCTGATTGGCTAGTCATCGAACGTTGCATTTTTAGTCAAACCCGATAGTCAAAGAATGTATTGTAAGGTTATGGAAAGTATTATGTGGCTCAAATAATAAGAGAATGAACTCCAAGGACCTAACTTGTCATAGGATTAAATGAGTTATAAGCTAGTTGTGGCTAAAGTGAGAAGAATGAGATTTGAGGGGCCATTATTGTCATTAGCCCAAACTTGTGCAAGTAAATATCATGGATGGGAGTCTTCTAGTTATTTCCACCATTTTCTTGAAGGCCGGTTCTTAGAGAAAATGGAGAGGAAAATGGAAGTCTTGATGGTTCAAGTGTTAGGATTCAAGGGTGAAGTTTATAGCTTGATTCCTACATAAGGTATGATGCTTATAGTGTTTAAATTGTATAATTAAGAGGTTAGGGTTTGTAAACCCTAACTTGAAGAAGATGAGTAAATAGTGGGATTGATCATCATATAATCAATATATGATTATATGATGATTAGTGTTGTTAGGAATAAGCTAATGGTTGTATAAACCATTTTTATGATTATGATGTTATGTGTTAAGATTTGTATGATGTTATGATTTAGGTGTTTATGATGATGATGTTGATGATGAGGCTTTGATGTGCTTAGCTTGGAGCTAAGGTAAGTAAAATGATGATAGCATATATTATATGGATTTCTATCATTATGTGTTATGTATGTTTATGTTGAGAAGATGAGCTTGGATTATGCTTATGTGATGCCATGTTTATGGCTTATGTGATGAGATGATGCTATGGAATATGTTGATGTTATGTGCTAGATGAGACTTGAGTATGTAAGCCATGAAGTAAGTGTTTATGTGTATGATTGATGAAGCGAAAAGTGTACCGCTTTTAAGGGGTCATTTAAGCCCTAAATCGTATTTATTTGATCAAATATTGCCCTAAATCGTTCCTTTTGTCATTTTAGGTACTTTTGAGAAGAAATCTGGAAAAGGAGGCATTTTGGACGTTTTTGGAGCATAAAAGTAAAGAAAACGACAAAGTTTCAAAATCATGCTGGAAATTACCTTTGACGGCGTCAGGATTATGCCTGGACGGCGTCATGGCTTGGCAAAAGTGGTGGATGTGAAATTTACTCATGATAAGCCAGTGAAAATTGCATGGGAATTCTGACGGCGTCACCCTTTAATTTGATCAAGGTCGTCACGTTATAATTTAAAGAGGGACGGCGTCACATTCATAGTCTGAGGGCGTCAAGCCTTGATAGGCCAGAACGGATTTTGGAGAGCTAAAGAGGGACGGCGTCAAGAAGGTCATCCGGGAACCCTAAAAGCGGCGAGGTGACGGCGTCACACTCCATAACGTGACGCCGTCAGATCTAAAAATCTATATATAGTTTTGCAATTCTTTGTCATTAGTGTGGAACTTATTGGGGAACTTTGTGTGTGAAAACCCTAGGACGAATTTGGCAGCTCTTTCAAGGCTTTTTGCCTTGAGATCTTCCATGTTACATTGAAGATAAGTTATCAATTAATCATTCAATATGTCTATGTGTTGTTTGATTTTATCTTGTTCTTGTCTTTTGTTTAACATGCTAGGCTAGATTTATCTTGTGTTTGCTTAGATCTAATGAAACCTAGCTATTGATTATTGGTTATTAGTGTGCTATTAGTTGTATTGGATGATTGTTTATCTATGTTAGGCTTAAGAAAACTGGCTAACTTCCTATTCGGTAACTTGCTTGAACGTCTTAAGAAACATGAACCAATGCGTACTAAAGGTTTTTATGGTTGTATTTAATGCACAAGCGAATTCTAGTGATCCCATGTTAGGAGCTTCCTAGCCGGCTCGACATAGGAGTGAAGTAGGAGCTTGTAGAGTTGGGGAAGTACGTACGCCACCCCACGAATGGTATTAAGGAATACACCCGTCATCCACGCGACTAACACACACTAATCAACCGGTAAAAGATAGTTAGGGAGTAAGGAAATCTAAGTAAACACATTTCCCTCCACATAAGTTTCCACCACATTTTTATTTTCTGTTATTTTATTTTACTTGCATTCGTAGTAATCTGGGTTAGTTGACTAGCAACTAATTCCGCCCACTCTTTCAAACCCGAGATTTTACTTGCTTTCATAAGATTATAAAAACATAAAAAGAATCTTCTCTCACCCTTAGACCTATTAGAGTAGTTTTTCATACCTAACGAACACTATTCCCTGTGGAGAACGATCAATCCCCCGTACTTACCACTACACTATACTACATCGGTCAGGTACACTGCCTGGTGGGGTTGTAAGCCTCTTGAGATCCCTTGAGAGGTAAAACCTGTTGTAAGGTTGCAAAACCACGCATCAAGTTTTTGGCGCCGCTGCCGGGGAATAGTTATTGTTTAGGTTGAATTTTTATTTTATAGGTCTACTCACTAGATTCCTTTCTAGTGAGATTTTTATTTTCTTTTTCTAGGTTTTCTTTAGTCTATCTATTTTCTTCGTTTCTTTGTTCGTAACCATTACCATTCGACATCATGGAAGATGGTAATATCCTTAATCCCAACAACCCACCACCACAACAACCACCACCACCTCCTAGAGCCCGTACTTTAGGAGAGTACTCCCGTCCTAGCCACTATGGCTATCGAAACACCATTGAGCTCACTCAAGGAGCAAATATCACACCCTTGCGATCCGACACCATCCGGTTGGTGCAAAGCGGATGCGCATTCCATGGACTTCGTTCTGAAGATCCTAATCAACATCTCAAGGACTTTCTCAAAATCGTTGATTCTATAGACCTTGATGTTGCCACTCGAGAGACGACCCGATTGCGTCTCTTTCAATTCTCTTTGCGGGACCAAGCTAGTCAATGGCTAGAGCGTCAACCCGCAGGATCCATCACCTCTTGGGATGATCTCACCACTCGTTTCCTTGCTCAGTTTTTCCCACCGGGAAGAACTACCAAGCTAAGGAATGATATCTTGATGTTCCAACAACGTCAAGGTGAAACCCTCTACGAGGCATGGACTCGATTCAAGGACTTACTTCAAAAAGTCCCTCACCATGGCATAGAACTTTGGCTCCAAGTCCAAATCTTCTATGACCATATCAATCTCTCCACGAGGCAAACCATTGACCAATCGGCCGGTGGCAAGCTACGTGATCTAAGTGCGGAACAATCATAGGCTCTCCTAGAAGATCTTGCTCTTTATGACAACGAAAGTTGGAGTGATCCCCGTGATTTGAATAAAACGGTCAAGGCAATATCTTTGCCTTCGAACAATTCAAGCACTTCCGACCGTAGGATCATAGAACTTGAAGACCAAGTCAAGTTTCTCATGAAATCCTACGAGGCTCCTAAACCTTCAAGCCAAGTGAACAAAATCACTTCTTCATGTGAGTTATGTAGTGGTCCCCACGACACTCGTGATTGCATGGAACTCCCCGAACAAGCTTTTGTGGACTACGCATCCTCGCGTACCGAAGGAGCGGGAGACAAGTTGTACACTTTCAAATCCGAGCCAAACCATTACGGTGATTCATACAACCCCTCATGGAAAAATCACCCGAACCTTAGGTGGAAACAAAACCAAAACATGCAACAAACCAATTCTTCCAACCCACCTAATCGTTTCCAATCAAGCGGTTCCAACTCAAACCGTACTTTCAATAACAATCCTTCCAACAACTATGGTTGTACCAATAATTTTGAAGGATTGATGTCCAACTTTATGGCATCTCAAGAAGCTCGTTTAGCCAAGTTTGAAGCCGATTTCAAACAAAAACAAAGCGAGATGACCAATAAGATTGACACCTTGTTGAAAGCCCTCAATGACCGAGAAATGGGAGCACTCCCTAGCAACACGGTCAAGAACCCGAAACTAAACGTCAACGCTATTTCATCGGTTTCGTCCCCTAGTTCTTGTCCACAATATTATTCGGTCAATTCCATGAGCACGTGTTTCAAACAAACCCAAGTCGTTCCAAATGACCAAGAAGTTATGACATCCAAATTGGTCAACAACATAGTTGAAACACCTCCCACTCAAAACCTTGACGAAGAATTCAAGGAGCTCCACCTTGAAAGTCCGGTTGTTGATGTGTTGGATGAGAAGAAGCTCAAGTTAGGCGAAAAAGGGACCGCCTTCGTTCAAAACAAACTACCTAAGAAATTAGATGATTCGGGCTTATTTGTTCTACCTTGCAAGATCGGTAATTCGGAGGCTTATGACACATTAGCCGATCTTGGATCAAGCCTTAACCTACTTCCGTTACCTCTCTACACCTCTCTAAAACTAGGAAAACTTGAAGAAACCGAGGTGATAATAGGTTTAGCGGATGGGAGTGTTGCTTACCCGGTTAGAGTAGTTAAGGACGTGTTAGTACACATTGGAAAACTAACCATTTTAGCCGATTTCCACGTCCTTGATATGGTTAGCGACCCTACATGCCCCTTGTTGATAGGTAGAGGATTTTTGGCGACCGCTAGTGCTATGATTGATTGTAAGGAATCCAAGATAGCGGTAGGAGAAGGAGATACTTGGTCAGTCTATGATGTTAAGAAACATGCCTATGATACTAGTGAGGAACCAACACCATATTGGTTAGAATCAAATAGGAGACCATCTAGATATGGACCTTGGATTGATAGAGACTTCATAGGACCCCAACGCCCATTTTACCTAGAAGAGGACTTTGTGAACCGAACACATACGGTAGAGCAACTCTTAGCTAGGGACACCGAATTGGATCCATTTGAAGACCCTCTAGTTTTTAGGAAAATGATTGATTTCCTAGGAGTTTTGCCAATTAACCTAGGAATGAATAAGTGAATTCGTGAGGAAGATGATCATAAATGGGATTGGGATAAACCACTCAAAGATGGAGATGGGTCATGGCATATTAAGATGACATTGTATGACCCGGATGGAGAGAAGTTTGAAAAGATATATCGTACTAAGCGGACCAATAGGAAACTTCAAACCAAGCTTAACCCTAAAGACGTCCTCGATGACGAGCTTACTTACATAGGGTAGCGTGACTTTGAGTCTAGCTACAAGACTCGTTAATAAAGAAAAGCGCTTCTTGGGAGGCAACCCAAGCTTTATTTGTTTTGTGTGTTTATTTTTTTGTTTGTTTGTTTTTATTTATTTCCGTATGTGTGTTTAATTTTTATTCTTATTGATTCATGTTCAAAAGTAATTTGTGAAAATGCTTTATTTTGTTTTTAACTTCGTCTTAACTACATATAAAGGTATTTTGCAAAAGTTAAGTGTAAGGGAAATCTAAATCGGTTTATTAGAACACAAATGAACATGAATCGTAATAATAATAAATTAACATACATATTAGTATTTGTTTGAGTCAAATGCTTGTATCGAGTCATAATGATGTTTTGCAGGATTTCCAGGAAGTAAGGTATAGGTTTTTCCAAAATTTTTCCGAAAACGTAACATGAGAATTCTGTCAGATCATATCTGACGGCGTCAGGCTTTACAACCTGACGGCGTCAGGTTTAATTTTCTGGAATTTTTTGAAAGTTTTGTTTTCTTAAAAAGTTTTTATTAAATCTATAACTTATAATCTCCAGGAATCTGCAAAATTATCATTCCACAAGCATTATATCCTTATATATAGAGTTTATCCCGCCGATGTTATGCAGGTTTTCGTGTTTGTTTTCTCAGGTTTAACAGGTTATTTTGGACAAGGAAATGTTTTTGGATCAAGCTTATGGCGATGCATTAGTCATGGAGCTTCAACATTCTCTTTGGAAGAAGATCTAACCGTGTTACTTCATTATCCACCGAGCGAATCAGGGGAGTATTTGATTTCATTCTTTTACTTTATGCTTTTACATTTGTTATTTGAACATTGGGGACAATGTTCATCTTAAGTGTAAGGGGGGGTAAAAGTACGATTTTAGAGAATGCTATTACGCTTGATTTTTGTTTGTTTAATGGTAGATGTGTAATAAAACTGAGATAAATACTTGTTAGGGTAATTTTAGTGCCAAATTTAAAATTTTTTACAACATATAGGAGTGAAACTTTGATCTTAATGAGCGTCTCATGGATAGGAGTTATATGACTAGCACAAAAACCGTACCACTAAAAAAATTTTCCACCCCCAAATATGTGAGGTTCGCCCCTAGAATTGGTAGGAAAAGCATTTATGCTATGATGTGTGTACCGGTAGCACTTAGATTCTAGAACTTGCGTTAGGACCATTCCAAGGCCACAAGTGAGACTACATTCGTGTAGTTAGATTTACTACATGATAAGAGGCATTAGGATTAACCCATTGTTTTACTCCTGTGTTTTTGTTATAATTACATTGGCTACATTGGTCAAGTAATTCTCCCACACCCTTTGCGTTGTACTCATTTTTAGTACACGATACCCCTAGTACACCCCTCAGAGCCTATCTTTTCGTTTCGACCTTTAAGCATTTTACTTAAAGGAAGAATTTGTTACACCCCACTTAAATGTACACCCAAATCGCCTTAGCCTACCTTGTATGCACTCATTTTTAGTGCATTATTGTGACAACATTTGTTTAAACCCAAGTTAATTATCTAATTGATTACATGGTTGCTAAGTCGAGTCATATCCTTGTACATATTATTTTGGGACGATTGGGACTCATGGGTAAAGTACTAGTGTAATGGAGTAATGGGGAAGAACATCATTTATTACCCCCATATGTGCTAAATATTTTAAAAGTACTCCAAGTGTTTTGATTATCTTAATTCGAGTCATTAGAATAGTTATTTGTAAAGTTATGTAAAAGTTCAAGTGTAAGGGGAATGCAACGCCCCTATGATGTATTATTTTGGATGGTAGGGCAAAAGTGTATGCAAAAAAAAAAAAAAAAAAAAAATGAAAATGAGAAAAAGAAAAGTAGAAAAAACATACGGACTACCATCCCGTTTCATTTTATGTTTATTTTATGTTTTTGTTATTTTGTTTTTAGCTTAAGATTGAGTCGAGTCTTGGCTTAGCAACATTGTATAGTACATGTAATTAATCAAGATCTTTAACTCGCCACCAGTAAAATATCCCTTATCCAACAAAACCGTGTTTTCCTTTTCCCTACACCTAACGTTATAACCCATTTAAAAGCCCTCTTTGATAGTTTATCTTAGGTGCTTACGCCTAGTGGAGGAGGTTTTCGATCCTTTCCCAAGCCTATGGTAATCTATTTGCTATGACAGGTAGTGAGAGATATTATCCGTTTTCATTTATGAGATTTATTTTGATGACACTTGAGAGATGTGAGTATCTAAACACTACTTGTGAGGTGCTAGTTTATAATCTCCGTGCTTATTATGATTAAAGTGGAACGAATATTTGTTGTAATTACTTTTATGTTAGCATTAAATGACCCCAAACTTGTATTTTGATTAGAATAAAAGCGCATTTGCTTGAGGACAAGCAAATCTCAAGTGTAAGGGTATTTGATGAAGCGAAAAGTGTACCGCTTTTAAGGGGTCATTTAAGCCCTAAATCGTATTTATTTGATCAAATATTGCCCTAAATCGTTCCTTTTGTCATTTTAGGTACTTTTGAGAAGAAATCTAGAAAAGGAGGCATTTTGGACGTTTTTGGAGCATAAAAGTAAAGAAAACGACAAAGTCTCAAAATCATGCTGGAAATTACCTTTGACGGCGTCAGGATTATGCCTGGACGGCGTCATGGCTTGGCAAAAGTGGTGGATGTGAAATT
This sequence comes from Artemisia tridentata subsp. tridentata, assembly GCA_021014915.2. NCBI lineage: Eukaryota > Viridiplantae > Streptophyta > Magnoliopsida > Asterales > Asteraceae > Artemisia > Artemisia tridentata. The sequence goes on from CP139505.1 coordinate 56,640,044, forward strand.
TACTCATGATAAGCCAGTGAAAATTGCATGGGAATTCTGATGGCGTCACCCTTTAATTTGATCAAGGTCGTCACGTTATAATTTAAAGAGGGACGACGTCACGTTTATAGTCTGAGGGCATCAAGCCTTGATAGGCCAGAACGGATTTTGGAGAGCTAAAGAGGGACGGCGTCAAGAAGGTCATCCGGGAACCCTAAAAGAGGCGAGGTGACGGCGTCACACTCCATAACGTGACGCCGTCAGATCTAAAAATCTATATATAGTTTTGCAATTCTTTGTCATTAGTGTGGAACTTATTGGGGAACTTTGTGTGTGAAAACCCTAGGACGAATTTGGCAGCTCTTTCAAGGCTTTTTGCCTTGAGATCTTCCATGTTACATTGAAGATAAGTTATCAATTAATCATTCAATATGTCTATGTGTTGTTTGATTTTATCTTGTTCTTGTCTTTTGTTTAACATGCTAGGCTAGATTTATCTTGTGTTTGCTTAGATCTAATGAAACCTAGCTATTGATTATTGGTTATTAGTGTGTTATTAGTTGTATTGGATGATTGTTTATCTATGTTAGGCTTAAGAAAACTGGCTAACTTCCTATTCGGTAACATGCTTGAACGTCTTAAGAAACATGAACCAATGCGTACTAAAGGTTTTTATGGTTGTATTTAATGCACAAGCGAATTCTAGTGATCCCATGTTAGGAGCTTCCTAGCCGGCTCGACATAGGAGTGAAGTAGGAGCTTGTAGAGTTGGGGAAGTACGTACGCCACCCCACGAATGGTATTAAGGAATACACCCGTCATCCACGCGACTAATACACACTAATCAACCGGTAAAAGATAGTTAGGGAGTAAGGAAATCTAAGTAAACACATTTCCCTCCACATAAGTTTCCACCACATTTTCATTTTCTGTTATTTTATTTTACTTGCATTCGTAGTAATCTGGGTTAGTTGACTAGCAACTAATTCCGCCCACTCTTTCAAACCCGAGATTTTACTTGCTTTCATAAAATTATAAAAACATAAAAAGAATCTTCTCTCACCCTTAGACCTATTAGAGTAGTTTTTCATACCTAACGAACACTATTCCCTGTGGAGAACGATCAATCCCCCGTAGTTACCACTACACTATACTACATCGGTCAGGTACACTGCCTGGTGGGGTTGTAAGCCTCTTGAGATCCCTTGAGAGGTAAAACCTGTTGTAAGGTTTCAAAACCACGCATCAATGATGCATTATATGGATTGAAGTATAATTGTATGTTATGATCGTTTTACTTGCTAAGCCCTTGTGCTTACGGTTTAGTTGTCTAACCGTTTTGTAGGTTGGCGTGCTTATATGGATGATTTGGATATATGGGTTAAGGCTTGTTTATGCGATATGGGTAGATTGGTAAGATTGTAGAGCTTAGGTAGATACCGGGCTCATGTGTAAGTTTGTACCCCCGTTAGTCTTTGATGAGTTGTTAAATTGCAGCCGCATGGCAAAGTGTATGTCAAGAATGGTATGACGATTTGGTAGTCATTTGATAAGTCAAAGTATGGTTTATGTGTTTTTGAGTAAAGTTAAAGGGGCGTTTGGTTTAAGTGTAAACGTACCTATTTTGAGTAGTAAACGGGTCAAGTGTCATTGGAACGTGTTTGATATGTTAAATAAATGAAGTTGGTCAAGTTTGGTGCAATACGGAATTGGTATAGATGGTTTGTAGTGTAAATGGGTCAAAACGGGTTATTTGCATAACCCGTCTAATTTGTAAAGTACCCCTTCGGGGTGTCGTTCGATAAATGTTTTTGTATGAAAATGAGCCCATTGATATACCAAATAAATCTGGAAAGTTTGGTTCAATAACGAGTTCGGAAAGTCGGGTTTCCGGCCGGGGATTTTGAAAAAGTGCATTCTGATGAACAGTAACGGCGGTTGGGCAGTTTTTCAGATTTTGGACAGAATTTGGTAAACTTTGAAAAATCATATCTTTTAATCCGTAAGTCGTCACGGGTCGTGTCACCTGTCATTTTGAAGGTAATTGAGTCTAGTTTCATTTAAAATTAGACTCAAGGTCTGAATGTGTACTTATTTTTGTCAGTTTATGAAATAGTAACAGCGGGTCAGTTTTAGTCAAGCATTTCCGCGCGTAAAGTTTTAAATTTTGGTCTAAGCGGGCACGGGGTGTTACAATTGGTATCAGAGCTTGGTTTAAGTGAATTAGGTTTCCACTTAGGGTTGCCTACTCTTAAACCACTCGTAGAAGCCTTGGACGTAAGTGTTAGTCGCGCGGAAACTAATTGCTAAGTGTTCGGCGGATTATGTTTTATGCTAGTTGAGCCTATTGATGATAGGTGATGTATGCTTGTGATGGTGTTGTTGGGTATGAGATACAAGTCTATGGGGACTTGAGATGCTTAGATAATTAGTCGGCCGTGCACCTTGGTTGGTGCCGGTGTTGGTATTGTGATTGTGTGATGTAAGTCCATAGAGGACTTGGAATGTTTATATGATTAGATAGCCGTGCACCTTGGTTGGTGTCGGGGATTGTATTGCGATATGTGAATGTATGATAGAACTATAGTGATGGAATGCGAGTAGCAATGCTAAGAGGTATAAGAGATGGGTTGATAAATGGACTAAGGTTTATGAGGCCTTAGTTATAAGGTAGGCTATTGCTTGCGGCTAGTTAGATGTTGATGCCTAGACATAGATTGCTTGTGCAACGTGATATATGATGCCATAGACTTTATGTTTTGATTTTGATTTTGAATGTTTTAACACTTGTCGGATAAGTGTTAAGTGCTATGATATGATTGCTATTGAGATGATAAGTCTATGGTAGTTTATTGTACGTCTAAGTTTTATGTGGTGTGCTTGAGAGCACGATAGCATAGAAGTGTATGAGTTGAGATAGATGCATTGGAATGCATGTTATGTGTTGACCTAGTTGTGGTCGGTAAAGTTAATAAGAATACATTGATATATGAAATAAGAGTTAAGAAGCGTGTTAATTATTTGAAAAGCATAAGTTCTTAAAAAGATTTAGATAAGTAAGAAGTGAATAGCGAAGTATGGTTATAGCTTGAATGCTTTGAAGACGTGTTGAGTCTAATTGTGATTGTTGTTTTGAAATGAATGAATAGATGCTTGAAGCATGATTTATTATATGCTAACTAAAATGAGAGAGAAAAGAGTATAGATAAGACGGGATGAGATCATGTTGCATATCGAACATGATAATTAAAATGTGTTAGTAATGAATGAGTAGAAGAGATAAATGAGATATAGATTGCGCTATAAGTCATAAGTGACTTGAAGTGTGCTAGAAAGAATGGTAAAACATGAATATAATCATGCTAATCTATATATTGAAATGTGTATGATGAGATTTGTGATAGTGTTAAAGAATAAACCTATGTAAGGTTTATATGTGTAAGATTTGGATAGACCAAATGAAGTGATAGTCTAATTTGGGAATATAGTCAACAAGGGGTAGATGGGTATTAGTAAGAGTGTGTTGTAAGAACACGTAGAGATGTGTATGTTGTAATGGATAAGCATTACATATAAATTTTATAAAATAAAGATGGCACATAGCGAGTGTGTGAGTCAACTTGGGGTTGACGAATGAAAGATAAGTTGCATTGTGAGAATGCAAATATGTTATATGGACAAGTTGTTATATAGAAACTTGTCTAGATGATAGTAAGCGTGATAGTGAATGTTGAGATTGCGTAAGGCAATGAAAATTGAATAAATAATAGTGTGTGCCTAATGATAGAAGTGCATGAAAGATAAAATGAGTAAAGATGATAAGACAAATATAGCTTGGATCCAATGCTCTAGTTTTGGCATCCTTTGGAATGGCCTAGCTTGCCTTTTATGGCATGATTGTTAGCTTGCCTTCACCGGCATGGTTTGCCTACATCATTGGCATGTGATATAGTATGATATCCTTCGGGATGGCCATGAGATATAGTATGGTATCCTTCGGGATGGCCATGTGATATAGTATGGTATCCTTCGAGATGGCCATGTGATATAGTATGGTATCCTTCGGGATGGTCATGTGTTATGTTATGGTATCCTTCGGGATAGCCTAGCTTGCCTTTATGGCATGGTTGTTAGCTTGCCTTCATGGCATGGTTTGGCATCCTTTGAGATGGCCTAGCTTGCCTTCATGGCATAGATGATAGCTTGCCTTCGCGGCATGGATGTTTAGCTTGCCTTTATGGCATGGTGATAGCTTGCCTTTATGGCATGGATGAAAGTTAGTGAGATTGGATCCAAGGCTAGAAAAGATGGAAAGTAAAATAAGTACGAATGTTATGTCGGAAACGTGTAGGTAGGACGGTTTATAGTTTCTTGATTTAAATGGATTGGGACGCCTTTTCATTTAAATGAAGAATTATAAATCGCCGAACCATGAGTTTATAATTCCTTATTTACGTGGATTGGGACGCATTTTTATGTAAATAAAGAGTTATAAATGAGTGGGCTTATGTGTAGCCAATATGACATGAGTACGGATAGTGATATGAGAAAGTGAAAACTAAAACATGTTAGACGTCATAAGAAAAGATAAATATTAACTAAACTGATAGCAGTGTTAAGGTCATGTGTGAAACCTTAAGATAGACGTCTAAAATGAATTGTGCATTAAATTGATAAGTTAATTGGTGTCACCTTATGGAGTGTGACGCCGTCACCTCGCCGCTTTTAGGGTTCCCGGATGACCTTCTTGACGCCGTCCCTCTTTAGCTCTTCCAAAATCCATTCTGGCTTATCAAGGCTTGACGCCGTCGAACCATGAACGTGACGCCGTCCCCTTATGATTTAAGCCGTGACGCCCTCGATCAAGTTAAAGCGTGACGCCGTCAGAATTCACATGCTATTTTCACTGGCCCGTCATGAGTAAATTTCACGTCCAACTTTTCTTGCCAAGGCATGACGCCGTCCAGAGTAAATTCTGACGCCGTCAAGAGTAACTTTTAGCCGATTTTTGAGACTTTGCCGTTTTCTTCACTTTAATGCTCCAAAAACGTCCAAAATGCCTCCTTTTCCAGATTTCTCCTCAAAAGTACCTAAAATGACAAAAGGAACGATTTAGGGCAATATTTGATCAAATAAATACGATTTAAGGCTTAAATGACCCCTTAAAAGCGGTACACTTTTCGCTTCATCAAATACCCTTACACTTGAGATTTGCTTGTCCTCAAGCAAATGCGCTTTTACTCTAATCAAAATACAAGTTAGGGGTCATTTAACGCAAACATAAAAGTAATTACAACAAATAATCGTTCCACTTCAATCATAATAAGCACGGAGATTACATACTAGCACCTCACAAGTAGTGTTTAGATACTCACATCTCTCAAGTGTCATCAAAATAAATCTCATAAATGAAAACGGATAATATCTCTCACTACCTGTCATAGCAAATAGATTACCATAGGCTTGGGAAAGGATCGAAAACCTCCTCCACTAGGCGTAAGCACCAAAGATAAACTATCAAAGAGGGCTTTTAAATGGGTTATAACGTTAGGTGTAGGGAAAAGGAAAACACGGTTTTGTTGGATAAAGGATATTTTACTGGTGGCGAGTTAAAAATCTTGATCAATTACATGTACTATACAATGTTGCTAAGCCAAGACTCGACTCGATCTTAAGCTAGAAACGAAATAACAAAATAACAAAAACATAAAATAAACATAAAATAAAACGGGATGGTAGTCCGTATGTTTTTTCTATTTTTCATTTTCTCATTTTTTTGTGTTTTTCTTGATTTTTTTTTTTTTTTTTTTTTTTTTTTTTTTTTTTTTTTTTTTTTTTTGCATACACTCTTGCCCTACCATCCAAAATAATACATCATAGGGGCATTGCATTCCCCTTACACTTGAACTTTTACATAACTTTACAAATACTAATCTAATGACTCGAATTAAGATAATTGAAAAACTTGGAGTATTTTTAAAACATTTAGCACATATGGGGGTAATAAATGATGTTCATCCCCATTACTCCATTATACTAGTACTTTACCCATGAGTCCCAATCGTCCCAAAGCAATATGTACAAGGATATGACTCGACTTAGCAACCATGTAATCAACTAGATAATTAACTTGGGGTTTAAACAAATGTTATCACAATAATGCACTAAAAATGAGTGCATACAAGGTAGGCTAAGGCGATTTGGGTGTACATTTTAGTGGGGTGTAACAAATTCTTCCTTTAAGTAAAATGCTTAAAGGTCGAAACGAAAAGATAGGCTCTGAGGGGTGTACTAGGGGTATCGTGTACTAAAAATGAGTACAACGCAAAGGGTGTGGGAGAATTACTTGACCAATGTAGCCAATGTAATTATAACAAAAACACAGGTGTAAAACAATGGGTTAATCCTAATGCCTCTTATCATGTAGTAAATCTAACTACACGAATGTAGTCTCACTTGTGGCCTCGGAATGGTCCTAACGCAAGTTCTAGAATCTAAGTGCTACCGGTACACACATCATAGCATAAATGCTTTTCCTACCAATTCTAGGGGCGAACCTCACATATTTGGGGTGGAAAATTTTTTAGTGGTACGGTTTTTTTTTTGTGCTAGTCATATAACTCCTATCCGTGAGACGCTCATTAAGATCAAAGTTTCACTCCTATATGTTGTAAAAATTTTAAATTTGGCACTAAAATTGCCCTAACAGGTATTTCTCTCAGTTTTATTACACATCTACTATTAAATAAACAAAAATCAAGTGCAATAGCATTCTCTAATCGTACTTTTACCCCCCCTTACACTTAAGATGAACATTGTCCCCAATGTTCAAATAACAAGATGTAAAAGTAAAAAGGTAAAAGAATGAAATCAAATACTCCCCTGATTCGCTCGGTGGATATGAAGTAACATGGTTAGATCTTCTTCCAAGGTAATGTAGAAGCTCCATGACTAATGCATCGCCACAAGCTTGATTCAAAACATTTCCTTGTCCAAAATAACCTGTTAAACCTGAGAAAACAAACACGAAAACCTGCATAACATCGGCGGGATAAAATCTATATATAAGGATATAATGCTTGTGGAATGATAACTTTGCAGATTCCTGGAGATTATAAGTTGGAGATTTTAATAAAAACTTTTTTTTTAAAAACAAAACTTTCAAAAATTTCTGAAAATTAAATCTGACGCCGTCAGGTTATAAACCCTGACGCCGTCAGAAATGACCTGACAAAAATTTTCATTTTAAGTTTCCGGAAAATTTCTGGAAAAACCTTTACCTTACTTCCTGGAAATCCTGCAAAACATCATTATGACTCGATACAAGCATTTGACTCAAACAAATACGAATATGTATGCTATTTTATTGTTATTACGATTCATGTTCATTTGTGTTCTAATAAACCGATTTGGATTTCCCTTACACTTAACTTTTGCAAAATACCTTTATATGTAGTTAAGACGAAGTTAAAAACAAAATAAAGCATTTTCACAACTTAGTTTTTAACATGAATCAATAATAATAAAAATTAAACACACATACGGAAATAAATAAAAACAAACAAACAAACAAATAAACACACAATGAAAATAAAACTTGGGTTGCCTCCCAAGAAGCGCTTGTTTTTGTTCGAGTCACGAGCCTGACTCTACCCTTATTTAACGGAAATAGGGGAGGTTTTCCCTACACTTAGGCTTAAGTGCGGGTGATAGTAGCGATACACACCATCTCGGTAAGAGTATGCCACGTGAGGAAAGATTGGTGGATGAATTATATGCTCAAAGGGGTGTGCTCCTTTCATCATAACCTTGCCTAGTTCACTTTGGTCAATGGGTGATTTTGAGTTTCCTCCTAAAAAGGGATCATCTTCTATCAACTTCGAGAGATTCCTAGTTGGGAATCCATCTTGACCTAATAAACCCGGTTTAAACCCATAGTGTTTCTTGTGATCTATCATGAATGGGTGATGTAAGTATGTAAGGTCATGGTTCACTCCTATATTAGCTTCCTCACTACAAGGCTTAATGTCTACTACCTTAAACTTAAGATTACCCGGACTACATGGTTTGATGGGTGGATCGGGACCTAATTCAATTCCTAAGTTCACATTTAAGGATGGAAGATTAGGTAACGGTTTTGGTTTAGGCTCCGGTTCATCAAAACTAGGAACTTCCATAGAACTAAGAGTAAGGTTGTGATCACTAAAAGCATTCAAACCTATATCCTCTAGTTGTGTTTGGTTCAAAGGTTCTACCACTATTGGGGTTCCTATAGTCTCTTCTACTTCTTTCGGGTAAGTCACGGGCGGTGTATGTGCCTCAAATGATGGTTGGACTTGTGGGGTACTTGGTGGTCGTAGATTACTTACCTCATCATTCCTTATGTCAAGATCACCTATATCCTCATCATGTGTTTTAGTAGGATCTAACCCTAACATTTTACCAAGTATCTCAAGTGCTTCTCTAGGCATCTCAACTTCAATGTCCGAATCATAAGGATCATCCTGAATATTCTGACTGCTATATTCAAATTGCCCAAAAGATTCATCATGTGTTTCTTGAGATTCATCGTCATCGATCATAAAACCTAGGTCTTTTTGATCAATGTGATCATGCTCGGCTAGATCCTCCATCACATCAAGATAACCTAAGTGTTCACCCTGTATTATGGTAGTGCCTAACCATGACATGCAGCTAGGTGGCTCAACTCTACCCTCATCCCCAAACAAACTTGTTTCATGATCCTTGAAATTTGTGGTCAATTGACTTGTATTAATGTTTGTTGGGTTGTCTACCATATAATAATATTGGGCACAATTCTCAATAGCTTCCCATGCTTTCTCATCACTTAATTCCCTAATATCCCTGCCGGCAATATGGTAAATGTCCCTTTGGGCATGTCGGTCGACATGATTGTAAAAGATTTGAGTTAGGGACCAAAAATCGAAGTTATGATGAGGGACTTTTTGGAGTAAATATTTAAAACGAGTCCATGCATCATAGAGAGGTTCATCTTTATGTTGTTTAAACATCAAGATGTCATATGGAGTGGGTGAATTACGTGGTTGGTGGTATGGTGGATTCGCGTTTTCCATAATGGTGAACGGAAGAGTCAATGGAAATTACGAACAAACACACAAAGAAAAAGATAGACTAAAGAAAATCCTAGAAAAAGAAAAAAAATCTCACTAGAAGGAATCTAGTGAGTAGACCTAATAGAAATAAAAATTCAACCTAAACAATAACTATTCCCCGGCAACGGCGCCAAAAACTTGATTGCGTGGTTTTGTAACCTTACAACAGGTTTTACCTCTCGAGGGATCTCAAGAGGCTTACAACCCCACCAGGCAGTGTACCTGACCGATGTAGTATAGTGTAGTGGTAAGTACGGGGGATTGATCGTTCTCCACAGGGAATAGTGTTCGTTAGGTGTGAAAGGCTACTCTAATTAGGTCTAAGGGTTGAGGAAGATTCTTTTTTATGTTTTTATAATTTTATGAAAGCAAGTAAAATCTCGGGTTTGAAGGAGTGGGCGGAATTAGTTGCTAGTCAACTAACCCAAATTACTACGAATGCAAATAAAATAAAATAACTGAAATGAAAATGTGGTGAGAAACTTATGTGTAGAGAAATGTGTTTACTTAGATTTCCTTACTCCCTAACTATCTTTTACCGGTTAATTAGTGTGTATTAGTCGCGTGGATGACGGGTGTATTCCTTAATACCATTCGTGGGGTGGCGTACTTACTTCCCCAACTCTACAAGCTCCTACTTCACTCCTATGTCGAGCCGGCTAGGAAGCTCCTAACATGGGATCACTAGAATTCGCTTGTGCATTAAATACAACCATAAAAACCTTTAGTACGCGTTTGGTTCATGTTTCTTAAGACGTTCAAGCAAGTTACCGAATAGGAAGTTAGCCAGTTTTCTTAAGCCTAACATAGATAAACAATCATCCAATACAACTAACAACACACTAATAACCAATAATCAATAGCTAGGTTTCATTAGATCTAAGCAAACACAAGATAAATTTAGCCTAACATGTTAAACAAAAGACAAGAATAAGATAGAATCAAACAACACATAGACATATTGAATGATTAATTGATAACTTATCTTTCAATGAAACATGGAAGATCTCAAGGCAAAAAGCCCTGAAAAAGTAGCTAAAATCGTCTTAGGGTTTTTTCTCCCAAAATTCCACACACTAAGCTCTCCCTAATGACAAAAAATTAGAAAACTATATATAGATTTTTGGATCTGACGGCGTCACCTTATGGAGTGTGACGCCGTCACCTCGCCGCTTTTAGGGTTCCCGGATGACCTTCTTGACGCCGTCCCTCTTTAGCTCTTCCAAAATCCATTCTGGCTTATCAAGGCTTGACGCCGTCGAACCATGAACGTGACGCCGTCCCCTTATGATTTAAGCCGTGACGCCCTCGATCAAGTTAAAGCGTGACGCCGTCAGAATTCACATGCTATTTTCACTGGCCCGTCATGAGTAAATTTCACGTCCAACTTTTCTTGCCAAGGCATGACGCCGTCCAGAGTAAATTCTGACGCCGTCAAGAGTAACTTTTAGCCGATTTTTGAGACTTTGCCGTTTTCTTCACTTTAATGCTCCAAAAACGTCCAAAATGCCTCCTTTTCCAGATTTCTCCTCAAAAGTACCTAAAATGACAAAAGGAACGATTTAGGGCAATATTTGATCAAATAAATACGATTTAAGGCTTAAATGACCCCTTAAAAGCGGTACACTTTTCGCTTCATCAAATACCCTTACACTTGAGATTTGCTTGTCCTCAAGCAAATGCGCTTTTACTCTAATCAAAATACAAGTTAGGGGTCATTTAACGCAAACATAAAAGTAATTACAACAAATAATCGTTCCACTTCAATCATAATAAGCACGGAGATTACATACTAGCACCTCACAAGTAGTGTTTAGATACTCACATCTCTCAAGTGTCATCAAAATAAATCTCATAAATGAAAACGGATAATATCTCTCACTACCTGTCATAGCAAATAGATTACCATAGGCTTGGGAAAGGATCGAAAACCTCCTCCACTAGGCGTAAGCACCAAAGATAAACTATCAAAGAGGGCTTTTAAATGGGTTATAACGTTAGGTGTAGGGAAGAGGAAAACACGGTTTTGTTGGATAAAGGATATTTTACTGGTGGCGAGTTAAAAATCTTGATCAATTACATGTACTATACAATGTTGCTAAGCCAAGACTCGACTCGATCTTAAGCTAGAAACGAAATAACAAAATAACAAAAACATAAAATAAACATAAAATAAAACGGGATGGTAGTCCGTATGTTTTTTCTATTTTTCATTTTCTCATTTTTTTGTGTTTTTCTTGATTTTTTTTTTTTTTTTTTTTTTTTTTTTTTTTTTTTTTTTTTTTTTGCATACACTCTTGCCCTACCATCCAAAATAATACATCATAGGGGCATTGCATTCCCCTTACACTTGAACTTTTACATAACTTTACAAATACTAATCTAATGACTCGAATTAAGATAATTGAAAAACTTGGAGTATTTTTAAAACATTTAGCACATATGGGGGTAATAAATGATGTTCATCCCCATTACTCCATTATACTAGTACTTTACCCATGAGTCCCAATCGTCCCAAAGCAATATGTACAAGGATATGACTCGACTTAGCAACCATGTAATCAACTAGATAATTAACTTGGGGTTTAAACAAATGTTATCACAATAATGCACTAAAAATGAGTGCATACAAGGTAGGCTAAGGCGATTTGGGTGTACATTTTAGTGGGGTGTAACAAATTCTTCCTTTAAGTAAAATGCTTAAAGGTCGAAACGAAAAGATAGGCTCTGAGGGGTGTACTAGGGGTATCGTGTACTAAAAATGAGTACAACGCAAAGGGTGTGGGAGAATTACTTGACCAATGTAGCCAATGTAATTATAACAAAAACACAGGTGTAAAACAATGGGTTAATCCTAATGCCTCTTATCATGTAGTAAATCTAACTACACGAATGTAGTCTCACTTGTGGCCTCGGAATGTTCCTAACGCAAGTTCTAGAATCTAAGTGCTACCGGTACACACATCATAGCATAAATGCTTTTCCTACCAATTCTAGGGGCGAACCTCACATATTTGGGGTGGAAAATTTTTTAGTGGTACGGTTTTTTTTTTTGTGCTAGTCATATAACTCCTATCCGTGAGACGCTCATTAAGATCAAAGTTTCACTCCTATATGTTGTAAAAATTTTAAATTTGGCACTAAAATTGCCCTAACAGGTATTTCTCTCAGTTTTATTACACATCTACTATTAAATAAACAAAAATCAAGTGCAATAGCATTCTCTAATCGTACTTTTACCCCCCCTTACACTTAAGATGAACATTGTCCCCAATGTTCAAATAACAAGATGTAAAAGTAAAAAGGTAAAAGAATGAAATCAAATACTCCCCTGATTCGCTCGGTGGATATGAAATTACACGGTTAAATCTTCCTCCAAAGTAATGTTGAAGCTCCATGACTAATGCATCGCCATAAGCTTGATTCAAAACATTTCCTTGTCCAAAATAACCTGTTAAACCTGAGAAAACAAACACGAAAACCTGCATAACATCGGCGGGATAAAATCTATATATAAGGATATAATGCTTGTGGAATGATAACTTTGCAGATTCCTGGAGATTATAAGTTGGAGATTTTAATAAAAACTTTTTATGAAAACAAAACTTTTAAAATCTGACGCCGTCAGGTTATAAACCCTGACGCCGTCAGAAATGACCTGACAAAAATTTTCATTTTAAGTTTCCGGAAAATTTCTGGAAAAACCTTTACCTTACTTCCTGGAAATCCTGCAAAACATCATTATGACTCGATACAAGCATTTGACTCAAACAAATACGAATATGTATGTTAATTTATTATTATTACGATTCATGTTCATTTGTGTTCTAATAAACCGATTTAGATTTCCCTTACACTTATCTTTTGCAAAATACCTTTATATGTAGTTAAGACGAAGTTAAAAACAAGATAAAGCATTTTCACAACTTAGTTTTTAACATGAATCAATAATAATAAAAATTAAACACACATACGGAAATAAATAAAAACAAACAAACAAACAAATAAACACACAATGAAAATAAAACTTGGGTTGCCTCCCAAGAAGCGCTTGTTTTTGTTCGAGTCACGAGCCTGACTCTACCCTTATTTAACGGAAATAGGGGAGGTTTTCCCTACACTTAGGCTTAAGTGCGGGTGATAGTAGCGATACACACCATCTCGGTAAGAGTATGCCACGTGAGGAAAGATTGGTGGATGAATTATATGCTCAAAGGGGTGTGCTCCTTTCATCATAACCTTGCCTAGTTCACTTTGGTCAATGGGTGATTTTGAGTTTCCTCCTAAAAAGGGATCATCTTCTATCAACTTCGAGAGATTCCTAGTTGGGAATCCATCTTGACCTAATAAACCCGGTTTAAACCCATAGTGTTTCTTGTGATCTATCATGAATGGGTGATGTAAGTATGTAAGGTCATGGTTCACTCCTATATTAGCTTCCTCACTACAAGGCTTAATGTCTACTACCTTAAACTTAAGATTACCCGGACTACATGGTTTGATGGGTGGATCGGGACCTAATTCAATTCCTAAGTTCACATTTAAGGATGGAAGATTAGGTAACGGTTTTGGTTTAGGCTCCGGTTCATCAAAACTAGGAACTTCCATAGAACTAAGAGTAAGGTTGTGATCACTAAAAGCATTCAAACCTATATCCTCTAGTTGTGTTTGGTTCAAAGGTTCTACCACTATTGGGGTTCCTATAGTCTCTTCTACTTCTTTCGGGTAAGTCACGGGCGGTGTATGTGCCTCAAATGATGGTTGGACTTGTGGGGTACTTGGTGGTCGTAGATTACTTACCTCATCATTCCTTATGTCAAGATCACCTATATCCTCATCATGTGTTTTAGTAGGATCTAACCCTAACATTTTACCAAGTATCTCAAGTGCTTCTCTAGGCATCTCAACTTCAATGTCCGAATCATAAGGATCATCCTGAATATTCTGACTGCTATATTCAAATTGCCCAAAAGATTCATCATGTGTTTCTTGAGATTCATCGTCATCGATCATAAAACCTAGGTCTTTTTGATCAATGTGATCATGCTCGGCTAGATCCTCCATCACATCAAGATAACCTAAGTGTTCACCCTGTATTATGGTAGTGCCTAACCATGACATGCAGCTAGGTGGCTCAACTCTACCCTCATCCCCAAACAAACTTGTTTCATGATCCTTGAAATTTGTGGTCAATTGACTTGTATTAATGTTTGTTGGGTTGTCTACCATATAATAATATTGGGCACAATTCTCAATAGCTTCCCATGCTTTCTCATCACTTAATTCCCTAATATCCCTGCCGGCAATATGGTAAATGTCCCTTTGGGCATGTCGGTCGACATGATTGTAAAAGATTTGAGTTAGGGACCAAAAATCGAAGTTATGATGAGGGACTTTTTGGAGTAAATATTTAAAACGAGTCCATGCATCATAGAGAGGTTCATCTTTATGTTGTTTAAACATCAAGATGTCATATGGAGTGGGTGAATTACGTGGTTGGTGGTATGGTGGATTCGCGTTCTCCATAATGGTGAACGGAAGAGTCAATGGAAATTACGAACAAACACACAAAGAAAAAGATAGACTAAAGAAAATCCTAGAAAAAGAAAATAAAAATCTCACTAGAAGGGAATCTAGTGAGTAGACCTAATAGAAATAAAAATTCAACCTAAACAATAACTATTCCCCGGCAACGGCGCCAAAAACTTGATTGCGTGGTTTTGTAACCTTACAACAGGTTTTACCTCTCGAGGGATCTCAAGAGGCTTACAACCCCACCAGGCAGTGTACCTGACCGATGTAGTATAGTGTAGTGGTAAGTACGGGGGATTGATCGTTCTCCACAGGGAATAGTGTTCGTTAGGTGTGAAAGGCTACTCTAATTAGGTCTAAGGGTTGAGGAAGATTCTTTTTTATGTTTTTATAATTTTATGAAAGCAAGTAAAATCTCGGGTTTGAAGGAGTGGGCGGAATTAGTTGCTAGTCAACTAACCCAAATTACTACGAATGCAAATAAAATAAAATAACTGAAATGAAAATGTGGTGAGAAACTTATGTGTAGAGAAATGTGTTTACTTAGATTTCCTTACTCCCTAACTATCTTTTACCGGTTAATTAGTGTGTATTAGTCGCGTGGATGACGGGTGTATTCCTTAATACCATTCGTGGGGTGGCGTACTTACTTCCCCAACTCTACAAGCTCCTACTTCACTCCTATGTCGAGCCGGCTAGGAAGCTCCTAACATGGGATCACTAGAATTCGCTTGTGCATTAAATACAACCATAAAAACCTTTAGTACGCGTTTGGTTCATGTTTCTTAAGACGTTCAAGCAAGTTACCGAATAGGAAGTTAGCCAGTTTTCTTAAGCCTAACATAGATAAACAATCATCCAATACAACTAACAACACACTAATAACCAATAATCAATAGCTAGGTTTCATTAGATCTAAGCAAACACAAGATAAATTTAGCCTAACATGTTAAACAAAAGACAAGAATAAGATAGAATCAAACAACACATAGACATATTGAATGATTAATTGATAACTTATCTTTCAATGAAACATGGAAGATCTCAAGGCAAAAAGCCCTGAAAAAGTAGCTAAAATCGTCTTAGGGTTTTTCTCCCAAAATTCCACACACTAAGCTCTCCCTAATGACAAAAAATTAGAAAACTATATATAGATTTTTGGATCTGACGGCGTCACCTTATGGAGTGTGACGCCGTCACCTCGCCGCTTTTAGGGTTCCCGGATGACCTTCTTGACGCCGTCCCTCTTTAGCTCTTCCAAAATCCATTCTGGCTTATCAAGGCTTGACGCCGTCGAACCATGAACGTGACGCCGTCCCCTTATGATTTAAGCCGTGACGCCCTCGATCAAGTTAAAGCGTGACGCCGTCAGAATTCACATGCTATTTTCACTGGCCCGTCATGAGTAAATTTCACGTCCAACTTTTCTTGCCAAGGCATGACGCCGTCCAGAGTAAATTCTGACGCCGTCAAGAGTAACTTTTAGCCGATTTTTGAGACTTTTCCGTTTTCTTCACTTTAATGCTCCAAAAACGTCCAAAATGCCTCCTTTTCCAGATTTCTCCTCAAAAGTACCTAAAATGACAAAAGGAACGATTTAGGGCAATATTTGATCAAATAAATACGATTTAAGGCTTAAATGACCCCTTAAAAGCGGTACACTTTTCGCTTCATCAAATACCCTTACACTTGAGATTTGCTTGTCCTCAAGCAAATGCGCTTTTACTCTAATCAAAATACAAGTTAGGGGTCATTTAACGCAAACATAAAAGTAATTACAACAAATAATCGTTCCACTTCAATCATAATAAGCACGGAGATTACATACTAGCACCTCACAAGTAGTGTTTAGATACTCACATCTCTCAAGTGTCATCAAAATAAATCTCATAAATGAAAACGGATAATATCTCTCACTACCTGTCATAGCAAATAGATTACCATAGGCTTGGGAAAGGATCGAAAACCTCCTCCACTAGGCGTAAGCACCAAAGATAAACTATCAAAGAGGGCTTTTAAATGGGTTATAACGTTAGGTGTAGGGAAAAGGAAAACACGGTTTTGTTGGATAAAGGATATTTTACTGGTGGCGAGTTAAAAATCTTGATCAATTACATGTACTATACAATGTTGCTAAGCCAAGACTCGACTCGATCTTAAGCTAGAAACGAAATAACAAAATAACAAAAACATAAAATAAACATAAAATAAAACGGGATGGTAGTCCGTATGTTTTTTCTATTTTTCATTTTCTCATTTTTTTGTGTTTTTCTTGATTTTTTTTTTTTTTTTTTTTTTTTTTTTTTTTTTTTTTTTTTTTTTTTGCATACACTCTTGCCCTACCATCCAAAATAATACATCATAGGGGCATTGCATTCCCCTTACACTTGAACTTTTACATAACTTTACAAATACTAATCTAATGACTCGAATTAAGATAATTGAAAAACTTGGAGTATTTTTAAAACATTTAGCACATATGGGGGTAATAAATGATGTTCATCCCCATTACTCCATTATACTAGTACTTTACCCATGAGTCCCAATCGTCCCAAAGCAATATGTACAAGGATATGACTCGACTTAGCAACCATGTAATCAACTAGATAATTAACTTGGGGTTTAAACAAATGTTATCACAATAATGCACTAAAAATGAGTGCATACAAGGTAGGCTAAGGCGATTTGGGTGTACATTTTAGTGGGGTGTAACAAATTCTTCCTTTAAGTAAAATGCTTAAAGGTCGAAACGAAAAGATAGGCTCTGAGGGGTGTACTAGGGGTATCGTGTACTAAAAATGAGTACAACGCAAAGGGTGTGGGAGAATTACTTGACCAATGTAGCCAATGTAATTATAACAAAAACACAGGTGTAAAACAATGGGTTAATCCTAATGCCTCTTATCATGTAGTAAATCTAACTACACGAATGTAGTCTCACTTGTGGCCTCGGAATGGTCCTAACGCAAGTTCTAGAATCTAAGTGCTACCGGTACACACATCATAGCATAAATGCTTTTCCTACCAATTCTAGGGGCGAACCTCACATATTTGGGTGGAAAATTTTTTAGTGGTACGGTTTTTTTTTTGTGCTAGTCATATAACTCCTATCCGTGAGACGCTCATTAAGATCAAAGTTTCACTCCTATATGTTGTAAAAATTTTAAATTTGGCACTAAAATTGCCCTAACAGGTATTTCTCTCAGTTTTATTACACATCTACTATTAAATAAACAAAAATCAAGTGCAATAGCATTCTCTAATCGTACTTTTACCCCCCCTTACACTTAAGATGAACATTGTCCCCAATGTTCAAATAACAAGATGTAAAAGTAAAAAGGTAAAAGAATGAAATCAAATACTCCCCTGATTCGCTCGGTGGATATGAAGTAACATGGTTAGATCTTCTTCCAAGGTAATGTAGAAGCTCCATGACTAATGCATCGCCACAAGCTTGATTCAAAACATTTCCTTGTCCAAAATAACCTGTTAAACCTGAGAAAACAAACACGAAAACCTGCATAACATCGGCGGGATAAAATCTATATATAAGGATATAATGCTTGTGGAATGATAACTTTGCAGATTCCTGGAGATTATAAGTTGGAGATTTTAATAAAAACTTTTTTTTTAAAAACAAAACTTTCAAAAATTTCTGAAAATTAAATCTGACGCCGTCAGGTTATAAACCCTGACGCCGTCAGAAATGACCTGACAAAAATTTTCATTTTAAGTTTCCGGAAAATTTCTGGAAAAACCTTTACCTTACTTCCTGGAAATCCTGCAAAACATCATTATGACTCGATACAAGCATTTGACTCAAACAAATACGAATATGTATGCTATTTTATTGTTATTACGATTCATGTTCATTTGTGTTCTAATAAACCGATTTGGATTTCCCTTACACTTAACTTTTGCAAAATACCTTTATATGTAGTTAAGACGAAGTTAAAAACAAAATAAAGCATTTTCACAACTTAGTTTTTAACATGAATCAATAATAATAAAAATTAAACACACATACGGAAATAAATAAAAACAAACAAACAAACAAATAAACACACAAAGAAAATAAAACTTGGGTTGCCTCCCAAGAAGCGCTTGTTTTTGTTCGAGTCACGAGCCTGACTCTACCCTTATTTAACGGAAATAGGGGAGGTTTTCCCTACACTTAGGCTTAAGTGCGGGTGATAGTAGCGATACACACCATCTCGGTAAGAGTATGCCACGTGAGGAAAGATTGGTGGATGAATTATATGCTCAAAGGGGTGTGCTCCTTTCATCATAACCTTGCCTAGTTCACTTTGGTCAATGGGTGATTTTGAGTTTCCTCCTAAAAAGGGATCATCTTCTATCAACTTCGAGAGATTCCTAGTTGGGAATCCATCTTGACCTAATAAACCCGGTTTAAACCCATAGTGTTTCTTGTGATCTATCATGAATGGGTGATGTAAGTATGTAAGGTCATGGTTCACTCCTATATTAGCTTCCTCACTACAAGGCTTAATGTCTACTACCTTAAACTTAAGATTACCCGGACTACATGGTTTGATGGGTGGATCGGGACCTAATTCAATTCCTAAGTTCACATTTAAGGATGGAAGATTAGGTAACGGTTTTGGTTTAGGCTCCGGTTCATCAAAACTAGGAACTTCCATAGAACTAAGAGTAAGGTTGTGATCACTAAAAGCATTCAAACCTATATCCTCTAGTTGTGTTTGGTTCAAAGGTTCTACCACTATTGGGGTTCCTATAGTCTCTTCTACTTCTTTCGGGTAAGTCACGGGCGGTGTATGTGCCTCAAATGATGGTTGGACTTGTGGGGTACTTGGTGGTCGTAGATTACTTACCTCATCATTCCTTATGTCAAGATCACCTATATCCTCATCATGTGTTTTAGTAGGATCTAACCCTAACATTTTACCAAGTATCTCAAGTGCTTCTCTAGGCATCTCAACTTCAATGTCCGAATCATAAGGATCATCCTGAATATTCTGACTGCTATATTCAAATTGCCCAAAAGATTCATCATGTGTTTCTTGAGATTCATCGTCATCGATCATAAAACCTAGGTCTTTTTGATCAATGTGATCATGCTCGGCTAGATCCTCCATCACATCAAGATAACCTAAGTGTTCACCCTGTATTATGGTAGTGCCTAACCATGACATGCAGCTAGGTGGCTCAACTCTACCCTCATCCCCAAACAAACTTGTTTCATGATCCTTGAAATTTGTGGTCAATTGACTTGTATTAATGTTTGTTGGGTTGTCTACCATATAATAATATTGGGCACAATTCTCAATAGCTTCCCATGCTTTCTCATCACTTAATTCCCTAATATCCCTGCCGGCAATATGGTAAATGTCCCTTTGGGCATGTCGGTCGACATGATTGTAAAAGATTTGAGTTAGGGACCAAAAATCGAAGTTATGATGAGGGACTTTTTGGAGTAAATATTTAAAACGAGTCCATGCATCATAGAGATGTTCATCTTTATGTTGTTTAAACATCAAGATGTCATATGGAGTGGGTGAATTACGTGGTTGGTGGTATGGTGGATTCGCGTTCTCCATAATGGTGAACGGAAGAGTCAATGGAAATTACGAACAAACACACAAAGAAAAAGATAGACTAAAGAAAATCCTAGAAAAAGAAAATAAAAATCTCACTAGAAGGGAATCTAGTGAGTAGACCTAATAGAAATAAAAATTCAACCTAAACAATAACTATTCCCCGGCAACGGCGCCAAAAACTTGATTGCGTGGTTTTGTAACCTTACAACAGGTTTTACCTCTCGAGGGATCTCAAGAGGCTTACAACCCCACCAGGCAGTGTACCTGACCGATGTAGTATAGTGTAGTGGTAAGTACGGGGGATTGATCGTTCTCCACAGGGAATAGTGTTCGTTAGGTGTGAAAGGCTACTCTAATTAGGTCTAAGGGTTGAGGAAGATTCTTTTTTATGTTTTTATAATTTTATGAAAGCAAGTAAAATCTCGGGTTTGAAGGAGTGAGCGGAATTAGTTGCTAGTCAACTAACCCAAATTACTACGAATGCAAATAAAATAAAATAACTGAAATGAAAATGTGGTGAGAAACTTATGTGTAGAGAAATGTGTTTACTTAGATTTCCTTACTCCCTAACTATCTTTTACCGGTTAATTAGTGTGTATTAGTCGCGTGGATGACGGGTGTATTCCTTAATACCATTCGTGGGGTGGCGTACTTACTTCCCCAACTCTACAAGCTCCTACTTCACTCCTATGTCGAGCCGGCTAGGAAGCTCCTAACATGGGATCACTAGAATTCGCTTGTGCATTAAATACAACCATAAAAACCTTTAGTATGCGTTTGGTTCATGTTTCTTAAGACGTTCAAGCAAGTTACCGAATAGGAAGTTAGCCAGTTTTCTTAAGCCTAACATAGATAAACAATCATCCAATACAACTAACAACACACTAATAACCAATAATCAATAGCTAGGTTTCATTAGATCTAAGCAAACACAAGATAAATTTAGCCTAACATGTTAAACAAAAGACAAGAATAAGATAGAATCAAACAACACATAGACATATTGAATGATTAATTGATAACTTATCTTTCAATGAAACATGGAAGATCTCAAGGCAAAAAGCCCTGAAAAAGTAGCTAAAATCGTCTTAGGGTTTTTCTCCCAAAATTCCACACACTAAGCTCTCCCTAATGACAAAAAATTAGAAAACTATATATAGATTTTTGGATCTGACGGCGTCACCTTATGGAGTGTGACGCCGTCACCTCGCCGCTTTTAGGGTTCCCGGATGACCTTCTTGACGCCGTCCCTCTTTAGCTCTTCCAAAATCCATTCTGGCTTATCAAGGCTTGACGCCGTCGAACCATGAACGTGACGCCGTCCCCTTATGATTTAAGCCGTGACGCCCTCGATCAAGTTAAAGCGTGACGCCGTCAGAATTCACATGCTATTTTCACTGGCCCGTCATGAGTAAATTTCACGTCCAACTTTTCTTGCCAAGGCATGACGCCGTCCAGAGTAAATTCTGACGCCGTCAAGAGTAACTTTTAGCCGATTTTTGAGACTTTGCCGTTTTCTTCACTTTAATGCTCCAAAAACGTCCAAAATGCCTCCTTTTCCAGATTTCTCCTCAAAAGTACCTAAAATGACAAAAGGAACGATTTAGGGCAATATTTGATCAAATAAATACGATTTAAGGCTTAAATGACCCCTTAAAAGCGGTACACTTTTCGCTTCATCAGTTATAAGCTAGTTGTGGCTAAAGTGAGAAGAATGAGATTTGAGGGGCCATTATTGTCATTAGCCCAAACTTGTGCAAGTAAATATCATGGATGGGAGTCTTCTAGTTATTTCCACCATTTTCTTGAAGGCCGGTTCTTAGAGAAAATAGAGAGGGAAATGGAAGTCTTGATGGTTCAAGTGTTAGGATTCAAGGGTGAAGTTTATAGCTTGATTCCTACATATGGTATGATGCTTATAGTGTTTAAATTGTATAATTAAGAGGTTAGGGTTTGTAAACCCTAACTTGAAGAAGATGAGTAAATAGTGGGATTGATCATCATATAATCAATATATGATTATATGATGATTAGTGTTGTTAGGAATAAGCTAATGGTTGTATAAACCATTTTTATGATTATGATGTTATGTGTTAAGATTTGTATGATGTTATGATTTAGGTGTTTATGATGATGATGTTGATGATGAGGCTTTGATGTGCTTAGCTTGGAGCTAAGGTAAGTAAAATGATGATAGCATATATTATATGGATTTCTATCATTATGTGTTATGTATGTTTATGTTGAGAAGATGAGCTTGGATTATGCTTATGTGATGCCATGTTTATGGCTTATGTGATGAGATGATGCTATGGAATATGTTGATGTTATGTGCTAGATGAGACTTGAGTATGTAAGCCATGAAGTAAGTGTTTATGTATATGATGCATTATATGGATTGAAGTATAATTGTATGCTATGATCGTTTTACTTGCTAAGCCCTTGTGCTTACGGTTTAGTTGTCTAACCGTTTTGTAGGTTGGCGTGCTTATATGGATGATTTGGATATATGGGTTAAGGCTTGTTTATGCGATATGGGTAGATTGGTAAGATTGTAGAGCTTAGGTAGATACCGGGCTCATGTGTAAGTTTGTACCCCCGTTAGTCTTTTATGAGTTGTTAAATTGCAGCCGCATGGCAAAGTGTATGTCAAGAATGGTATGACGATTTGGTAGTCATTTGATAAGTCAAAGTATGGTTTATGTGTTTTTGAGTAAAGTTAAAGGGGCATTTGGTTTAAGTGTAAACGTACCCATTTTGAGTAGTAAACGGGTCAAGTGTCGTTGGAACGTGTTTGATATGTTAAATAAATGAAGTTGGTCAAGTTTGGTGCAATACGGAATTGGTATAGATGGTTTGTAGTGTAAATGGGTCAAAACGGGTTATTTGCATAACCCGTCTAATTTGTAAAGTACCCCTTCGGGGTGTCGTTCGATAAATGTTTTTGTAGAAAATGAGCCCATTGATATACCAAATAAATCTGGAAAGTTTGGTTTGATAATGAGTTCGGGAAGTCGGGTTTCCGGCCGGGGATTTTGAAAAAGTGCATTCTGATGAACAGTAACGGCGGTTGGGCAGTTTTTCAGATTTTGGACAGAATTTGGTAAACTTTGAAAAATCATATCTTTTAATCCGTAAGTCGTCACGGGTCGTGTCACCTGTCATTTTGAAGGTAATTGAGTCTAGTTTTATTTAAAATTAGACTCAAGGTCTGAATGTGTACTGATTTTTGTCAGTTTCTGAAAGAGTAACAGCGGGTCAGTTTTAGTCAAGCATTTCCGCGCGTAAAGTTTTAAATTTTGGTCTAAGCGGGCACGGGGTGTTACAATTGGTATCAGAGCTTGGTTTAAGTGAATTAGGTTTCCACTTAGGGTTGCCTACTCTTAAACCACTCGTAGAAGCCTTGGACGTAAGTGTTAGTCGCGCGGAAACTAATTGCTAAGTGTTAGGCGGTTTATGTTTTATGCTAGTTGAGCCTATTGATGATAGGTGATGTATGCTTGTGATGGTGTTGTTGGGTATGAGATACAAGTCTATGGGGACTTGAGATGCTTAGATAATTAGTCGGCCGTGCACCTTGGTTGGTGCCGGTGTTGGTATTGTGATTGTGTGATGTAAGTCCATAGAGGACTTGGAATGTTTATATGATTAGATAGCCGTGCACCTTGGTTGGTGTCGGGGATTGTATTGCGATATGTGAATGTATGATAGAACTATAGTGATGGAATGCGAGTAGCAATGCTAAGAGGTATTAGAGATGGGTTGGTAAATGGACTAAGGTTTATGAGGCCTTAGTTATAAGGTAGGCTATTGCTTGCGGCTAGTTAGATGTTGATGCCTAGACATAGATTGCTTGTGCAACGTGATATATGATGCCATAGACTTTATGTTTTGATTTTGATTTTGAATGTTTTAACACTTGTCGGATAAGTGTTAAGTGCTATGATATGATTGCTATTGAGATGATAAGTCTATGGTAGTTTATTGTACGTCTAAGTTTTATGTGGTGTGCTTGAGAGCACGATAGCATAGAAGTGTATGAGTTGAGATAGATGCATTGGAATGCATGTTATGTGTTGACCTAGTTGTGGTCGGTAAAGTTAATAAGAATACATTGATATGTGAAATAAGAGTTAAGAAGCGTGTTAATTATTTGAAAAGCATAAGTTCTTAAAAAGATTTAGATAAGTAAGAAGTGAATAGCGAAGTATGGTTACAGCTTGAATGCTTTGAAGACGTGTTGAATCTAATTGTGATTGTTGTTTTGAAATGAATGAATAGATGCTTGAAGCATGATTTATTATATGCTAACTAAAATGAGAGAGAAAAGAGTATAGATAAGACGTGATGAGATCATGTTGCATATCGAACATGATAATTAAAATGTGTTAGTAATGAATGAGTAGAAGAGATAAATGAGATATAGATTGCGCTAGAAGTCATAAGTGACTTGAAGTGTGCTAGAAAGAATGGTAAAACATGAATATAATCATGCTAATCTATATATTGAAATGTGTATGATGAGATTTGTAATAGTGTTAAAGAATAAACCTATGTAAGGTTTATATGTGTAAGATTTGGATAGACCAAATGAAGTGATAGTCTAATTTGGGAATATAGTCAACAAGGGGTTGACGGGTATTAGTAAGAGTGTGTTGTAAGAACACGTAGAGATGTGTATGTTGTAATGGATAAGCATTACATATAAATTTTATAAAATAAAGATGGCACATAGAGAGTGTGTGAGTCAACTTGGGGTTGACGAATGAAAGATAAGTTGCATTGTGAGAATGCAAATATGTTATATGGACAAGTGTTATATAGAAACTTGTCTAGATGATAGTAAGCGTGATAGTGAATGTTGAGATTGCGTAAGGCAATGAAAATTGAATAAATAATAGTGTGTGCCTAATGATAGAAGTGCATGAAAGATAAAATGAATAAAGATGATAAGACAAATATAGCTTGGATCCAATGCTCTAGTTTTGGCATCCTTTGGGATGGCCTAGCTTGCCTTTTATGGCATGATTGTTAGCTTGCCTTCACCGGCATGGTTTGCCTACATCTTTGGCATGTGATATAGTATGATATCCTTCGGGATGGCCATGTGATATAGTATGGTATCCTTCGGGATGGCCATGTGATATAGTATGGTATCCTTCGGGATAGCCATGTTGTAACACCCCAACCCGGCAAGGGTAGAAGTATCACACTAATGGTTTCACATCAGATCAAAACAAAGCATACATTTCAAGTAATACAAAAATTCTCAAAGGTTACAAATGGAATTCTGAAATTTACATGGTTGCAATAGAAACAAAACTAAACACTAAGTCTGCAAAAGCAACTCCTTCTAATGGTCTCTACTTCAGAACACTATCAAAGTCTTCTAAGTTCAAAAGTCTCTTCACTCATACCCAAACCCGTCGTCCTGCTTATTACCTGCCGCACACGAAAAGAAAACGTGCGGCTGAGCTTAAAAAACTCAGTGAACAGATACAATACAAAGCAAAGAATAACGAAACAGAAATATAATATGGGCAATGGGAATGTCATAAGGTATAAACGAAATACATGGATAATAATAGAAGAATAGGATAGTCATCCACCACGAGCCCAGAAACTCAAAGTCATAATCTCAACATCATAATCTCAAAGTCATAATCTCACAATCAGAGGGGATACCTCTTAGGCAACCAGATAATATGTGGGGTGTCCTCATGTATCATAATAGTGGAGTGATCAGCTCCTAGAAAATGTGAAAGGCATGTATTGCACACAGTACCAGTCACCTCAAAGTCATAACTCAAAGTCATAGTTAAATCCACTAAACATACAAATCTAGGATTGCAATCCATACGCCCCCAAACTCAAAGTCATCTCAAAATCATAATCTCAAAGTCATAATGGCCATATCATAATATAAGAGGGACGGTGTGAGAAATCACTCACCCACACATGAGTCATGCCAGTGGTGCATCACAGACATGACCAAGTTACCTTCCTGGCTAGGTAACATAAAATGGCTCGGGTATCAAACTAAGAGTTAGGTCTCAATGTCATGTCAAAGGGTGCATCTCAAAGTCATAATCAGAAGGTATATCTCAAGGTCATATCAAAAGGTTCATGTCAAAAGGATCATGGCAAAGGTTTTAAATCATAGCTCAACATCAATGCATAGGTGAAAAGACACCCTTACTAAAAAGGGTAGAGTATCCGTACCTTATGACGAAAGCACAAACAGAAACAAAGCACAGAAATAGGGAATAGCTCAAAGTCTCTCCTTCTTCACACCTAAAGAAGTAGAAGGGAATTACAATTCATTCTTAATTAACCGCCCTTCCATTTTAAGTAACTTTCCATTTTTTAGAAGGTTTCCATTTTAGAAAGTTTCCATTTTTAGTAATATGGAGTATCATGCTTAGTTAAATCATTATTAATGGAAATAAGGTATCTTTTATCATATTTACACATTCGGTCCATTAAGGTTTCACAATTTACATTTTATACCCTTATATTACAAAAGTTACACTTTAACTCTTCAATTATTTATAGTTACACATTAAACCCTTAGTTTATCAATTTTACACAATGATCACCTATTTTATCATATTATACGAATGTATCATCAAGTATTCATCATTTACACATTAAGTCCCTCTAGTTATCAGAGTTACATCTTTAGTCCTTTAAATTACAATTTCGACCTTTAATTATTAATAATTACATATTAAGCAATTGAACTACCAAAATTGCACATAACCCCCTGAATATAATTTATTACTCAAATTAACCCTAAGTTTCTAGAATTTACATATTTAGTCCCTCTATTTAATTAATTTACAAATCGAACCATAATATATCATTAAAGACATTTTAACCCTTTAGAATATAAAAATGACACTAGACCCCCTCAACTTATATTTTATATGAAAAGTACACGACCCAAATTAAGTTCTAAAAATAACCCTTGAGTTTTAGAAGTTACAAAACACCCCCTAAACATTTTACAAACCCTCGTATAGCATTTTAGACCCACCAATCCAAACCCTAACATATCTAACATATTTTTAATCATAATCTCATCATTAAACATCATTAATCATCACTAGAACAAGCCCTAATTCCTTACATTCAGATCGTATGAATTTCTTTTCCATTTTTCACATTTTATTCACAAAACCGATTAAACAAAATAATTCGAAAACAAAAGATCTAAGCTATGTCAATTCTTTCCAACATTTTTCCAAATCATATATGATTATATTACACGTAAATAAAATATACTTGGAGCTTTTATAAGTCGCATGCCATTTTTCATGATTTATACACGTTTTATAGATTAAATCTTCATATAAGTTATAGATCGAGCATGGTATGTTCTAACCATTTTATTTGGTGTTCTAAATACATATAGGATCTGAGAAAAATACCACAAGAAGATTCGAACGTGCAGAATGGGTTGCACGATTTCTTTTATACGCGTATAGAGAAAAACGAACCAAAATTCACCACGACTCCGAAAGCTTCTCTACGACCTTGCCAACATTTTTCCCAGAGTATACACGATGTGAGGATCTCATGAAAAACAAGAAACGAATTTTATGAAGGTCGAATGGATGAGAACGAATTATACCTTACTTTTGATGCTAGTGATAGGAAAAATTACACCACGATCGAGTCACACAATGCACGACCTCCCAATGATTTTTCTAGGACTCTTTGGGTGATGCTTGAACTCAGAAAATAGCCTAAGGAATTTTAGGGTATCGAATGGAGGCTACAAAAATTGTTTGTGTGTTTTATTTTCACTCGGCAATTAGGGTTACCAAAGAAAAGGATGTGATTGATTTTTAAAAGGGGTATGCCGAGTCAAATGGGGAGGGATAAGACCAAAATTTCGGCATCATGGGTTGGCAAAATATTTGTGATTGATTTGTTCCTTATTTTCCATGTTTCCTTAATTAAACTCATTATAATAATACATATAATGATATACGATTTATGTAGGGGTATTTTAGTAATTTGCCACTTGTAAAAATATAAATTGTAATAGCCAAAATTATTTGGTAGCATAACTTGTCCATTTCCAGAAGTTCGGGATTGATTCGGTACTTTATAAACCTTTTATTAAAATTTTTAAATTCATAGGGGCATTTTTGTCTTTTACCATGCTTTCAAATTTTTAGGTTTTACACATGTGATATAGTATGGTATCCTTCGGGATGGTCATGTGTTATGTTATGGTATCCTTCGGGATAGCCTAGCTTGCCTTTATGGCATGGTTGTTAGCTTGCCTTCATGGCATGTGTTTGGCATCCTTTGAGATGGCCTAGCTTGCCTTCATGGCATGGATGATAGCTTGCCTTCGCGGCATGGATGTTTAGCTTGCCTTTATGGCATGGTGATAGCTTGCCTTTATGGCATGGATGAAAGTTAGTGAGATTGGATCCAAGGCTAGAAAAGACGGAAAGTAAAATAAGTACGAATGTTATGTCGGAAACGTGTAGGTAGGACGGTTTATGGTTTCTTGATTTAAATGGATTGGGACGCCTTTTCATTTAAATGAAGAATTGTAAATCGCCGAACCATGAGTTTATAATTCCTTATTTACGTGGATTGGGACGCCTTTTTATGTAAATAAAGAGTTATAAATGAGTGGGCTTATGTGTAGCCAATATGACATGAGTACAGATAGTGATATGAGAAAGTGAAAACTAAAACATGTTAGACGTCATAAGAAAAGATAAATATGAATTAAACTGATAGCAGTGTTAAGGTCATGTGTGAAACCTTAAGATAGACGTCTAAAATGAATTGTGCATTAAATTGATAAGTTAATTGGTGAGTATTTTCAAGATGTGATAAGAAAGTTTGCGTAAGTGATGCATAAGTAAGATTTTTGAAGGTGCCATTTGTATGGTACTTTGTATATTATGAGATAAGTTGCCGGTTTTTGGTATAGATACGTATTTTGTGTTATGTGGAATGTGAGATTGGCCGGAATATGATGTTATGTTATGGTTAGTGCATGGGCGTATGTCATGTGTATAGTGCCGAAGTTTGACTTATATAAAGTCAAATAGTAGATATTTTCGAATGACAAGTAGTCATTGTTGGAAATTTTAGATAAGCTTGTGATGAGAAATGTGTTTTAAGTGGATTATGAGTTATGATTTTGTTATAGTAAGTTAGAATTTGCACGATCATTTAGACCGTTGCAAGATAATGGCCTAGAAAGCATGAGAATGAGAACTTGTTTATGTTTTGAATTTAGTTTTGGATAGATTTAGACGAGAGATTTCGGGGACGAAATCTAAATAAGGGGGGAAGAATTGTTAGACCCGTTTCCCGGGTGTTGGGACCCCACCCTAGATGAAAATAGATTATGGCCCAATGTGATTGGCTAGTCATCGAACGTTGCATTTTTAGTCAAACCCGATAGTCAAAGAATGTATTGTAAGGTTATGGAAAGTATTATGTGGCTCAAATAATAAGAGAATGAACTCCAAGGACCTAACTTGTCATAGGATTAAATGAGTTATAAGCTAGTTGTGGCTAAAGTGAGAAGAATGAGATTTGAGGGGCCATTATTGTCATTAGCCCAAACTTGTGCAAGTAAATATCATGGATGGGAGTCTTCTAGTTATTTCCACCATTTTCTTGAAGGCCGGTTCTTAGAGAAAATAGAGAGGGAAATGGAAGTCTTGATGGTTCAAGTGTTAGGATTCAAGGGTGAAGTTTATAGCTTGATTCCTACATAAGGTATGATGCTTATAGTGTTTAAATTGTATAATTAAGAGGTTAGGGTTTGTAAACCCTAATTGAAGAAGATGAGTAAATAGTGGGATTGATCATCATATAATCAATATATGATTATATGATGATTAGTGTTGTTAGGAATAAGCTAATGGTTGTATAAACCATTTTTATGATTATGATGTTATGTGTTAAGATTTGTATGATGTTATGATTTAGGTGTTTATGATGATGATGTTGATGATGAGGCTTTGATGTGCTTAGCTTGGAGCTAAGGTAAGTAAAATGATGATAGCATATATTATATGGATTTCTATCATTATGTGTTATGTATGTTTATGTTGAGAAGATGAGCTTGGATTATGCTTATGTGATGCCATGTTTATGGCTTATGTGATGAGATGATGCTATGGAATATGTTGATGTTATGTGCTAGATGAGACTTGAGTATGTAAGCCATGAAGTAAGTGTTTATGTATATGATGCGTTATATGGATTGAAGTATAATTGTAAGTTATGATCGTTTTACTTGCTAAGCCCTTGTGCTTACGGTTTAGTTGTCTAACCGTTTTGTAGGTTGGCGTGCTTATATGGATGATTTGGATATATGGGTTAAGGCTTGTTTATGCGATATGGGTAGATTGGTAAGATTGTAGAGCTTAGGTAGATATCGGGCTCATGTGTAAGTTTGTACCCTCGTTAGTCTTTTATGAGTTGTTAAATTGCAGCCGCATGGCAAAGTGTATGTCAAGAATGGTATGACGATTTGGTAGTCATTTGATAAGTCAAAGTATGGTTTATGTGTTTTTGAGTAAAGTTAAAGGGGCGTTTGGTTTAAGTGTAAACGTACCCATTTTGAGTAGTAAACGGGTCAAGTGTCGTTGGAACGTGTTTGATATGTTAAATAAATGAAGTTGGTCAAGTTTGGTGCAATACGGAATTGGTATAGATGGTTTGTAGTGTAAATGGGTCAAAACGGGTTATTTGCATAACCCGTCTAATTTGTAAAGTACCCCTTCGGGGTGTCGTTCGATAAATGTTTTTGTATGAAAATGAGCCCATTGATATACCAAATAAATCTGGAAAGTTTGGTTCGATAACGAGTTCGGAAAGTCGGGTTTCCGGCCGAGGATTTTGAAAAAGTGCATTCTGATGAACAGTAACGGCGGTTGGGCAGTTTTTCAAATTTTGGACAGAATTTGGTAAACTTTGAAAAATCATATCTTTTAATCCGTAAGTCGTCACGGGTCGTGTCACCTGTCATTTTGAAGGTAATTGAGTCTAGTTTCATTTAAAATTAGACTCAAGGTCTGAATGTGTACTGATTTTTGTCAGTTTATGAAAGAGTAACAGCGGGTCAGTTTTAGTCAAGCATTTCCACGCGTAAAGTTTTAAATTTTGGTCTAAGCGGGCACGGGGTGTTACAATAGTACACCAATACATTACGTTTTTAAAATAGCTAAACCAATGTTGACCGTCCAGGACAGTATTTAAAATAGTATGTCAAAATAACGTACCCACAATAACGTATCCAAAAATAGTTTTCCCGAAATGATGTTTTCAAAATATCGTATCAATTTACATATATAATTCGTAAAATAATGTATCGCAATTCATTGCTTTTTAAGGGGGTAGTAAATTAGACCACTGGTATTCCCCGAGGGATAAGTAAAAGGTTAGGTATCTTTTCCAAAAATAGGGGCTCGGGTTGCTACATGAGTTCCTAAGGCTTCTGCTGGGTTACATATCAATCTATTGTATTTTTTTCTATGTCTTGTTAAAGATTCATTGGTTATTTCGTTGTTTTACTTTCATCAAGAGATCATTCTTATATGTATTATCGGAGGGTCGTTCCTAGACGACTAGTGATCTAACTCGGTTCATCCATTGAGTGTAAGGTTTGAGGTAGCGGTGACCGTAACATAACCAAAAACAAACGAGGCTAATGAAACAAATTCAAACGAGACTCAAAATCACGGAATCAAGCAATCCCAATTCAAACAAAGCCAAAATCAAACACTCCAATAAACTCAAACATGCTTAATACGATATCGAATGAGTTAAAATAAACAGCTCGAATTCAAAACGATGACCGATCGGGTCTAACCCGATCCGATGCGAATATAATCAGAAGGCGACGGACAAGTACTCCATATATGCGGAAAGGTATAGCGATTCGGAGGGTCTTTCGATTCGTGAAGTATCGCGATGTCGGTACGTTGTGTGTAGGGGTAAACCTTCGTGATATTCAATGCTCGTGTACATACGCAAAACTTTACCATTCCAAAATTCAAGTATAAAACCAATTCGAACATAATTCTATTATAACTACTCTTAGTATCGCAAGATCGTTGTACCTAGTTGAATATAGGTGATCAGTCCACATCCAACCGAGGTTCAATGAATTCGAAATACTCAGCTTAGTTACACTAGTAGTATGTCCTTCACTTTTAAAGTCGTTTTGAAAAACCATGACGAGTGTCCAAACTCTAAATCAGATAATGTGTTACGCAAGCAAATAGCGTAACTCCGTGACAGGTTCGGTGCACAGGCGTAAGTATATGAAAATACTTATAGTGAATAGCGAAAATAAGGGAAAATAAATTATCAAGTAACAAGGCACACATATATTGTTAAATATCTCATCAAGTATAATCATACGCGAGGCATCGGCTTGGCAGGCAGGCACGTGTCGGTCATAGGGTTAAGTTTTCGTAAAAATGGTTATAGTCTAGGTTTTCGAAAATACCCAGTTCTCTATAACCTGTGGCTCTGATACCATCTGTAATACCCCCAAATTGGTACAGCGGAAGCATACAGGTCGTGGGGTGCTATTAAATAGTTATCACAACACAAGGTACAAAGAACGGTTTTACTTCAACTGTTTTAGAAGAAATTTTCATAATTTAAAAACATTCAATTTACATTATTTAAAAATAGTGCAGAAAATATAGGTCCATAAAAGAATTTAAAGCGGTCCCAAATAGTTTTCAGGGTGATCTATGACCATGCTATGCCCTTCGCCAAGCTCCTCCAAAAGTAAGATATGCAGCGGAAAAGATCTAACACCTGAGATAAAACATGCGAAAAGTTAACACAAAGGTTGAGTGAATTCATAGGTTTAAAGTAAAGTAGTTGATCACAATATTTCAAGTTTAAGAGAAAGTGGGTGTAGGACCCTTAAAATCATATCATTTCACACATTATAGGTTAAAGATGAGATTGAGATGAGAAGTAGAAGAGAAAATAGAATGTTAGATTAAGATGAAGAATAAGAAGAGATACAAGAGAATGGAGCAATACTATGACCTTACCGCTAGTCTTCCACACCTCATATGGGAGGTCATGGGTTCCTTTTATAGATAATGAACCCTTACATGGTTTTTCATGTTGGGGCGATGTGGGATAGGGTGGCATAGAAGATAAAAGA
This sequence comes from Artemisia tridentata subsp. tridentata, assembly GCA_021014915.2. Taxonomy (NCBI): domain Eukaryota; kingdom Viridiplantae; phylum Streptophyta; class Magnoliopsida; order Asterales; family Asteraceae; genus Artemisia; species Artemisia tridentata. Next base: position 56,673,457 of record CP139505.1, read on the forward strand.
TACTAACATACGGTTTTTACATCATATTTAAACCGTTTATAATCGTTAAAAGATAAATGCAATTCACGAGTCACTAATTTAAAAATGACAATCACTTTCATTAAGTCTAAAAATCTCCCCCTAAGGGATGTCATTCTTTAGATGCTTCATTGTGATGATGTCATTAGTCGTCTTGATCTTGAACTTTGTGAAATGTCTTAGAATTATCTTGATACTTTGCTCCTTCATGCTTTGTGATCTTCAATCGTAGACTTGGGATCTTTCTTGCGTTCGATCAACATCTTCAAATATCTTGTCTTGGCATTTTCTCCAACATGCTCATACTTCTTGTAAAGCTTTGGTGTTCATAATAATGTAATCCTCATTTCTTTCTTAAATTTGTTCTTTGACATCTTGATATTTGACTTTGAAGTGAAACTTTGTCTTGAACATTATGACTTGATCTTTGATGAGGATATTGGTATGAGTATGCAGAGTTGAAGACGATGATGAATGAGATGATGGTGTACGGTCTTTTTCCAAGGGGACTTACATCAATACCTGCATAGATATTGTTAGTTGAAGATACCAATCGATCACGGTGGACTTTTCTTAGCGAATAGACCACTACGATTGTTTTACTGATGAATGTCTTGATTCCATTCACCTTGGTCGGGCATATTAGCCGTCCTAATCCCGTTAGCGATAGTTATCATTACATTGGATAAATCCAAGTAACGACCCACGTCTTAAGGAATCCATTCGTGAAAGGAATCTCCTTGGCGGGATTTCCAAAGTTTAAGATCAAGACGACTAATGACATCATCACAATGAAGCATCTAAAAAATAACACCCTAGGAAAATCCCACATCGGCTGTAGCCTGGAGAGATGCTGGGTTCATAAGATAACATTCGTCTTACAATGACACAACGCGTTTTGTGGTCTACTGCGAGTGGGGTTCTTAGGAACTGGTAGTTAAGCGTGCTCATGTGAGAGTAGTACTGGCTAGGGTGACCTGCAGGGAAGTCTTCAAATGAGGGCAACAAAAGCAAAGCCGTGAGCCTGCGGGCAAAGCGGACAATATTGTGGTCTGAGTAGGCGGGATGTTACAAAGTGGTATCAAAGCCACTCCTGAGCCGTTCGGGATGGTGGGGCAAACCTCATCGAGGACGATGAGTCCCTAAGGGGGGGTGATTGTAACACCCTAGGCAAATCCCACATCGGCTATGGCCTGGAGAGATGCTGGGTTCATAAGATAACATTCGTCTTACAATGAAACAACGCGTTTTGTGGTCTACTGCGAGTGAGGTTCTTAGGAACTGGCAGTTAAGCGTGCTCATGTGAGAGTAGCACTGGTATGGGTGACCTACCGGGAAGTCTCACATGAGGGCCACAAAGCAAAGCCGTGAGCCTGCGGGCAAAGCGGACAATATTGTGGTCTGAGTAGGCGGGATGTTACAAGTGGTATCAGAGCCACTCCAGATCTGTTCAGGATGGTGGGGCAAACCTCATCGAGGACGATGAGTCCCTAAGGGGGGGGGGGTGATTGTAACACCCTAGGCAAATCCCACATCGGCTGTGGCTTGGAGTGATGCTGGGTATATGAGTAATATCTTGGCCTTACTAGACACAACGCATTTTGTGGTCTACTGCGAGTGAGGTTCTTAGGAACTGGCAGTTAAGCGTGCTCATGTGAGAGTAGCACTGGTATGGGTGACCTACCGGGAAGTCTCACATGAGGGCCACAAAGCAAAGCCGTGAGCCTGCGGGCAAAACGGACAATATTGTGGTCTGAGTAGGCGGGATGTTACATACAGGCTCAGACTTCGAGAGAATTAACAGCATAGTGTGAAAACCCTCTCTATTCCTTACATAGGTTGTTCCTGAATTGGATACCTCAAGAAGGCTTACAACAGATATACCGAAGTATACCCACAATTCAGGTGAGCCGCTGAAGTATACCGAAGTATCACTCCATGACTGTAGACCGTTTGAAACATAGTAACCATCATGATAGATAAGGCAAGATCCGTAGATCTCATAAAGACTCTTATACACCTTGTGTCCTCTTTGGCGAACATAAGTGTATTATATTGGAAGTGTATCCTAAGAGATCTTTTAGTGAATCTCATGGATCTAGACTCGATAATGTGCGTTTTGGTTTTGGTCAGTGTTGCAAAAAAAGGTCTACAAGGCCTATTAATCGTCGATTAGGTGCTACAAGGCTACCGACCTTGCCGATTTATGTAACTGGGTCAAACAAATAGATCAACGGCGATCAACGGCGGTCAATGGTGGTCAAACTTGCCGGAAACCTATAAATCTTGCCGGAAGTACCCAAAACTCACTGTAAACTTATTTTGATTACTTATAGTAACTGTTTAAGTATATTACAAGTTGTTTTTTAGAAAATACCTTGCCGGAAATACCTAAAACTCACCGGAAATACACAAAACTTGCCGAAAATAACTAAAATTTGTCAGTAATGCCAATCCGATTAATCACCGATTAATCCCACCTAGATCGATTACAAGCTACAAGGCGGTCGACCGCCCGACTACCGATTCGCGATTTTTGCAACCTTGGTTTTAGTAGTCGGAGGCATGGAGCAGAGTGCCACCTTTTCAATATCAACATATCTCGGAGTGAGAGGCCGATAGATTATGCAAGGTTCTCTTTGAGAAATGAAACAAATATCTTTTAAGAGATACCCGAGTGGCTAGGAGGGGTTGTACAGCGCGTCACTAGGTCCATGACGTCTTGTTTTCAATACCAATATCATCTTTGTGATAACCGATAGCAGATGTATTGACACGGTTTCTGCCCTAAGTTTTTATGGAGGGCTATTTCTTTCCACCATTTCATAAATTTTTCTTTTTAATTCTTCAACCCCTTCTTTCTCCTTTCTCATTTACTCATTTTTTCAATCATACCTAAGGTCTTCTAATTCTAATCTATTGGAATTGTCCTTGGGTAGATCCCTCCGGCTCTGGCGGATTATAGGACATAAACCTAACCATAATCTCCTTATTACTCCATGATTATCCTAGATTTATTGATCACATGCCATAAAACCTTTTATAAAAATCTTTCAAAGTGTTTATGAATATAAAACACATTTTTGTTTAACACTTCGAGAGATTTGCATTTTCTGAAATACTCCCCCTTCACATGTGCTCATGCATTTTAAGATAAGTTTGCACATGGTGGGTAGAGTTCACACATTTGAATTGATCGATTTTCACTGAATATGACCGTTGCGAGACATGTTTACATCACTAGTTAGACTAGCTTGAAATTATTACCCGTCCAGGTCATATTCAAATAGAATCTCTCGAATTGGTACATTCTACTTAGACAAGTCCTTTGCGAGACACGTTTACATCACTGGATAAACCAGCTTGAAATTATTACCCGTCCAGGACAAGTCTTTTCGATTACTGACATTTAACCTTCGTCAATTCGAGGGTAAAATCTGAGTCGAGCTCTTTTGAGATTCAACTACGATCTTTAAACATTTGTGATCACATTTTAATCACGTCTTCTCTCCCTCAAAAATAGCATGTCGTGATATTTTTTATATCAACTGATTAAGAGAAAAGCTTTTTGGAGAGATAGACGGATTTGATTTGCATGAAATTGGAACTTTTTGTTTTTGATTTTTATACTCCCCCTTAAATAAAGCATGTTTTTAAACATAGAGTTTAAAATCAATTTTAAGGGTTTTGGAGGGAGTTATCTTGAGCACAGAATAATTTGAAAGATTTTGAAAATTCTTTTGAAAAATCTTGATCATGTGCTTAAGGATTCTTTTTCTTTGAAATTACGAGTCCTGATCTGAAATAATCAAAAGTCATCATTTTGGCCCGGGTTTCGTACAGAAGTATACGAAAGCCATAGAGATTTTTAGGATAAGTGCTCGAAAAATATTTAAAACCTTTGTTTTGATTAAGCACTTTTCTTTCTTTGAAGCGCAGGTCCTATATTGATGTGTCCAGAAGCCAGTACATTAAGCTCGGGTCCGAAACTGAGTTGTTCCGTTGTGGTTGGGAGAAGTTGTGGGTTTTTTTTTTTTTTTTATTGTGTTGAGTTATAGGATTAGATGAGTTGATTTGTTTGTCGCTGTTAGTTGTTCACCGTTGTTGTTAATCTGTTGTTGTTGTGATGAGAAATGATTCGATTCCGATAACAAGTTGAATTCGTTGAATTCCGACAACCAAAGTGCAAATCCGACGACAAACCCAATTCCGATGATAATCTAATTCCGATAAAAAGTCCAAATCCGACAACAAATCTAATTCCGATAGTCAAGTTCAATTCCGAAAAAAAAAGTCCAATTCCGATAAAAAGTTTCAATTCCGATAAAGAAGTCCAATTCCGACAACAGGTTCAATTCCGACAACCTTATCGAATTTCTTTGCAAGAAACTGATTACAATTCCGATGAAGTCGTGAATTCCGATAAACCCTCGTGTGCAATTCCGATGGACAAGGGTTTGTCGAAATTGCTTTACAAGCAATTTCGATAAAGGATTTCCGATGAATTTTCCGGCCAAAAATTTCGACCAACTTTATCAAACCAATTTTCTTCTTTTTTTTCTTTTACCACAATGAAACTCTTGTTTTGGACAAAAAAGAAGCTAAAAATTAATGTTATGAATCTACTGCAACTAGGAATAAACCACAATGAAACTCTGTTTTGCTGTTTTGGACAAAAAAGTAATAAATCTGGACAGTTTGGACCTTTAAGTGTGTTTGGACAAAAAAAACTGATGTATTGATGAAATAAGCTAAAAAATATGCACTTAAAATTAAAAGTGCTAAAAAAAATTAAAAGACACGATTTTTTTGTAAGCAATAAAACACTTCTAAATCATCTTGAGGCTCTTGATACCAATTGTAGGACCCTTAATATCATATCATTTCACACATAATAGATTAAAGAAGAGATTGAGATGAGAAGTAGAAGAGAAAATAGAATGTTAGATTAAGATGAAGAATAAGAAGAGATACAAGAGAATGGAGGAATACTATGACCTTACCCCTAGTCTTCCACACCTCATATGGGAGGTCATGGGTTCCTTTTATAGATAAGGAACCTTTACATGGTTTGTCATGTTGGGGCGATGTGGGATAGGGTGGCATAGAAGATAAAAGATACTAACATACGGTTTTTACATCATACTTAAACCGTTTATAATCGTTAAAAGATAAATGCAATTCACGAGTCACTAATCTAAGAAAGACAATCACGTTCATTAAGTCTAACAGTGGGCTACGTTGTTAACATGAACATCACCACACCAACTAAATGACTCGGGCAACAATTAACTTGAGGCCGTGACTCCCATGAGTCGCGGCTCACACCCAACGACACCAATACTGTTTCCCAAGACTCGATTAACACAAAAGTATCAAAGTCAGGACTCCCATGAGTCGCGACCCACAACCATTCGACACAATTCTGATCGGTTAACACAAAACAGTAACCAAATGACTATCAATCAACAAAACATAAAACACAAGGACCAAAATAACGAGCTAAACACAAAATAAATAAATATAGCCACGAGTCAACTCAACTCGTGAGTTGACTCGGATGAGTCAAGTGACGAGTCGAGTGACTCGGTGACGAGTCAACCGAGTCTCGGTGTTAATATGTTAAATCCACACGAGTTTGATTAGAAAATATAAGTTTTATCAGTTATTATATCAAAAACCGTTTTAGTTTACTTAGATCAGGTTAGGGTTTGTAAAGAAATAAAGAAAATGAAGAAACCAGGGCGCATGTTTCCTTACCAACGAGAGAGGAGGAGAGGGGAGGTGACGTTGACGGTGGTGGAATGGCTACGAACGAAAAACACCAAACCCTAAGCGCCCTCGCTCTAAAACCCTATTTATACTCCTCCTCGCACTCCCTTTGACCCAAAATAGCGGCGGCGTGTGGCGGTGAACTCGCCGGGATCTCGCCGGAGAACGGAAAACGGCGCCGGAGATTAAGTGATAGAGAGAGAGAGAGAGTTATTAGTGAATGTGTGAATAGTGAACCCTAAATGGGTGTTTTATATAATGCACAGGGACCAAAGCTGCCAATTGTAAAACTTGTAGGTGGGCGGTGTACATAGGGTAAGGGGGTGTTTTGTGCATTTTGTAAAACTTTTATATAAATTCGGTGTAGGCCCATTTAACGTAGTAGACGATCGTTTCAAATTACGAAATTTACGCTATTGTGTTCGAAATGATTTTTCCGATAAAAACGAGTATAAATACGTTTAACTTATTTTCGGAGTTAATTTATTTAGTAAATCGATTCGTTTCATGCATTTTAGGCTGTGTCGGCTCAATAAAGTAATAATGTTCATGTTTAAACAGATAACCTTTGTTTTCAAGTCCAAATAAGTTCAAAGAAATTTAAAAGCTTTAAAGGGAAATAAAAAATGAATGTTTTGACTATAAAAATAAGTTCAAAGAAATTTAAAAGCTTTACCGGGTGTTACAACATTATTCACTGTTGTAAATGGAACTCAATGTTCAATAACGTATGGTCCTTTTTCTAATTGGCTTTAAAACCTAAGAGTTCGGTATAATTTTCTTTTACTCCCTTTGACTGAATAACATTGTTACATTTGATTCTGATATGATCTAAAAATTTAACTCAAATGTGTTACTATGATTCTAATATGATCTAAAATTTTAACTACAAGCGGCGAAAGAACATAGAGAATATGTTAAATCTTTCACATAACCATTGGAAACTGTTAGTTCTTTCATGGAATCAACAAAGTTTTATATTTACCCATATCTTCATATCAATTAACCCACAAGTTGTGAGTTTGAGGCTTTTACTAGTTGCATGAGGGTATTCTAGTTTTAAGTATGGCACACCGGACTTAAACATTGTTATTTCATATTTTTCTAAAACATATTCTAAAGGCACTATACTTTCGCATTAAAAATTTGTATTTAAAAAAAATATACGAGTATGAATTTTTGATGTTTAGTTTGTGTAAATATGGAATTATCCCTTTTTTTTTAACCATACTTATAACTTGACCGCACAATGGATCTCCCTAAGTGTGAAAATTCATGTCGGGTCAGAGTAACAGGTTTCGGGCAAGTGGGTCACAGACAATAACTTGAATACGAATTGTTTAAGTACTCGGGCTAAAAGTGTTAACACTAACCCGTTTATTTATAACCCAAACACGATATATTTAACTAGTTTGTCCAAATGAGTTGACAAGTTAAACTTGTAAAACTTTCTAAACAACTTTAAAATTTGAAGTAGGTTGAGGTATACCTATTTAACCTATTTTAAAATAAAATTATCCAAATAAATTTTAAATCTTAAATAAGTTGGTGGGTTAACTGATTTGACTCGCCCTCAATCAAAACACATCATGCCTAATAAACATGTTATAAGAGGTCAACGCATTTTAAAAACCTATTTAGACTCGGCCTCTATTATAGGAACCCCCTATTATGTGGGGGCCGCCTACTTTTGGTGGAATGTACAACCCGACAAGGCAGACGGTACAAGCGGCGGCAGCAGGGCAAAAAGTCAACACACACACACCCCCCCTAAGGGCGGTTAGGATTTTAAAAACCTATTTAGACTCAACCTTAGTTCTTCTATGTTTGATGATAATGATGTATCCATAGTCACGTCCCGTATCCCATCTAGTCCATCGGCTTGAACATAGACAATGATGTCCGAATTAATAATCCTTCAAGGATATTTAACCATACTTATAACTTGACCGCACTATTTTCAGATTTTTGCACCGTTAGTTTATATAAAGCAAAATTTAATTTAGATTAATCACAAGTTCAACCCACTAAAATATAAAACGTTTTCTTTTCTTGTGCTAAACGTGATTACAATTTTTGTAACTAAAAGAGAAACTGACAATATTATCATAACAACCATTTTGCTATGTTTTTTTGTCTTTGATGGCTTACGACTATTGAAGTAAAAATTGATTCTCTACTTTCACCTCAATCTCCGTAAAAATAAAGATTATAGAACTATCATTTTCGTTTGAGGTATGGAAATAGACATTCGGCTAGACTGATGACACCATAGCTATACTCGCAATATATCTAAGGCTGCTTGTAATTGAGCAAAGCTCATGTGTGAGTTGGTTAGGGTACTGGCAACCATTTTTTCGCGAGTGACATCACTTTGTTCAAGGGTAAGGTCGATTTATTTATTTATTTATTTATTTATTTATGTTATTTTACTTTATTTTTTGGAGGGGGGGGGGGGGTTTGAGTCGTGTGATTGGTAAGAAAAAAAAGCTTTATGTGTTGTGAGTGTACACATGTATTTAGTATAGTGTAAGCAATTTAGGGAAACATTTATTTTTCGATAATAAAATCATAGTACAACATATATACAAAAAACACTAAGGTTGATGGCAATGCATGCGTGAAGGCACGGGAAGAGATCCATCACCCACGTGAACACCGCCGCCATTAACAAAAGATGGGACGCGGGATGCATTTTGCGTGATCAGATCACGCACGGGAAGGAGAAAGAATTCGAACGTTGGGCAATTAATTTGGGACGCGGGATGCATTTTGTAGTGAGTGATGGTGTTGCCAAAAAAAATATGGGTGAGTGATGGAAAAAGTAAGTGAATGATGTGGCATAAGGGGATTGGTTGGGAGTGAGTGATGGGATTTTGGGTGAGAGACGGGTTGCCATCACCTTAAAGAAAGAACAAAAATTTAAACTGAGAAAAAGAATTAGAAGTTGAAGAAAACTCTTATAAACGATGATTAAGTGAAACAGTAAATAGATCGAACACTTACAAGAAGAGTCGAGGTACACGCACGCATTTGACACACTTCTCTTAAAATGATTTTGACGTCTTTTCTGAGGGTACAACAGTCAAAACTGAAACATCAAGTTGCGTAGACTCACTTAGCAAACTTGACAGAAATTTCATCTAATCAAGATGCGTATATCATATGTTGAAACTTAATCATAATTGTTGATAAATTTCTCTTAATTAGGCGTGTGTAGCTAAATTCCTTTATTTACACTAAAACGATCACTACAATGTTTTTTTGGGAGGGTAAAAGGTTGTATCCGGTGAATATATTAAATGAAAAAATAATTGTTTCGTACAAAGTAAAAGAGGAGGATGAACCCCTCTTTATCCCGCGCATCAAATACAAAACCTACATGATTCAAACAAGCTCAAATCAGGACTATACCACTCCAGGACTACCACCCCAAATAACAACAAGCTCTATAAATAAGAAAGAAAACACAACGCCGGCCTGATGATCTAGGAACACACAAAAACTAGCTAGGTGATGTTTGTTCCCATTTTTGGTATCTTCCAAGTCGTCCTCATTTCTCCACACGAGAATTATTTTTGAAACGAATTATAGTAAGTTTTCACCTTATCACTCCCCAAATCGTTTCACAAAGTTTCTCCACACGTCTCTCTCCTTTACCATGTAGTCGGTTGTTCCTCTCCTACCATTGATGAAACAACTAACACCAAGCGTCTCTCAACATGCACAACAGTCTTCGTCTTCGATATGGGTTGGATCCATGCAATTATATCATCCCAAATAGATTTCGTAGGAATGCCAGCCAAGCGAACCATCTACATCCAACCTTGTGAAGAGAAAACACATTCAAATAATAAATGCTCATGTGTGTCAGGTTGCATTTTTCATAGAGGACACCGAAGTAGGTTCAAGTCGACGGAGTTGCCAACATCCCATTGCTTCAACATATCCTGCGTTTGATGCGTGGTTTTGCGACCTTACAACAGGTTTTACCTCTCGAGGGATCTCAAGAGGCTTGCAATCCCCACCAGGCAGTGTACCTGACCGATGTAGTATAGTGTAGTGGCAAGTACCGGGGGATTGATCGTTCTCTAGGGGAATAGTGTCGTTAGGATTGAAAAACTACTCTAATAGGTCTAAGGGTGAGGGAAGATTCTTTTTGTATTTTTATATTTTATGGAAAGCAAGTAAAATCTCGGGTGTGAAGGAGTGGGCGGAATTAGTTGCTAGTCAACTAACCCAAATAACTACAAATGCAAATAAAATAAAATAACTGAAAATGAAAAGGTGGTGGAACTTATATGGGGAGAAATGTGTTTACTTAGATTTCCTTACTCCCTAACTATCTTTTACCGGTTGATTAGTGTGTATTAATTGCGTGGATGACGGGTGTATTCCTTAATACCAATCGTGGGGTGGCGTACGTACTTCCCCAACTCTACAAGCTCCTACTTCACTCCTATGTCGAGCCGGCTAAGAAGCTCCTAACATGGGATCACTAGAATTCGCTCATGCATTAAATACAACCATAAAAACCTTAGTACGCATTGGTTCATGTTTCTTAAGACGTTCAAGCAAATTACCGTATAGGAGGTTAGCCAGTTTTCTTAAGCCTAACATCGATAAACAATCATCCAATACAATTAATAACACACCAACAACCAATAATCAATAGTTAGGTTTCATTAGATCTAAGCAAACACAAGATAAATCTAGCCTAGCATGTTAATTAAAAGACAAGAACAAGATATAATTAAACAACACATAGACATATTGATTGATTAAGTGATTACTTATCTTCAATTAAACATGGGAGATCCAAGGGTATAAAACCCTTAAAAATGGCTGAAAATTCGTCTTAGGGTTTCTCCTCACAAAGTTGCACACTAATGACTAAAAATTGCAAAACTATATATAGAGTTTAGGGTCTGACGGCGTCACGTTGTAGGAGGTGACGCCGTCACCTCGCCGTGGCTAGGGTTCCCGGATGGTCTTCCTGACGCCGTCCCTTTTTAATCCTCCAAAATCCGCTCTGGCCTATCAAGGGTTGACGCCGTCAGAATAGTGCTTGACGCCGTCCCTCTTTAACTCAAACCGTGATGGCCTTGATCACCTTAAAGGGTGACGCCGTCAGACTTCCTTTTGTAAAACTCTCTGGCGCGTCACGTGTATTTGTCATATCCACCTCTTTTGCCAAGCCATGACGCCGTCAGGAGCAATCCTTGACGCCGTCACGTGTACTTTTCCAGCAGCTTTGGAGACTTTGTCGTTTTCTTCACTTTTATGCTCCAAAAACGTCCAAAATGCTTCCTTTTCCAGATTTCTTCTCCAAAGTACCTAAAATGACAAAAGGAACGATTTAGGGCAATACTTGATCAAATAAATATGATTTAGGGCTTAAATGACCCCCTAAAAGCGGTACACTTTTCGCTTCAACATATCCTGCGTTTTAAGCTTCTGCTCCATAACCAACCATAGATGGAGTGCGTGACGTGGTATACAAAACGAAAACCACACGATATTATACTATACAACCTCCTAATGTTTGGCCCTGATTGTATCCCAAACACCTCGGGCTGAAAAATCATTTTACTGCCCATCGTGTGTTCTCTAAACCAGTTTGTCTTCACGATCTGGTACCTGAGCAAGAACCAAAAAAGAGTCAAAACCTGGGTACAAATCGTTCAACCCATTTGGTCACTTCCAAGCATCATTAGCCACAATATCCTCCACCCCGCTCTAGTAATGCTCCTATGCGTCACGTGACTACAACATTCGATACTTTTGGAGAGGACATTTTATGCCTTTTGGTGAGGACATATCTGTTGGGAATTAAATATTTTAAAGATTAGTATCGGGAATTAAAGGTTTACAAGATCAGTTCTGCTCAAGAAAATACACTAAGTATTATTCTACTGCTAGCGTTAAGATTCTGCTGCCGCAAACATTCTACTGCTGGTGCAACAGATACTGCTGCTAGATGGATAAGTGTCGAGTATTCTACTGCTGGTTGGATAAGTATACGAAGATATTTTGTACTAAAGTCAAGTATATACGGTAGATAATATCTTAGACAATGTGATCAGTCACTATGTGGTTTACACAGAGTAAGTTGTAAACACAGATACATGTTGTATCTTAATGACTGACATACTCAAGCAAGTAGTTCGACAAGACTTATCATAATTGTAATGATCTCATTTGTTTGTATAAAAGGGAGATCTTAGTGTTGTTCCCTTAACACGTTTAGAGTTAACTAGAAAGTTAATCTATTTGTGTTTATGACTAATATAATGTTATGATTAATTCTAACAGTTACAAAACGTGAATATAGAAAACTCAAGGTAATTTTCAACATTTAAATTCTTATTAGAAATGAATCAAAGAATCTATACCCAAGTGTTTTGCGGAACAAACACCTGGGATTGAATAGACAAGGTATGGTGGTGTCTCCTATCTAAACTCAAGTTTTGCTTGAGTAATAACAAAGCGACCTCACTGAGCTATCTCAGGGATACGTTACTCTTTGTAGGAGAGAAGTTGTTTTGCAAAAGTCTAAGCTTTAATTGTACAAAACACACACAACTTCTCTCCTTCTCAATCTATTTATACACAAGTAAACTGAGTAAAAGTAATTAAAATATTACAAGTTGTTGAGCAAGCGTGTCTGACAATTATAACAGTATTTGTCATTTCCAAGAACCAATAGAAATGGCCTATTAAGTCTTTAGGAGTGGTTGGTCTGACACTCCAAGACTTTAAGCCGTCTTAGGAAGGATTTCTTCCTGACAAGATAAGATTTGATCTTATCTTAAATCCTTCCTAGATATTTCTGCCTTTCTTCTCAGGCACTTAGTTCTTCAAGACACGCTTCTCAGTTATTATTCTTAAATACTTCATTGTTGTTGAGGAGACTGGGGTTCAGTGAGTTCTTGTCAAACACTCACTGAACCATCATCTTCTTCTTTGGCTTAAGTGCTACATCAGGGAGTACCGCCTTCCTAAGTAGTGAATCCTTCTACTTGAATTCGCCTTAAGCATCCTGAAGATGACTCACTGAGAGGCTGTTCTCTCAGTGACTTGAATTGTTCTTGGTTTAAGTTAACACTTAGTTAATTTGTGTCCAAATCATGTTTTAAGTATTCTTGGGGTTTTCCTGACCCAACAATCTCCCCCTATTTGGATATAAATTATACCTAAGTGTTTTGATCAGTTATGAGTGAGCTAATGACTTCTACTCATACTGAATGTACTAGAATGTAAATAAGGACACTGAAATAATAAAAACATCATCTTATTAGTATTATTACAAGTCCTAACAAACTAAGTACAAAAGGTATAGTGGGGGTATTCAGGCAGATTTATCAGTTCAACTTAATACCAAGGGTTTCAAGCTTGGGCTTCTTTGACTGCAGCTCTTGTTGGTCAGGATGCTCATGGATTTTCCTTTTCAGATCTTGACAAAACTTCACATTTTCAGGACTCTTAAGTGGAGAGGCCATCATTAGAAAACCAAGCATAGCTTTGATCCCTGACAAATCGATATCACTCCACCTCTGGAAGGCTTTGTCTCCGAACTCATCAATGAAGAACAAACCTCTTTCAGGTTGTTCAATGACCATATTGTTCCTGAAAGGAACACCTTCAGGGAGAGCCCTATTGCAGTTAAGACCAGGAATCTTGATATAAGGCTCACCTTCAATCTTCTTTCTTTTTCTTTTTGAAGAAGACTGAGAGGGAGCTGGTTGTGCTGAATCAGGAAGAAGCGATGGAGTGCCAAGTTCATGAGGTGCAGCAGCCAATCTTTCGTACCTCTGAATCAAGGACTTCATCAGACTAGGGACCACAACATTTGATTTCTTTGCTATTAATGGACCCAACTCATCCAATTCTGTGATCCCAAAGTCAGCGAATCTGAAAGGTTGATGAACCTCAAAGTCTCTTTTGTCAGAACTTCTATAGACAGTGACAATGGCAGGATTGGTGTTTCGATGAATATGAACATCAGTGATTGGTTCTGGCTTCAACCTGTTAGTCATATACCACTGATATTTCTTAATCCTGTTCTGCCTGATCTCTTCAGCCCTTTGATTCCTTTCCTCCCTTTTCTTCCTGAGAGTGATCATCTCTTCAGTCTGAGCTTTTACAAAAGTCATACCACCCTCTCTTCCTGAAAGATCCTTAGCCTCAAGACCAATCTTCTCAGCCTCTTCATGAACAACCTTAATAATAGCAGGCTTGCTCACTTTTTCTTCCTCCTTTAACTTCTTCTTTGCTTCCTCTTTCTCCAGGTAAGCACTGAGTTCATCAGCTGAGAAGTGGTGAAGAACTCCATCAATATCATACGGGATCCTGATTGGTGATTCAGGATCCTTTGCTACCAAGATTGGTGCGGGTTGAGGCTCAGGATCAGTGAGGATGCCTTTGCTTTTATCTTGATGGGTGGAAGAAGCTTCAGGAATCTCCCCTTCAGTGTGAGAAGGAGGTTGCTGGCTTGTGGAAACTTCAGGGACTCCAGTGTCTTTCTCCCCCTCAACTGTTGCTTGAGCCATGGTGATAGCAAAAGTTGGAGCCACTGGAGCAGCAGGACCCTTGAAAGCCTAATAGATCTCAGTCATCATTGATTTGATGTCCGAGGTGTCTTGTTGAAGAGTTGAGATCTTATCCGCAAGAGATGCCTGAGAAGCTTCGATGCCTGACATCCTTGACCCAAGAGACCATGCCAAGGATGTTGAAGATTGTGCCCAAGTACCCAGATGTTTTTCCTGAAGACCCAAAGAAGTCCTGATTGAGTCCAATGAAGAGCTAAGACCCTGAATATTAGAATCCTTCAGTAAGCTGAGAAGATCACTGAATTCAGCTGATTGCTTCTGGTAAGTCTCAGCAGCCTGAAGGACCTTCTTGTTGAGTTTCGGGTCATCCTTGACAGCTGTTTGAATAGTTCCAAGGCTTTTGGTGATGCCTTCAAGAGTAAGATTGAACTTCCTGAGATGAAGATCAATAGCTGTCAGGGAGTTATTGGTGTCAGAATGTATTTCGTTCACATCATCATGATAACTTTCAACATCTGCCTTCAGGTTGGCATAGTGAACAGCAGCTTCAGTGTGATGATCGAACATCTCTTCAGTGAGACCAGTGTAAAGAGCTCTATTGGTCTTGAGTAGGAGCTTGACCAATTTTCTTTCAGTGAGGGGAAGAGAGTCATCATACTTTTTGAGGATGTCCACAGTATCAGAAGAATCAGAAGATTGAGAACCTGACTCTTCACATTGGTTTGGAGATGACTGATGTGATTGTTCAGGTTGTTCATCAGTTTCCATATCCTCACCTGCCTCAAACACTTCTTCATCACTCTCTTCCTTGAGCTCTTCATCAGACTCAATAAGAGCCTGAAACTCCCCCATGGACTCAATACCCAAAAATTCAACCGGCTCTTCTTTATAAAAAGACTCGCCTTTGGTTTGGCCAGGTCCTGACCCCGTTGTCATAATAACTGAGTGGGTTTGCTCAGCCTGACTAGCCATAATAACTGGGGTAATACCAGCATGGCTTTTGGGGGCAGTTCCTGAGTGAATGGATCCGCCTGAGGGGTTGATGGGTTCCATATCAGCGGGTTGTTTCTTTCCCTCTGAGTCTTTGTCCCCCTTAGCACCTTCAACTACTGATGGGTGCTTTCTAGTAGTATCACTAGGTACTGATTGTGAAAGTTGGTGGACCCCCTTCCCATCAGGATTGTGCTGTCCTTTTGGGGATTTAGGGTCCTTTTCTCCCTGAGATCCTGAGGGTGATTGCTCAGGAACGTTAACGGGATGTGAATGTTTGTGGGTCCCCTTCTCAGTAAGGTAGTGCTGCCTTACCAAGGATTTAGAACCCTTTCCTCCCTTGGGAACTGATTGTTTTTTGACAGTTCCTTCATCGGGATGTGAGGGGGTGTGGGTCCTCTTCCCAGTAGGGTGGTGCTGCCCTATCGAGGATTCAGGACCCTTTCCTCCCTTGGGCACTGATTGTGATTTATCAGTACCTTCATCGGGATGTGAGGGGGGAATGCTTCCTGATCCCTCTGACTTGTTTATGTCAGTGGAATCATGTGGAAAGGGTGTGCCCGAGGTCACTGAGGATGATTGCTCAGTGACCTCCGTTGGCCTTTGTTTTGTGGTCAAGAGGGTCTCAGAAATGGGTGTCTCAGAGGTCTCGGCCTTTTTCAACCTCTTTTTAAGGTTGAGTTGGTTTTGAGGATCAGTCTCAGTGGCGAGTGGTTTGGGTCTAATCACCTGGCTGGACTGACCCTTCTTTGTCTTCTTCACCTTTTTGGTCGGTGAAGGAACTGGTGAGACAGCGTCTTTACCCTGAATGACTGATTGCATGTATTCAGTCAGGGCAATATTTGTAACCTCACTGATGCCACTAGTGAAGTTTGACTTGTGCAGGACGTCAGGCTTCGTACCTTCTGCATCAGGCCTCACATAGTCAGAACCAAGTAGGTCCTAAAGCACACAGGAAACAAATCTAGGATAGGACATATGCCTTTGCCTATGTTTTCCTGAGAGCTTGGCAACAAGGTCTCGGAAGATTATTCCTCCGATGTCAATTTTTGTACCCTCAAGGAGACTGAACAGCATCAATTGTTGTGATGAGTTCAATTGTTCCGTAGAGGATTTATTTCCACCCAGGACCTGAATGACAAATGTCATCAGTATCCTCCAGATAGGATGGAACCATGTTTTGACTACTGGAGCTTTCTCCAATAAGCCTCCAGCAGACGTTGTAGGACGTCTGGGGTCGTGGGGTACTAAAAAGATCAGTTCATTCTTTATGTCCTGATCAGTAGGGTTGGGTGCAAACGCTTCAGCAAAGTCAAGGACTATGGCTTTGATGAAGGTTGAGTAGCCAAAGGAGAGGGTTCTGCTCCTATTCATCACCGTGAAGGTGATGATTGACTCTTTGGTGTCTTTGGGGCTGGTAGCCACAGCCGTGCACCAGAATTCCCTCAAATAGTCATGGTAGATGACTGAGGGGGTGTGGGTGAAAGCCTTTGCAAGAAAACAATTACGAAGAAATTTCATAACGTTCTTGTAGGCTGGGTAGTTTTGTGGATAAGAAAATTTTCCTACCACATTGTTCTTTGTTAGGTCAACGTCCCCAGTGAGGAATTCCACATTGGGGGCGTATGCGATAGCTTTAGAAGAAGCCATTTGTGGGTAAGTCTGGGTTTGACTAGGGTTTCTGGGTTTCTAAAGCTTAAGAATACACACACAATTTGTTTTTGAGAATTAAAAATGGCAGAGTTTTGCTTAAGATTCTATAAAAACGTGTGTGTGTTTCTTTTGGTTGGGTTATTTATAGGGAAGTGGAGATGGGGGTGTTTTAGGCATTTGAGCGGTTTCTATTTAATTCAAAAAGAATTATTGGAAACTGTTTTGAATAAAATGTTTTGGGATCCGCATTTAATGCCAACACTCCACTTTTCCCTGGTTTGGCGCAACAGTCAAGGTGAACAGTTGAGCAGTTCTGCAAAAGTGTAATTTGCAGAGATGAGTCATCACATATCTGTAATGTGATTGGAGAGGCATTTAATGTGATTGGAAGCCAGAAAGGCAAAAAGAACAAATATTCTTATTTTAAATAAGAATTCAGTTACCAACCTCGGACATTTACTAACTAGATACTTAGAGCATTTAAGTTAGTATTGAATGTCCTTTTTCAGGGCCCTGAATGACTTTTCATTCAGTGATGGTTTTTCAGGGACTTGGGATTAGTCACTGATGATTCAGGAATATGGAATGATTCCTGAGCTACAAGGATTCAGGAACTTGGGTTTAGTTCCTGAACCCTAAAGATTTCAGGAACTTGGGTTTAGTTCCTGAGGTTGAGGATTCAGTGATTTGTTTTCACTGATGTACACATTGAGTCAGGGACCTGAGGTTTTAAGAATTTACGCTTCATTTGGAAGGATTCAATCAGTGGACTGATTCTCGATATCTAACATTCCTAATTCAGCTTTCAGTCTTGTGAAAGTTGGTTCATCCAAAGGTTTGGTGAAGATATCAGCTAACTGATATTCAGTAGGGATGAAGTGTAATTTAATGTCACCATTCATGACATGGTCCCTGATGAAATGATATCTAATATCAATGTGTTTTGTTCTCTGATGAAGAACAGGGTTGTTTGAGATTGCAATTGCACTTGTGTTATCACAAAAGATGGGTGCCATCTTATACTGAATTCCATAGTCACTGAGTTGACTTTTCATCCAGAGTACATTTGCACAACAACTAGCTGCTGCAACATATTCAGCCTCAGCTGAGGACAAGGCAACTGATTGTTGCTTCTTAGCACTCCAACAGACTAGTTTCCCACCAAGTATTTGGCAAGAGCCTAAGGTGCTTTTTCTGTCCATGTTGCATCCAGCATAGTCAGAGTCTGAGTATCCTTTAAGATCAAGTCCTGAGCACTTTGGATAGTATAATCCAAGGTTTGGAGTGCCTTTCAGGTACCTGAATATCCTTTTCACAGCAGTGATATGAGATTCTCTTGGGTCAGATCGATATCTGGCACATAGACATACTGAGAATTGGATATCAGGCCTTGATGCAAGTAGATACATCAGTGATCCTATCATTCCTCTAAAGAGAGTTTGATTTACTGGTTTACCAGTGAGATCAGGACCAAGGTTGTTTGGGGGGACCATGGGAGTTTTGACTGAGGCACAGTCACTGAGATCATACTTCTTCAGTATATTCTTTACATACTTCTCTTGACTGATAGTGGTTCCTCTATCAGTCTGCTTGATCTGTAGACCAAGGAAGTATGTCAGTTCTCCCATCATGCTCATTTCAAACTTCTTTGCCATTAGTTTTTCAAATTGTTTGCAAAGTTTGAAACATGTTGAGCCAAAGATGATGTCATCAACATACACTTGTACTAGTATGACATCATTATTTGTCTTATAGATAAACAATGTGTTGTCTATCTTGCCTCTGACAAATTTGTTTTGGATTAAGAAGGCTGAGAGAGTCTCATACCATGCCCTGGGAGCTTGCTTCAGTCCATAAAGGGCTTTGTTAAGCTTACAGACATGATCAGGAGACTCATGGCTTTCAAATCCAGGAGGTTGCTGAACATAAACTTCTTCTTTCAGTGAACCATTTAAGAATGCACTTTTAACATCCATTTGGTACACTTTGAAGTTCATGTATGTAGCAAAAGCAAGGAAGATCCTGATGGCTTCCATCCTTGCTACTGGTGCAAATGTTTCTTCATAGTCAATGCCTTCTTGTTGATTATAGCCTTTGGCTACAAGTCTGGCTTTGTTTTTAATGACTATGCCATTTTCATCAGTTTTGTTCTTGAATACCCATTTCATGCCAATGACTGATACATTCTCAGGACATTTGACCAAGGTCATTACCTTGTTTTTGTCAAATTGTTCTAGTTCATCATGCATGGCCTGAACCCAACTTGGATGTGTAAGTGCTTCTTTAACACTTTTGGGTTCAATTGTGGATATGAAGTCCACAAATAGGCATTCATTGGCTGAGGCTGCTCTTAGTTCAGCAGCCATGCTTCTTGTAAGCATGCCTTCAGTAGGCTCACCAATGATATTGACAAGTTTGATATCCTGAGACCTGGTCCAACTGTCCTGAGGTTTTGGGAGTGGATTAGAACTTGTAGAAGCCTGATAGGTATGATCAGGATCAGACACAAGATTTTCATTTTCTTGAGTGTCTGAGTGGGTTGATTCATCACTGAGATTGTTTGGTTCCTGAGTATTTTGTTCTGACAGATTGATTTCATCAGTACTTGTATGTGCCTCAACAAACTCAGTGATGTTTGGGTTAGGAAGGTTGTGAGGAATAATGTGATAGGAGATGTCAGTATTATCTTGATACTGAGTGGGAGAATTGTTCTCAGGAAGATATTCATCAGGAGGATATCTTGATGAAATATCTATTCCTATTTCTCCTACTGAGGCAGTTGAGAACCTGATTGCTTCAGTGCTCTCATCAAAGGTAACATGAAATGTTTCCTCAGTCTGCTGTCTCCTTGTGTTGAACACTCTGAAGGCTTTTGAGACAAGTGAGTATCCCAGGAAGTATCCATCATCAGCTTTTGCATCAAATTTCCCTAAGTGATCCTTGTGATTATGAATAAACACAGGACACCCAAAGACATGAAAGTAGCTGATGTCAGGGATTCTTCCTTTGAATAACTCATATGGGGTTTTCCCATGTCTCTTGACAATGATGGATCTGTTTTGTGTATAACAGGCATTTTTTACTGCATCAGTCCAAAAATGTTTGGAAATGACTGATCCAGTTAGCATTGTCCTAGCAGCTTCAATGAGTGTTCTGCTTTTCCTTTCTGCAACACCATTTTGTTCAGGTGTGTATGGAGAGGAAAAGTTTTGGGAGATACCTTTCTCATCACAGAAACATTCAAGTTCATAATTTTTGAACTCAGTCCCATTGTCAGTTCTAATCTGTTTGACCTTAATGTCATTTTGATTTTCAATGTTCCTGACAAAGGACATGATTGTTTCAGCTGCCTAACTCTTTTTGATCAGGAAGAATACCCAAGTGTATCTAGAGTATTCATCCACAATGACCAGAGTATACTTCTCGTGGTTAATAGACCTTGGACTGACAGGTCCAAATAGATCCATATGGAGAAGATGTAGGCAGTTCCTGATGGAAAAGTTGGTTTTGGTTTTAAAGGATGCTCTGTGATGTTTACCTTTTTCACAAGCTGAGCATGGTTTATCCTTTGAAAACACTAGTGATGGTAAGCCAAGGACCTTGTTTTATTTTACAAGATTGTTTATGTTTTTAAAGTTCAGGTGGGTGAGTCTCTTATGCCAAAGCCAGTTGAGTGTATCAGTGGCCTTAGCAAAGAGACAAGTTCCATCCTGAGTTAGACTGGACATGTCTAATACATAAACATCTTGTCTTCTTGGTGCAATGAGCACAATTTCCTTATTTGCATTGAAGATGGTTCCTTGCTTATCATCAAACTGAACTATGTATTTTGCATCACATAGTTGACTGACACTGATCAGATTGTACTTAAGACCATTTACATAAGCTATCCTAGTAAAGACAATACCATTGCAGTTTACTGAACCATAACCCTTAGTGAGACATGATGAATTATCAGCAAATATCACTTTGGGTCCTGGTTCTTCCACATATTTGTGCAGACACTCCTTAACACCAGTCATGCTCCTTGAACATCCACTGTCTAGATGCCAAATAGGATCCCTGGCATGTCTCTGCACAAATAGTAAACTGGGTTAGTTCTTTCTAGGACTCCATTTCATGGAGGGTTTGGCTTTGTAGGTCTTTATGAAAGTATTAATTGATTCATGGTCAGTGGTTGAGTGGACTGAGCTACCACATGTTTTGCATTTAGTCGCAGCGGTAGCCTCAGTAGTCTGAGAGGATTGTTTATTCATTCCTCTTCTTGACTGAATGACCTTCTCTTTTCCTGAGGATTTCTGAGTGGAACTTCCACTAGATTCACAGTGTTTGTCAATTTGACAATCCTCAGGATGATGGTCATTGAATCCACATAATGGGCAAGGTGGAAAAGGCTTAGCCTTTTGCTTCTGTTTCTGCTTAGAATCAGAAGGGTAGTTCAGGCACTGAGCCTTAAGTCCTGAAAAGTTTGACATGACTGAGCATTTTTTATGATCAGAGGTCCTGTGATCTTCCTTTTTGCAAATCATGCTATAAAGGACTCTATAGCAATCATCAGTGAGATGATTTGTATAGTTGCACAGTTCACATCTTTTCAGGGGTTTTGTGGGTTTGGGTTTGGTCTTTGAGGAAGCTGGTTTTTGTTCCTTCTTGGATTGAGAAGGTTTCTCAGAAGATGCAATCTTTTCTCCCAGCTTCCTGACCATTTCAGCCAACTGATCAAATTTTGAATCAGGGCTTTGGGTTGTTACTTCAGAAGGGACTGAAGTTGATGAGTCATCAGTTTTTACTGAGACATCAAGGGTTGGTCTCTTCAGGATGGTTGTTCCCTTTCCTGATCTCTCCTTTGGAGAGTGTGGTGAGAAGACCATTGGTGGGAGGCCTAAGTTAGGTGCAGCACCCTGAAGGGTATTCAGTGGAGGAAGTGGTGGGTATGATTCTGATTCAGACTCATTCACAGACTCAATATTATTGAGTTGTTCAGTGAGTTCAAGCTTACTGAGTTGTTCAGTAAGTCCTAGCATATTTTTCAAGGCCTGACTTTCAGGAAGCAAGATCTTTCCAGTCTCAAAGTTTGGTAACTTACTGACTGGGTTGTCCCTGACAATCCAGTCATTAGACTTGGAAAGCATTTCTTGCTCAAAAGATATGTCAACTGGAACAAAGTTTAGTTCACTGTGACACACATTTGGATCAACCATAAGAGGGTCAATTCCAATAGTTTTCTGAGAAATTAATCCCACAGTGTCAAAAACCTTGGGGTTCTTCTTGGTCCAGCTTTAGATGACAGCCTTTTCTTTGTTAAGTTCAGTTTGTAGGGCTTGGTTTTGTTTCAAAATCTCAGTGTTCTGAATTTGTAGAGTTATTGTTTCTAGTTTGGCTTGCTTTAGTACAAGCAGTTCATCTCTACATTTATTCAATTCTGACACAATATTGTTATATTTTGAAAACAGGTTAAGCCTTTGTTCCTCAACAAACTTTAGATCAACACAAATATAATTCATGTAAGACTGCCAATCAGAATTATCATCCATTGAAAGTAAAGTATTTACCTTCTTCATGGTGTTGTTGACCCACTCTCCATTCCTAGCATGGCTTTTTCCCACAGCTACCTGATCCTCTTCAGAAAGTGCCATCAGTGCACTAACTCTTATTTCCTCATCTGAGGAAACCTCTTCTTCATCCCAATCATATGCCTCAGCTACTAATACCTTGTTCTTTGTCTGAATAGGTTTAGATGTTTGAGCAGCCTGAGGCAATATGGGGTTAGTTTCAAGAAGTGCAAGTTTAGCTTTGATATTCCTATATTTTGTTTCAAAATCCTTTTGACCCTTGTTTTGAAATTGTTGGGTGGACTGAAACATTTTAGGTTGAAACTTGCTAGTTCCTGAGAATTTGTAAGAGGGTTCTGAGATAGTTTTAGAATAACAGTCCCTAGCAAAATGACCCTTTTTACCACATTTAAAACATTCAGTGGTCTCATTTGCTTTTGGTTTTGTAAAGTTGGACTGATTTCTTTTGATGAAACGTCTTGAACTAGCAAGGAGTGCCCTTTCTTGGAATTCCAAGTTCAAGTCGTTCAGGTACTCCTCACCAGTCCTTTCATCAATTTCTTCTTCAGAATCCTCTTGAAAATCCTGCACAACACCATTAGAATAGAAAGCAGTTGATATGGGTGTGGAGGTTAAGGCCTTTTTGGACTCAAGAGCTTTTGAGTCAGGGTATCTCCTTGAGATCAAGTTGTCTTCATAGACAAACTTCCCATAGATTTCAGGGAGCTCAAGGGTCTGAATGTGGTTAGCATACCTCAGGCCTTGTGAGAAGTTGAGCCACTTCTCAGGGAGACTGTTGACAAAGCCAACATTTGTCTCATGCTTAGACAGTACAACACCATCATTTGATAATTCATTTATCAAAGTCTTGTATCTGGTGTAGGTCTGTGAGAGACTTTCAGAGTCTTTTGCCCTGAAAGTATTATACTCAAGTTTAAGGTCCATGACCTTATTTTCCTTGGTATCTGAGGGACCCTCAAAGCTGTTTACCAAGTCATCCCAAGTTTGCTTGGCTGTTAGACAGTTGATGACTGATTCCATTATAT
Organism: Artemisia tridentata subsp. tridentata; assembly: GCA_021014915.2. Classification (NCBI taxonomy): domain Eukaryota; kingdom Viridiplantae; phylum Streptophyta; class Magnoliopsida; order Asterales; family Asteraceae; genus Artemisia; species Artemisia tridentata. The sequence goes on from CP139505.1 coordinate 56,697,040, forward strand.
CGTTAGGAAGACATGATATAAGGATGCTTTTCAGGCGTTGGTCTTGATTGACCACCCTCCTCTCATCAATGGTCCATTGGGCCTCAGGCTTGTTTAGCCCTGCGGCTGTCTTTGGGACAAATGGGCCATCCCTGATACAGGTGATGTAGTAGGGTTCCATACCGGTAAGATAGCAAATCATACGCTTCTTCCATTTGCTAAATTTCTCAGCTTCAAGTCTGGGTGCAACAGCGGAGTAGCTGCCACCCTTTTTGTTGACTAGCTGGGGTAAATTGATATCAGCCATAGTAGGATCTTGGTTTTAAAAACCTAGAGCTCTCTTGGTTAGTTTAAAAGATTTTATAAACCAGAGGCTCTGATACCACTTGTTGTTCCCTTAACACGTTTAGAGTTAACTAGAAAGTTAATCTATTTGTGTTTATGACTAATATAATGTTATGATTAATTCTAACAGTTATAAAACGTGAATATAGAAAACTCAAGGTAATTTTCAACGTTTAAATTCTTATTAGAAATGAATCAAAGAATCTATACCCAAGTGTTTTGCGGAACAAACACTTGGGATTGAATAGACAAGGTATGGTGGTGTCTCCTATCTAAACTCAAGTTTTGCTTGAGTGGTAACAATGCGACCTCACTGAGCTATCTCAGGGATACGTTACTCTTTGTAGGAGAGAAGTTGTTTTGCAAAAGTCTAAGCTTTAATTGTACAAAACACACACAACTTCTCTCCTTCTCAATCTATTTATACACAAGTAAACTGAGTAAAAGTAATTAAAATATTACAAGTTGTTGAGCAAGCGTGTCTGACAATTATAACAGTATTTGTCATTTCCAAGAACCAATAGAAATGGCCTATTAAGTCTTCAGGAGTGGTTGGTCTGACACTCCAAGACTTTAAGCCGTCTTAGGAAGGATTTCTTCCTGACAAGATAAGATTTGATCTTATCTTAAATCCTTCCTAGATATTTCTGCCTTTCTTCTCAGGCACTTAGTTCTTCAAGACACGCTTCTCAGTTATTATTCTTAATTACTTCATTGTTGTTGAGGAGACTGGGGTTCAGTGAGTTCTTGTCAAACACTCACTGAACCATTATCTTCTTCTTTGGCTTAAGTGCTACATCAGGGAGTACCGCCTTCCTGAGTAGTGAATCCTTCTGCTTGAATTCGCCTTAAGCATCCTAAAGATGACTCATTGAGAGGTTGTTCTCTCAGTGACTTGAATTGTTCTCGGTTTAAGTTAACACTTAGTTAATTTGTGTCCAAATCATGTTTTAAGTATTCTTGGGCTTTTCCTGACCCAAAACTTAGACTAGATACAAAGTGTTGCTAACGTGTTGAAAATAAGTATGAATTTGTGATTAATGTAACTAGTCGAATACAGAGAAAACTAAGTTGTTAGAACAAGATAGAAAATAAGTTTTCTTTGTAATAGAGATTCAAGGTTTTGTAACCCTAGTGATAGTGAAGATCACTCGTATTATTCTTGAATAATATTGAATCGTTTGGAGTTAACATTCATTGTTCATTATCAAATTCAACAACCATCACTGTTCCATTTCCAATAACAAATAACCTTCTAAGTGTGATTAAGTTGATTCCGCATACTTAATCATATTCATTCAAAGTATCACATACACTCGTACTAAAGGACTAACATCCTCAATAGTGTATCGAAGCAACCTCTCAAATCTAATGGTGCATCAACTGTTCTCAAGAGATTTAATTACATTGATGCACATGGAAAATCCAAGTCAGTAATGGCTTGGGTTCCCCAAGGAAATTAATTTCCTTATTTGTGTGCAGGAACATTCACCAACAGATCATGAAGATCAAGGCTATTCAGATAGTGGGTGTTCAAGGCACATGATTGCGTGGTTTTGTAACCTTACAACAGGTTTTACCTCTCGAGGGATCTCAAGAGGCTTACAACCCCACCAGGCAGTGTACCTGACCGATGTAGTATAGTGTAGTGGTAAGTACGGGGGATTGATCGTTCTCCACAGGGAATAGTGTTCGTTAGGTGTGAAAGGCTACTCTAATTAGGTCTAAGGGTTGAGGAAGATTCTTTTTTATGTTTTTATAATTTTATGAAAGCAAGTAAAATCTCGGGTTTGAAGGAGTGGGCGGAATTAGTTGCTAGTCAACTAACCCAAATTACTACGAATGCAAATAAAATAAAATAACTGAAATGAAAATGTGGTGAGAAACTTATGTGTAGAGAAATGTGTTTACTTAGATTTCCTTACTCCCTAACTATCTTTTACCGGTTAATTAGTGTGTATTAGTCGCGTGGATGACGGGTGTATTCCTTAATACCATTCGTGGGGTGGCGTACTTACTTCCCCAACTCTACAAGCTCCTACTTCACTCCTATGTCGAGCCGGCTAGGAAGCTCCTAACATGGGATCACTAGAATTCGCTTGTGCATTAAATACAACCATAAAAACCTTTAGTACGCGTTTGGTTCATGTTTCTTAAGACGTTCAAGCAAGTTACCGAATAGGAAGTTAGCCAGTTTTCTTAAGCCTAACATAGATAAACAATCATCCAATACAACTAACAACACACTAACAACCAATAATCAATAGCTAGGTTTCATTAGATCTAAGCAAACACAAGATAAATTTAGCCTAACATGTTAAACAAAAGACAAGAATAAGATAGAATCAAACAACACATAGACATATTGAATGATTAATTGATAACTTATCTTTCAATGAAACATGGAAGATCTCAAGGCAAAAAGCCTTGAAAAAGGAGCTGAATTCGTCTTAGGGTTTTCTCCCAAAATTCCACACACTAAGCTCTCCCTAATGACAAAAAATTAGAAAACTATATATAGATTATTGGATCTGACGGCGTCACCTTATGGATTGTGACGCCGTCACCTCGCCGCTTTTAGGGTTCCCGGATGACCTTCTTGACGCCGTCCCTCTTTAGCTCTTCAAAAATCCATTCTGGCTTATCAAGGCTTGACGCCGTCGAACCATGAACGTGACGCCGTCCCCTTATGATTTAAGCCGTGACGCCCTCGATCAAGTTAAAGCGTGACGCCGTCAGAATTCACATGCTATTTTCACTGGCCCGTCATGAGTAAATTTCACGTCCAACTTTTCTTGCCAAGGCATGACGCCGTCTGGGGTTAAATGTGACGCCGTCAAAGGTGACTTTCAGCCGATTCTTGAGACTTTGCCGTTTTCTTCACTTTAATGCTCCAAAAACGTCCAAAATGCCTCCTTTTCCAGATTTCTCCTCAAAAGTACCTAAAATGACAAAAGGAACGATTGAGGGCAATATTTGATCAAATAAATACGATTTAAGGCTTAAATGACCCCTTAAAAGCGGTACACTTTTCGCTTCATCAAATACCCTTACACTTGAGATTTGCTTGTCCTCAAGCAAATGTGCTTTTACTCTAATCAAAATACAAGTTAGGGGTCATTTAATGCAAACATAAAAGTAATTACAACAAATAATCGTTCCACTTCAATCATAATAAGCACGGAGATTACATACTAGCACCTCACAAGTAGTGTTTAGATACTCACATCTCTCAAGTGTCATCAAAATAAATCTCATAAATGAAAACGGATAATATCTCTCACTACCTGTCATAGCAAATAGATTACCATAGGCTTGGGAAAGGATCGAAAACCTCCTCCACTAGGCGTAAGCACCTAAGATAAACTATCAAAGAGGGCTTTTAAATGGGTTATAACGTTAGGTGTAGGGAAAAGGAAAACACGGTTTTGTTGGATAAAGGATGTTTTACTGGTGGCGAGTTAAAAATCTTGATCAATTACATGTACTATACAATGTTGCTAAGCCAAGACTAGACTCGATCTTAAGCTAGAAACGAAATAACAAAATAATAAAAACATAAAACAAACATAAAATGAAACGGGATGGTAGTCCGTATGTTTTTTCTATTTTTCATTTTCTCATTTTTTTGTGTTTTTCTTGATTTTTTTTTTTTTTTTTTTTTTTTTTTTTTTTTTTTTTTTTTTTTTTTTTTTTGAATCAAACACTTTTGCCCTACCATCCAAAATAATACATCATAGGGGCATTGCATTCCCCTTACACTTAAACTTTTACATAACTTTACAAATAACTATTCTAATGACTCGAATTAAGATAATTAAAACACTTGGAGTACTTTTAAAATATTTAGCACAAATGGGGGTAATAAATGATGTTCTTCCCCATTACTCCATTACACTAGTACTTTACCCTTGAGTCCCAATCGTCCCAAAACAATATGTACAAGGATATGACTCGACTTAGCAACCATGTAATCAATTAGATAATTAACTTGGGTTTAAACAAATGTAATCACAATAATGCACTAAAAATGAGTGCATACAAGGTAGGCTAAGGCGATTTGGGTGTACATTTAAGTGGGGTGTAACAAATTCTTCCCTTAAGTAAGATGCTTAAAGGTCGAAACAAAAAGATAGGCTCTGAGGGGTGTACTAGGGGTATCGTGTACTAAAAATGAGTACAACGCAAAGGGTGTGGGAGAATTACTTGACCAATGTAGCCAATGTAATTATAACAAAAACACAGGTGTAAAACAATGGGTTAATCCTAATGCCTCTTATCAAGTAGTAAATCTAACTACACGAATGTAGTCTCACTTGTGGCCTCGGAATGGTCCTAACGCAAGTTCTAGAATCTATGTGCTACCGGTACACACATCATAGCATAAATGCTTTTCCTACCAATTCTAGGGGCGAACCTCACATATTTGGGGGTGGAAAATTTTTTTAGTGGTACGGTTTTTGTGCTAGTCATATAACTCCTATCCATGAGACGCTCATTAAGATCAAAGTTTCACTCCTATATGTTGTAAAAAAATTTAAATTTGGCACTAAAATTACCTTAACAAGTATTTCTCTCAGTTTTATTACACATCTACTATTAAACAAACAAAAATCAAGCGCAATTGTATTTTCTAAAATCGTACTTTTACCCCCCTTACACTTAAGATGAACATTGTCCCCAATGTTCAAATAACAAGATGTAAAAGAAAAAAGTAAAAGGATGAAATCAAATACTCCCCTGATTCGCTCGGTGGATAGTGAAATTACACGGTTAAATCTTCCTCCAAAGAGAATGTTGAAGCTCCATGACTAATGCATCGCCATAAGCTTGATCCAAAAACATTTCCTTGTCCAAAATAACCTGATAAACCTGAGAAAACAAACACGAAAACCTGCATAACATAGGCGGGATAAAATCTATATATAAGGATATAATGCTTGTGGAATGATAATTTTGCAGATTCCTGGAGATTATAAGTTGGAGATTTTAGTAAAAACTTTTTATGAAAACAAAACTTTCAAAAATTTCTGGAAATTAAATCTGACGCCGTCAGGTTATAAACCCTGACGCCGTCAGAAATGACCTGACAAAAATTTTCATTTTAAGTTTCCGGAAAATTTCTGGAAAAACCTTTACCTTACTTCCTGGAAATCCTGCAAAACATCATTATGACTCGATACAAGCATTTGACTCAAACAAATACTAATATGTATGCTAATTTATTACTATTACGATTCATGTTAATTTGTGTTCTAATAAACCGATTTAGATTTCCCTTACACTTATCTTTTGCAAAATACCTTTATATGTAGTTAAGACGAAGTTAAAAACAACATAAAGCATTTTCACAAATTAGTTTTTAACATGAATCAATAATAATAAAAATTAAACACACATACGGAAATAAATAAAATCAAACAAACAAATAAATAAACAAACACATAAAGCAAATAGAACAAATAAAGCTTGGGTTGCCTCCCAAGAAGCGCTTTTCTTTATTAACGAGTCTTGTAGCTAGACTCAAAGTCACGTACATTACGTGACTCCATCATCAGTCACGGTTCCTAGGCCATTCTCCTTCGATCCTCTATCAGAATCACTTTCATAGAAAAGGTATTTCGGGTCCACGTGATCAAAAGGATTGTTTCGGTATTTAGAACTAAGTTCCTTATCGTGCTTAAAGAATCCGCTTGACAGGTCAAAAGTGTCCTTACATCCCCTTCTCACATCATCATCACATAACACGAGTTGGGAACTCAACCCATCGAGCCCTTTATAATTATTCTCCTTGAATTCTCTCATCTTGTAAGGCGTTTGGTATGAGATTTCCCTAATCCCATCGGTGAAAGTCATGATCCCATTGAGCTCGTCCACAACCAAGCTTGTGGCCTGGCAAAAAGGTGCCCCAAAAACAACTTGTGATAACCTGGGATCGATGTACTCTTTGATATTATCGACGATTGCGAAGCTCATAGTGAATGTCATATTTCCTACAAACACCTGTATATCATCATCTATGCCGATGTCGTCCTTCCCTTTATGAATCATCCCCCATCTGCAAATGTTGTTATAATGAAACAAGGACATCACATTTTTGGGTAAACATGTGTCAATGTAAACATTATAAAAATGCTTGTGACCAATCATGCAAGGTATTTTGAGATTACTTGGATCATGTCGCTTAATTCGGCCAGGTCTTCTACCGTGTAACCTCCATGTGTTGCCACTTGCTGATGGTTGATACTCATACACTTCTTCACAGTCATCCCGAAAAAATCACTTTCCTGACACCATCGGTAAATAATGCACTCCTATCATCCTCATCGAGTATCACTCCCGTTGCTTTTATGAATGGTTTGCCTAGAACAAGGCCAGTTAAGGATGGGCTGATGATAGAGTTCATGTTATTAATTACAGTTAACTCGATATGAAAGAGGAACTTTTCTATCACAATTGGTACCCTCCTTATTACCCCGATGACATTAGACCCTTCATATTTGACTTGTTCAGTGAAGGCTTCATTATATAGAGAAAGGGATATTGCGCTTATAGAAGAGTTGGGGTTTATGTAGGCATCTTTTATAAACTTTTTCCTAGTGGTGCAAGAAATCTTAAAGACCCTAGGAGCGCCATCCTCTATTCTCTCTCCGAATCCCATAGGCGACCTTGCTGTGCCCCTCTCAAGTTCCTCTACCAGGGGGCGGTATAGCAGTCCTGCGAGCCCATGAGGCATTTCGGATTTCTCTTCTGAGCCCTCCTCATCACTCACCTCTATTGTACTCGAGTTCTTTGGTGAGTCTAGATAGTCATCGGGCGCCTCGGGCTTCTTTTTGGGAACTTCACCCTCCATTTCATTGTCCACATTCTTGGCTGTTTGTTGGTCCAAATTTGGTTTAGAAACAGGTATTGTTGTAATGGTGTTCACGAAGTGGAGAGGTTTCGAAGGGGTATGAGTATCTCCTGTTTTTTTTTCGTTTTGTGATATGTATTTGAAGAGTTTACTAGGGTGCTTGATTTTTACAGGAGGGGGTGTTTGGTGGGTCACCGTAACAGATTTGATCTCATTAACTCGTGCCAACTCACAAGTTGACCTGCCAGCAAGGCGATCATTGATAACCTTTAACAGGTCATCAACCTTGTTGTTCATATCAACTTGCTGTTGTCTGAATTGATTCTCAAGTTTGGAGAGCTGTGTTTCTTGAGAGAGAATAAATTTTTGCAGTGATTCCTCGCGATTTTGTTGTTTATGCGTGTGTCGCTGAGGATAATGTTCAGACCAGGTGAGTGGGGTAGATTCATTGAATGATACGCTACGAGTTTGGTTCCAACTAAAATTTGGCTTATTCTTCCATGCCTCATACCCATCTTCGGAATTTTTGGGCCCATAATTAGTGGCGAGCCACTTATCTCCCGCCTTATCGATTCGCGAAGATGCGAATTCTTTGAAAGCCTGTTTGGGAAGTTCCATGCAATCATGAGTGTCGTGGGGACCACTACACAATTTACACGAAGAAGTGATTTTGTTCACTTGGCTTGAAGGTTTAGGAGCCTCGTAGGATTTCATGAGAAACTTGACTTGGTCTTCAAGTTCTATGATCCTACGGTCGGAAGTGCTTGAATTGTTCGAAGGCAAAGATATTGCCTTGACCGTTTTATTCAAATCACGGGGATCACTCAAACTTTCGTTGTCATAAAGAGCAAGATCCTCTAGGAGAGCCCATGATTGTTCCGCACTTAGATCACGTAGCTTGCCACCGGCCGCTTGGTCAATGGTTTGCCTCGTGGAGAGATTGATATGGTCATAGAAGATTTGGACTTGGAGCCAAAGTTTTATGCCATGGTGAGGGACTTTTTGGAGTAAGTCCTTGAATCGAGTCCATGCCTCGTAGAGAGTTTCGCCTTGACGTTGTTGGAACATCAAGATATCATTCCTTAGCTTGGTAGTTCTTCCCGGTGGGAAAAACTGAGCAAGGAAACGAGTAGTGAGATCATCCCAAGAGGTAATGGATCCTGCGGGTTGACGTTCTAGCCACTGACTAGCTTGGTCCCGCAAAGAGAATTGGAAAAGACGCAATCGGGTCGTCTCTCGAGTGGCAACATCAAGGTCTATAGAATCAACGATTTTAAGAAAGTCCTTGAGATGTTGATTAGGATCTTCAGAACGAAGTCCATGGAATGCGCATCCGCTTTGCACCAACCGGATGGTGTCGGATCGCAAGGGTGTGATATTGGCTCCTTGAGTGAGCTCAATGGTGTTTCGATAGCCATGGTGGCTAGGACGGGAATACTCTCCTAAAGTACGGGCTCTAGGAGGTGGTTGTGGTTGTTGTGGTGGTGGGTTGTGTGGGTTAAGGATATTACCATCTTCCATGATGTCGGATGGTATGGTTACGAACAAAGACACGAAGAAATTAGATAGACTAAAGAAAACCTAGAAAAATAAAATAAAAATCTCACTAGAAAGGAATCTAGTGAGTAGACCTAATAGAAATAAAAATTCAACCTAAACAATAACTATTCCCCGGCAGCGGCGCCAAAAACTTGATTGCGTGGTTTTGTAACCTTACAACAGGTTTTACCTCTCGAGGGATCTCAAGAGGCTTACAACCCCACCAGGCAGTGTACCTGACCGATGTAGTATAGTGTAGTGGTAAGTACGGGGGATTGATCGTTCTCCACAGGGAATAGTGTTCGTTAGGTGTGAAAGGCTACTCTAATTAGGTCTAAGGATTGAGGAAGATTCTTTTTTATGTTTTTATAATTTTATGAAAGCAAGTAAAATCTCGGGTTTGAAGGAGTGGGCGGAATTAGATGCTAGTCAACTAACCCAAATTACTACGAATGCAAATAAAATAAAATAACTGAAATGAAAATGTGGTGAGAAACTTATGTGTAGAGAAATGTGTTTACTTAGATTTCCTTACTCCCTAACTATCTTTTACCGGTTAATTAATGTGTATTAGTCGCGTGGATGACGGGTGTATTCCTTAATACCATTCGTGGGGTGGCGTACTTACTTCCCCAACTCTACAAGCTCCTACTTCACTCCTATGTCGAGCCGGCTAGGAAGCTCCTAACATGGGATCACTAGAATTCGCTTGTGCATTAAATACAACCATAAAAACCTTTAGTACGCGTTTGGTTCATGTTTCTTAAGACGTTCAAGCAAGTTACCGAATAGGAAGTTAGCCAGTTTTCTTAAGCCTAACATAGATAAACAATCATCCAATACAACTAACAACACACTAACAACCAATAATCAATAGCTAGGTTTCATTAGATCTAAGCAAACACAAGATAAATTTAGCCTAACATGTTAAACAAAAGACAAGAATAAGATAGAATCAAACAACACATAGACATATTGAATGATTAATTGATAACTTATCTTTCAATGAAACATGGAAGATCTCAAGGCAAAAAGCCTTGAAAAAGGAGCTGAATTCGTCCTAGGGTTTTCTCCCAAAATTCCACACACTAAGCTCTCCCTAATGACAAAAAATTAGAAAACTATATATAGATTATTGGATCTGACGGCGTCACCTTATGGATTGTGACGCCGTCACCTCGCCGCTTTTAGGGTTCCCGGATGACCTTCTTGACGCCGTCCCTCTTTAGCTCTTCAAAAATCCATTCTGGCTTATCAAGGATTGACGCCGTCGAACCATGAACGTGACGCCGTCCCCTTATGATTTAAGCCGTGACGCCCTCGATCAAGTTAAAGCGTGACGCCGTCAGAATTCACATGCTATTTTCACTGGCCCGTCATGAGTAAATTTCACGTCCAACTTTTCTTGCCAAGGCATGACGCCGTCTGGGGTTAAATGTGACGCCGTCAAAGGTGACTTTCAGCCGATTCTTGAGACTTTGCCGTTTTCTTCACTTTAATGCTCCAAAAACGTCCAAAATGCCTCCTTTTCCAGATTTCTCCTCAAAAGTACCTAAAATGACAAAAGGAACGATTTAGGGCAATATTTGATCAAATAAATACGATTTAAGGCTTAAATGACCCCTTAAAAGCGGTACACTTTTCGCTTCATCAAGGCACATAACAGGCAACATGTCTTAGCTTTCCAACTTTCAATCATTAGATGGTGGATATGTTACCTTTGGAGGTGGTATCGGTGGCAAGATTACTGGTAAAGGTACTCTTAAAACTGGTAAATTAGATTTTGAAGATGTGTACTATGTGCAAGAGCTAAAGTATAATCTTTTTAGTGTCTCACAAATGTGTGACAAAAAGAACAAAGTTCTTTCTACTGACACTGAATATCTTGTACTTTCTTCTGATTTTAAGATGTCTGATGAAAGTCAAGTACTTCTTAAAATTCCAAGAAAGGGCAACATGTACAGTGTTGATATAAAGAAGATTGTTCCTAAAGAGGCACTTACTTGTCTAGTTGCAAAGGCCACATTAGATGAATCTATGAAATGGCATAGGAGGCTTGGTCACATTAACTTCAAAACCATAAATAAGATTGTTAAGAATGGTTTGGTAAGAGGTTTACCTCAAAAACGATTTGAAAATTACCAAACACGCATTGCTTGTCTTAAAGGCAAACAACACAAAGCCACTTGTAAGCCAAAATTTTTTAACTCTATTGATCAATCATTATTTATGCTTCATATGGACTTATTTGGACCTACTTCTGTTAGTAGTATGATGCATAAAAGATATTGTCTAGTTATTACTGATGACTATAGTAGATTTACATGGGTTTTCTTTTTAGGTTCTAAGGATGAGACTTCTAGCATTCTTAAAACATTCATTACAGAGATAGAAAACCTAGTAAGCAAAAGAGTAAAAGTCATTAGATGTGATAATGGGACATAGTTTAAGAATAGAGTTATGGATGACTTCTGCAAAGAAAAAGGTATTAGGAGAGAATTTAGTGTAGCTAGAACTCCTCAGCAAAATGGAGTTGCTGAAAGGAGAAATAGAACACTCATAGAAGCTGCTAGAACCATGTTAGCCGACTCTAAGTTGCCTATCACTTTTTGGGCAGAAGCAGTAAATACTGCTTGCTATGTTCAAAATAGGGTTTTGGTTGTCAAATCTCACAATAAGACATCATATGAACTTTTTAGAGGTAGAACTCCTGCAATTGGATTTCTTAGACCTTTTGGATGTCATGTGATAATTCTGAATACCTTAGACCATCTTGGAAAGTTTGATGGTAAAGCAGATGAAGGATTCTTAGTTGGATATTCTCTTAATAGCAAAGCTTATAGAGTATATAACTCAAGAACTAGAAGAGTAGAGGAGAACCTGCATGTGGTGTTTTTAGAGAATAAATCCAATGTAGCAGGTCAAGGTCCTAATTGGCTATTTGATCTTGAGACACTAACCCATTCTATGAATTATGTGCCTGTTGTTGTAGAAACTAATGGTTTTTCAGTTTCACAAACAACAAATGAGGCAGGGTTAGAAAAGGAGACAAATCAAGATCATGTATGGATGCCAATAAATACAAGTGTGGATTCAACTTCACAAATTGATGAACCTTCTTCTGATGAAGCTAAAGAAGGGATTGAAGATGAAAACAAGAAAGATGGAACAAAGGAACAAGAGAATGTTTCTACTGATGATAGTATTGCTGAGACAGAGCATTCTACTGCTAGGCTTAATTTTTCTACTGCTGAGCCAAATGTTTCTACTGCTGGCCCTTCAGACTCAAATGAAGCAGATTTCTCAGATGAAGAGGTGGATTTCAATAATCTCCCACCTAACTATCATGTTCCTTCTACTCCACACGCAAGGATTCACAAAGTCCACTCCCTGGACAATGTGATTGGAGATGTACAATCAGGTGTGAAGACAAGGCAACAACTGATGTCTTCAGACCAACAAGGGCTTCTTGATGCCCTTTATTCTTCAAAGCAGCATGAGTTTTCAAACTCTTGCTTGTTTGTATGTTTTCTCTCACAGGCAGAACCAAAGAACATTCTTAAAGCCCTAGATGATTCAAGTTGGGTAGAAGCTATGCAAGAGGAGCTTTCAAGATTCAGAAGGTATGGGTGCTAGTCGATTTACCCAAGGATGTAAGGGTAATTGTATTAGACCCGTATCCCGGTGTTGAGTAGGCCCCACCCTAGATGAAATATGCTAAGGTTGGATGCGATTGGTTGGTCAACGAAGTTATGTGGAAAGTCAAACCCGGTAGTCAAAATAATAGTCAAAGTAGGACTAACATAGTAATATGGAAGATGATGAATAAACTAGAGAGACCTAGATTGCCAAGTGTTAAATATGAGTTATAAGATAGTTGTGGTTAAATAAGAAGAAATGAGACTTGAGGGACTAATTATGTCAAAGGGCCAAAGTTGCTACCTAACTAATATATCTAGTTTAGTCTAGAGTCTTCCTCCATTATTGAGATAAGAAAGGCCGGATCTTAATGAGGGAAAAAAAGAGGGAAAAATGTGGTGTCTTATGAAGAAGAAGAAGATGAAGACAAGTGCCTATAGTCCTTCCTAGTTATAATCTATCACAAGTAAGTATTATTGTTCTTGATGTTATTGAGGTTGTGGATTAAGGGTAAAGTGGGTTTTCATCATATGATCAAGATATGATCATATGATGATGTAGGAAGGTAGATGAGTGTGTTTAATGGGTTATGTTAACCCTTGTTTATGTTATTGATTATTATATTGTTAGGTTTTGGTTAATTGTAGAAGATGATGATGATGATGATGATGGAAGATTATGATGATGATGATGTTCTTGGTATTGTTTAGCTTGGACTAAGGTAAGTAAAATGATGATGGCATGTGTTATATGGATGTCTAACATGTATGTGTTATGTATGTTTGTGGTTAGTGATAAGAGACTTGATATGTGCTTATATGCTAGAATGAGTATGATCTAAGTGATGAATTTGGTGGTGAGAGTAAGTGATGTTAGGTGTTTATGCAAGAAATAGGAAAGTGGAGTTGCTAAGTAAGTGTTTGGATATATGTGATGCTTATATGTTTGATTGAAGTATGATGGTATGTGATTATCGTTTTACTTACTAAGCGTAAGCTTATTCTTTTAGTTGTCAATGTTTTATCGTAGGTTTATGTGCGGCGAAATGGAAGTACTTGGACTATAGCCTAAGGAATTGGAAGCGGATTGATAGTTGAATTGCCATTAGGAACTTAGTATAGAATACCGAGCTCAAGTGTCAAGGTTGTACCCCCGAGAGTCTTTTTCGATTTGTAAAGTGTAGTCGAGTGTCAATTTGTATGTTAGAAAGGTCATAACGATTTGGGAGTCTAACGATGGGTCAAATGTGTTTTAAGTGTTTTTGAGTAATGATAATGGGGTGTTTGGTTTAAGCGTGTTCGTACCCATTTTGGGTTGTAAACGGGTCAAGTGCCCTTAGAACATGTTTGTTATGTTAATGTAATGCTTTTGGTAAAGTTTGGGTGGGTAACGGTGTGTCCAAGTGCGTTAAGTGGTTTATGGTCAATGTTTAAGGGGGGTGTTTGGCAAAAGGGTAAATGTACCCATTTTGATGTGTAAACGGGTCAAGTGTCGTTGGAACATGTTTAATATGTTAAATTATTGAAGTTGGTAAAGTTTGGTGCAAAACGGATGTGGTATGAGTAGTTTGATGTGTAAATGGGTCAAAATGGGTTTAATGCATAACCCGTCAGAATTGGTCATCTTGGTTCTGAGCCAAATTACTCATCTTGGTTCTGAGCCAAATTACTCATCTTGGTTGTAAATGGTCATCTTGGTTCTGAAAAGGTCATCTTGGTTCTGAAATGGTCATCTTGGTTGTAAATGGTCATCTTGGTTCTGAAATGGTCATCTTGGTTGTAAATGGTCATCTTGGTTGTAAATGGTCATCTTGGTTCTGAAATGGTCATCTTGGTTGTAAATGGTCATCTTGGTTGTGAAATGGTCATCTTGGTTATGAGTCAAAATGGTCATCTTGTATATGAATGTGGGTTTTTATAAATGGTCAAATGAGTAACGGAAAGTTTAGTAAAGTCAAGCGTTTCCGCGTGTAAAGTTTTAAATTTTTGGTCTAAACGGGCATGGGGTGTAACAACTTGGTATCAGAGCTTCGATTTAAGTGAATTAGGTTTCCTTTAGGTTGCCTAGTCTTAAACCACTCGTAGACGCGTTAAGTTAAGTTTGGGATAGGCGAGCAAATATTTTGTAAGTTATAGGATGTGAATGTTGAGTTTGAAGTGAATGATGTGATTGCTATATGGGTATAATGATGGGGACTTAGGGATGTGTCTTATGTGATATATGACGTGGGAGACTTGATGTGTGAGTGATAGGATTACCGTGCACCTCGGGCTGTCTCGGTAATTATTATATGATTATGTGATTGTGTGCTATGGTAGTTAGCGAGGGCGAATGGATGTAATAAGTTGTGTTGTAGCTTATAGGGAATATGATTAATAAGGAAAGTGCATGGCTTGTGGGCTAGGAATGACCAAAGTATGGCCATATGAGTAGTTATAATTAGTGTAATGATCATTAATGAGGTATTAGAGACGGGTTAGTGGAAAGTCAAAGTATTAGGAGCGTGAATATGAACGTGTGATAATGTTGAATGTGTGAGGTGAAGAAATGATATAAGTATATACATAATAAGTCCGTGATGAACTTAGTAAAGTTACAAAATGAGAAAAGGCATAGGGGTTGAGTAAATGATGAAATAGAGCGAAATTTCTTAAGTACTAGTAGTTATAATGAGATGGGCGTATATGAGGTTAAAGTATTGCCATGAAATAATATAATTACGGCTAAGGCGATTAGCTGTAATTATTAATAATGGATGAATATGTTATAATTGACGATTTATGTAAGTTCTACATGTAAAGGAAGCGAATGAGACTAAAAGAGTAATAGTAAAGATGCGGAATTAGTTAACGAGGATTAAATAATGTAAGTTGTAGTAAGACGTGTAAACACATGATAAAAATGTGTAAATGACCAAAATATGTAGGAAAAAGGAATGATGTTAACGAAAGTAGTTAAATCCATACAAGGCTTAAACACGGAAAAAGAAATGGATAGGCTAAAGGTAAAGTAAAGATGTGAAAATAACTAACGCGGATTAAAAATGTAAGAAAGAATGAGAGGAATATGTATGAGATAAAGGCGTTGTCTTGAAATTATCATATTACGGCTAAGGCGATTAGCTGTAATCACTATAATGAATGCATGAGTTACGGTTGATAAAATGTGCAAAGTCTAGATGTAAATGAGTTGAGTGGGGTAAAATGTAATGTAAGAATGTGAAGATGATTAATGAAGGCTAAGAATGCAAGAGGTAATAAAGAGTGAGAACACATAGAAGTGTGTAATTATAACAAGCAGGCTCATATGCTCTATGCGCTTGCACTTCACTAAAATATATGAATGTAATAATGTATGTAAAATGTTAATGGCTTGGATCCGATGTTAAAATGTGAAAGTGGTAAAGTGATGAATGTTAATGATCCTTCGGGATGAATGTTAAATGTGGTATCCCTCGGGATGACCAAGTAAATGAATGTTAATGATCCTTCGGGATAGATGTTAAAGATCCTTCGGGATAAAACGTATTGCCTTCACCGGCAAAGATTGCCTACATCCTTGGCATGTGTGAAAGTCCTTTCGGGGAAAATGTTAAAGTATAATGGATCCAAGCTAGAAAGTGGAAGAGTTTAAATAACAAGTGAAATATAAAATAAAAATGAAATAATAAAAGCTAGATTGGGAATTAGGAGTTGTAGTGTTATGTCGGGAATACATAACCATGAATTTATATTTCTTGATTTACATCGATTGGGACGCCTCTCCATGTAAATGAGGAATTATAAACAAGTGGGCTATGTGTTGCCGACACGGCACGAGTAGGGTTAGAGAAGTAGAAAGTGGGAGTTTAGAATTAGTTAGAAATTATAAGGGCTAAGATAGAAAGATTTGAATTAGACCGTGGCTTTTAGTGGAGACTTAGGAGAACCATGATGGGATGGAGAAATGGTAATGATGATATAACGTGCCTTACGGTGTGGTACAAAATTTGATGAATGAAAGTAATGGAATGTGAACGTATTAGTCGAGTGTGATTATGTATAGTCAAATAGTACGAGTTTCTTAAGTAACGAGTAGTCAAGAATGAGGGTAGAGGATAAAGCGAGTGAAATGATGATGTGCGGTAAAAGGGCGGATTAGAATGATGATTGGCGATAATAAGTAAGTCTTGTAATATGTAAAATCTAAGCGAGAGTTGTGTGGTATAAAAGTAAGCGGGGGTAATGTGGATTAGGGCATGTGATGCGTTATAGTATGCACAGAGTTGCGAGGTCACTTAAGTCGTTGCACTAAATAAACTAAGAGTTAAGGGGCTAAGAATGAGAGGAGTTATGAGACTAAGTGTGGTTAGAAATAGAACGACAGATTTCGGGGACGAAATCTAAATAAGGGGGTAGAATTGTTAGACCCGTATCCCGGTGTTGAGTAGGCCCCACCCTAGATGAAATATGCTAAGGTTGGATGCGATTGGTTGGTCAACGAAGTTATCTGGAAAGTCAAACCCGGTAGTCAAAATAATAGTCAAAGTAGGACTAACTGATGAACTCAAATAAGTACATTTTATTACTATCATTTATCCTATTAATTTGACTTGTTTTACTATATTATGTATGAGGATTGATACTTAATCGTTTACGTTTGTAATTCTCAGGTAAAAACAGGCATTTGGTGAAACTTAGCGATTTTGGACTAATTATGGAGCAAAACATGCAAGAAGTTAAGAGTCTACTGAAATGAAGAAGATCAAGACTAATCTGCTCCAGATGCGCCGCATCTCACTCATTACATACGGCGCATCTCTATTAAGATTCCACCAGATACGATCCAAGATACAAGAGGACATGCGCCGCATCTAATCATGGAGTTACGCCGCATCTTCTGGCGGTGTACGAATATTCCTAAATATTATAATCTTGGACCCCACGCGAAGTTAAGTCAATGCGCCGCATCTACTTAATAGATGCGCCGCATCTTCCCTCAGACAGAAACTATAAATACCCCAAGACCAGACGAATTTCGAGGGGAATATATTAGATTCGAAGACCGAAGCAGCAGAACCCTAGGACGAATTCAGTCAAGGAGGCAGCACAAGACACACCAAACGAAAATACAAGAGCTGTAAGAAGGTGCTGCATGTGTTTAATTCATTAAGTAGTTTTGTTTTATTGTGTTAGCAAACTTTAATTCATCAGGATTGGTGGCTTGTGTAATGTGACAACGAAAGATTGCACTCCCTTTAATACTTGCTTTCCCATCAATTAAAGTTTATATGTTGATGTCTTTGGTTACTACTTATTAGTGCATTGATAACCTCTCTGTTTATTAGTGGCTTGCGGGCATTTGACTGCGGAAAATAATGTGGCTCCCACGGTTATTACTAAATTGATCACTTAGGAATAACTTTTAGACATAAGTAATCATTAAGGGTTTACTCGCCGATAAGAATAGGACCGACGAGAAAGGGTTAACTACATACACTTCATATAAAGCTATCAATAAAACAAGTGACAATCTACTTAATCATAAGGACAGCCCTCTTATTGTCTCGAGTATTTATCTGTGTACGTGTGTGCTACTTGCTGATTCGTGCCTATTGGTTTATTTTATTATTTAATTGCAAACAAATCGTGCCAGTCTCTCAGGCTGAAACCCCCTTGCGTTAGGATATTAAAATACTGATTAGAATAACGAGATAATACGTTCCACTCTTAGTGATCGACACTCTACTTACCATTATATTCATACTGACCGGGTACACTGCTCGTTAAGTGTGTGTGTTATTGATAAGTCGGCTAAATATAAATTTAAAACTTGAGTAGGCATTAAAACTGCTAAACCGCAACGACACATCACGCGCATCACTAACATAGTAATATGGAAAATGATGAATAAACTAGAGGGACCTAGATTGCCAAGTGTTAAATATGAGTTATAAGATAGTTGTGGTTAAATAAGAAGAAATGAGACTTGAGGGACTAATTATGTCAAAGGGCCAAAGTTTCCACCTAACTAATATATCTAGTTTAGTCTAGAGTCTTCCTCCATTATTGAGATAAGAAAGGTCGGATCTTAGTGAGGGAAAAAAAGAGGGAAAAATGTGGTGTCTTATGAAGAAGAAGAAGATGAAGACAAGTGCCTATAGTCCTTCCTAGTTATAATCTATCACAAGTAAGTATTATTGTTCTTGATGTTATTGAGGTTGTGGATTAAGGGTAAAGTGGGTTTTCATCATATGATCAAGATATGATCATATGATGATGTAGGAAGGTAGATGAGTGTGTTTAATGGGTTATGTTAACCCTTGTTTATGTTATTGATTATTATGTTGTTAGGTTTTGGTTAATTGTAGAAGATGATGATGATGATGATGATGGAAGATTATGATGATGATGATGTTCTTGGTATTGTTTAGCTTGGACTAAGGTAAGTAAAATGATGATGGCATGTGTTATATGGATGTCTAACATGTATGTGTTATGTATGTTTGTGGTTAGTGATAAGAGACTTGATATGTGCTTATATGCTAGAATGAGTATGATCTAAGTGATGAATTTGGTGGTGAGAGTAAGTGATGTTAGGTGTTTATGCAAGAAATAGGAAAGTGGAGTTGCTAAGTAAGTGTTTGGATATATGTGATGCTTATGTGTTTGATTAAAGTATGATGGTATGTGATTATCGTTTTACTTACTAAGCGTAAGCTTATTCTTTTAGTTGTCAATGTTTTATCGTAGGTTTATGTGCGGCGAAATGGAAGTACTTGGACTATAGCCTAAGGAATTGGAAGCGGATTAATAGGTGAATTGCCATTAGGAACTTAGTATAGAATACCGAGCTCAAGTGTCAAGGTTGTACCCCCGAGAGTCTTTTGTCGATTTGTAAAGTGTAGTCGAGTGTCAATTTGTATGTTAGAAAGGTCTTAATGATTTGGAAGTCTAACGATGGGTCAAATGTGTTTTAAGTGTTTTTGAGTAATGATAATGGGGTGTTTTTTTTAAGCGTGTTCGTACCCATTTTGGGTTGTAAATGGGTCAAGTGCCCTTGAAACATGTTTGTTAGGTTAATGTAATGCTTTTGGTAAAGTTTGGGTGGCTAACGGTGTGTCCAAGTGCGTTAAGTGGTTTATGGTCAATGTTTAAGGGGGGTGTTTGGCAAAAGGGTAAATGTACCCATTTTGATGTGTAAACGGGTCAAGTGTCGTTGGAACATGTTTAATATGTTAAATTATTGAAGTTGGTAAAGTTTGGTGCAAAACGGCTGTGGTATGAGTAGTTTGATGTGTAAATGGGTCAAAATGGGTTTAATGCATAACCCGTCAGAATTGTTCATCTTGGTTCTGAGTCAAATTGTTCATCTTGGTTCTGAGTCAAATTACTCATCTTGGTTCTGAGTCAGATTACTCATCTTGGTTGTAAATGGTCATCTTGGTTCTGAAATGGTCATCTTGGTTGTAAATGGTCATCTTGGTTCTGAAATGGTCATCTTGGTTGTAAATGGTCATCTTGGTTCTGAAATGGTCATCTTGGTTGTAAATGGTCATCTTGGTTATGAGTCAAAATGGTCATCTTGTATATGAATGTGGGTTTTTATAAATGGTCAAATGAGTAACGGAAAGTTTAGTAAAGTCAAGCGTTTCCGCGTGTAAAGTTTTAAATTTTTGGTCTAAACGGGCATGGGGTGTAACAAATCGGCACTAGATGGGTTTTCAGAAATAAAAGGGATGAAAGGGGCATAGTGATTAGGAATAAGGCTAGATTAGTAGCCCAAGGGTACACACAAGAAGAAGGGATAGACTATGAAGAGGTTTTCGCTCCAGTAGCAAGGATTGAAGCTATTAGGTTATTTTTGGCTTATGCTTCATTTATGGGCTTCACGGTTTATCAAATGGATGTCAAGAGTGCTTTTTTATATGGTACTATTAAAGAAGAGGTGTATGTCTCACAACCTCCAGGGTTCATTGATCCTGACCATCCAAAAAAAGTGTACAAAGTAGTTAAGGCTCTGTATGGCCTTCATCATGCACCAAGGGCATGGTATGAAACACTGGCTTCCTACTTAATTGAAAATGGATTTCAAAGAGGCAAGATTGATAAGAAATTATTCATCAAGAAGCACAAGAATGATCTTTTACTAGTGCAGGTGTATGTGGATGATATCATCTTTGGATCTACAAGGAAGGAGATGTGTTTGGAGTTTGAGAAGCTTATGCATCATAAGTTTCAGATGAGTTCCATGGGGGAACTTACATTCTTTTTAGGTATGCAAGTTAAGCAATCTAGTGAAGGCATATTTATTAGTCAAGATAAATATGTTGCTGAGATACTTAGAAAATTTCAATTTGCTGATTCAAAAGTGGCAAGCACACCAATGGACTCTGAGAAGCCACTTCTTAAAGATTTAGATGGAGACAATGTAGATGTACACACTTACAGATCTATGATAGGTTCTTTGATGTATCTCACATCATCAAGACCTGATATCATGTTCTCTATTTGTGCTTGTGCAAGATTTCAAGTAACTCCAAAGGTTTCTCATTTAACAGTTGTCAAGAGGATTTTTAGATATCTTAAGGGTCAACCTAGGTTGGGTCTATGGTATTCTAGAGAATCACCTTTTGACTTGGTAGCATTTTCAGATAGTGATTATGCAGGTGCTAGCTTGGACAGAAAGTCAACAACTGGAGGATGTCAATTCCTTGGGTGTAGACTTATCTCATGGCAGTGTAAGAAGCAAACAATTGTGGCTACTTCAACAACTGAAGTTGAATATGTAGCTGCTGCAAGTTGCTGTGGTCAAGTCCTATGGCTTCAAAACTAAATTTTTGACTATGGGTACAATTTCATGAACACTGTCATTCATATTGATAATAGTAGTACAATTTGCATCATTAAAAACCCAGTGCAACACTTTAAAACTAAACACATTGAAATTAGACATCATTTTATTAGAGACTGTAATGAGAAAAAGTTGATTCAAGTTCTTAAAATTGATTCTGATCACAACTTTTCAGATCTTCTCACTAAAGATTTTGATGTTGGAAGGTTTCAGTACTTGGTAGCAAGTATTGGAATGCTTAATCCTCAATGATTTAAAACTATGTGTTTTTATATATAAATTTTTGATTGTATTTCTGGCTTTATAAGTTACTACTGTTAGTGAAAAGTTTGTGCTGCTAGTATAAATTTTGATTGTTCAGTTCATACTGTTAGTCATATAAGGTTTATACTGCTATAAGACAAATGCTTTGCATTTTGTTTCTTGGTTTTGGACTAACAATTTCAGGTATAAACATTGAGCACAAAGGAAGTTTCAAGTGAAATTGAAGCAGCAGAATGATTATCTTAGTTGCTGATATAATAGATTTATGATGGACTGAGTTTGGGAATTCATTAATAAAGGTTAACACCTAAGTTAATAAAATCTTTAAAACTTCTTTCTTGAAACCTGATTATAATGTTTCACATTGACTTGATGGCTCAGTTGGTTAGATAGTAACTGACTCAACTCACTTTCTATCATTTTATACTTTTAAGTATAATGAGCAAGTCTAAGGACATCTGATAGAAAGAACAGCTAGCAAAAGTGAATCTAACACTTGTGTTAGAGGCAACAATTGCTATGAGCTGGAAACCCTGTCAAGAAAGCCTTTTGAATAGGTTTATCTTTACACATGCAGTTATTTATAACTGAAAATATTGGTTCTCACACAACCAGAGGTTACTTTAAACCGAATTCTAGATTAAGTGTCTGTTACACACTTAATCCCTTCAAAATGGTTGAGAGCAGTATGATTTTTCAATAATAAAATCATATTCATACTGCTAAAAGTTTCTTAAAAAGGATTTTCAAAGAGGCTTAGAAAAACCATCAAATGATGGACAATGAGTCAAAGCCTCATGATTCACCTCTCATAGGAGTTAACACACCTAGAAGTGATGAGGGCAGTAAATTAAACTCTTAAGGAATTGATGGCCAACATGTACACTATTGTCTGAAAACATGTTCTAATTGGTAGATCAGATGATGGTGAGAGCTCTTCCAAACAGGGGAGGAAGTGATAAATCTCAGTGGAGGATAAATATTTTGGTGCAAAGTGAGAGATCTTCCAAGCTCAAGCTCAGGGGAGGAAATAAAACCCAGGGGAGGAAGATTAACCAATAGAAGAAAGAAAAGATTGTGGTTGTGTATGCTCAGAACAGGGGAGAAATTGATCAAGCAGTTGTTGTATCTCCTCCTACAATGGAAAAGACAAGAGCATACAAGATGATGATGTTAGCTTTTTGAGAAGCTAAAATGTCTTATTATTCAGCCAATAATAAGAATGAGCATTCAGTTGATGGATGCTGGGAATAAGCTTTTTCAGTTGATGGAAACTGGGAATAAGCTCTTCAAATGAAGAAAGTTCAAATGAAGATTCTGGAGTATTATATATATTCAGAAGGGATGAAGCATTCAAATGGAGAAAGTTCTATCTAGGAGCTTTCAGTTTCAATTTCAGTTCACTACGTTTGTTCATCACTTGCAAAGGCATGCTGGAAGATGATTTCACTTGTTGAAACAAGCATCCAAGATACACAGCACCATTGCCTCTTATAATTCCTCCATCCAAGGAAATTGCACCATCTTTTATTCAAGGTATTGATTTTGTAAGAGTGAATCCATCTTACCCACATGGACTCTTTGCAAGTTATAATATTCCACACGTGAGAAGACATCAAGGCAATATTGAACGTTTTTAATCTTCGAAATCCCAACCAACCTTCTTGTTTCGGCACGCAAACAGATTCCCACTAAACTTTGGCTTTGCCCTTTTTCATTTCACCTTGACACCACAAAAAACGACACATTAATTGTTCAATATCGTGAATAATACCGGCATGGAGGATAAAAACCGAGGCCGAGTAACCGTGCATAGACGATAAAACTGAAAGAACTAATTGCATTCGACCCGCATGCGAAAGGAGTTTGTTCTTCCAATCCCATAGTCTATTTTGCACATTCTCTACAAGAATTTTGCAATCCTTATACAATATCCTTGAAGAAATGAGAGGAACCACTACCCAAGTAATTGATAGGGAGAGATCCTTCTTCGAATGACATAAGCTGTAAAATGGCTGCTTTCACATGATTCACAACACTTCAACGTTTGTCATTCCATTGATGTGGTACAAAGTCTCAAATTCTTTTTCTTCTTATGGCTTTGCCGCTTTTGTACTAATAGCTTAACTTTGAAAGATGCTATCTCCTTCATATCAAAACTATTATGAACACATCTTTGTGTGTTGCTAAGCTATTTTCAAGAAGAACGCAAATTCACACATTGCTAATAGTATATAGAACACACATATGTTGGTTTTTATGAATCATAAACAAACTATAAACATATAACCAAATAGATCACGCAGCGGAATAGATCATAAACATATAATTAATTAACTTAAAAGAAAACATACCTTAATGATTCCTAGCAAGAACAAGGAATCCCTTCAACAAGAACGAGTTATATAAACCCAAATAGGGAATATATATGGATCGACTAACAAGGAAAAACACGAGCTAAAATAATCTCGTCACTCGATCTTGTACACACGTAATGAATAGCGTTTCAATGGAAAAGCTAGGTTCAAGAATCACTAAACAACCAAACACTTTATAGCTTTATTAGAATCGACCAAATCCAAGTGGATTTAGAAAGAGGGCCGATCGTTAGAGCTAGAGGGAGAGAGGAGAAGAAGCTTGGCTATAGTTAGGGATTCAAGATTAGGGATTAACAAATACAAGTGAATTGTATTTATAGGCTAACCCTAGCTTGTTCCCTAAGCTAATGCAAACCGACCCATAGCCCACAAGGACCATTCGGCCGATCCAACCCAAGGGTTGTGTTTCTAGATCCTTCCAATTCCCTTTTACACTTTTAGTCCTTTAACGGTCGTTATTACTAACTCCGTTAAGTACTAACTGTCGTTAAGTGTTTTATTGGTGAAATGAATAAATATAAATAAATACATGAAATATATATTTAATTATTCATCATTGAAACTCTCATGTTATTGTGTGCAATCCCGAGTCTCGGGTTCGAAACCGGACATACATATTAAATGTTATACATAAACTCGAACAGCTCCCACTTGGATAACAATTAATATTGTAATGACATGGGCTAGTCTAGCTTAACAGATCCCAATGCCCCCAGCTTGATCCGAGTATGGTTTTCCTGGAAAAACCATGTGATGATTTAATCATCATACTTATCCTTTTGTTACTAATACCGTGTTAATTTGGATATGGATCTTTGTCATTCCAAAATTAACAGTAGTTTCTCGTTTATACATAATTGAACAAGATTACCAAAACATCTGAACGTCTTCCAGATAGACTTTGGGCGTGCGCACGCAAACATCTTGTTAATCACACGAATGTCCAAGCAGTATTAAACTTCAACACAAAGTTGACGGAACAAATCCCTTATTGACTGCGAGCATAACCCTTGAACTTCGCATCATTTCTGAAAATAGCCCTTATAACTACCTTTTACGGATAGCGTTAGACTATCTCACAGAAAATGAGCTACATCCTCGGCAATTATCTGGCATCTCAAGTCAGAGGATAAATATTCATGATATACTTAATGACTATGATCCATAAAGTATAATCATGTGGTTGGGATAAGTCCTATATTCAATTTATCCAATATTGAATATCATGTGACATTGGTGTCTTAACCTTACAGTACATTCTACCAATTCTCACATTTGTCTTAGTTCAATAATATTCCCATATTATTAATTGACAATGGACTATTTAGAATAAATAAATTTATTCACGGATTTAAACATGCAAATATAGGACACAAATATTAATAATGATAATAAACGTTATCCGCACTTTATTTCATTAAAATAATAATTATTTACATGTCCCTATCGAAATACTAATCCAACAGATTTACATGAAACTATCTGCTAAACGAAGACCAATACCCTGAGCATGACGATTAAACGTCTCCTTAGGTAATGCCTTCGTGAAAGGATCAGCCAGATTGTCATCTGTGTGAACTTTGAGTACTTTTATTTCACCATCATCGACTTGTTCTCGAACATAGTGATACTTTCTTTTAAAGTGTTTGGCGCCTTTCAT
Organism: Artemisia tridentata subsp. tridentata; assembly: GCA_021014915.2. Classification (NCBI taxonomy): domain Eukaryota; kingdom Viridiplantae; phylum Streptophyta; class Magnoliopsida; order Asterales; family Asteraceae; genus Artemisia; species Artemisia tridentata. Next base: position 56,722,529 of record CP139505.1, read on the forward strand.
AACTCCAGGTTCATTGGCGAATGTGATCGCAGCAGAGTTGTCGCAATACACATTTATAGGTAATTCTATAGAAGGCATCACTCCAAGATCCTTAATGAATTTCCTTATCCAAACAGCTTCTTGTGCTGCCTCCGATGCAGCAATGTACTCAGCTTCTGTAGCAGACATGGCCGTTGTACTCTACTTTTTACTCTTCCAGTCCACAGCTCCTCCATTTATGACAAAAACGTAACCCGTCTGAGACTTCGTATCATCTTTATCAGTCTGAAAGGACGCATCGCAGAAACCTGTAACATTCAGTTCTGCGTCTGGATTTCCCCCGAAAACTAGAAACATATCTTTAGTATTCCTCAAATACTTAAGAATGTTCTTAACAGCATGCCAGTGATCTTTCCCTGGATTCTGCTGATAACGACTGGTCAAATTTGGAGCGAACGCCACATCTGGCCTTGTGCATCTAACTACATACATGATAGATCCTACTGCAGAAGCATACGGAACTTTCTTCATGTATGCCACCTCTTCAGGTGTAGAAGCACACATTTCGCTGCATAAGCCGTATTCCACTTGCATGGGCAAATATCCCTTCTTGGAATTTTGCATATTGAATCTCTTCAATATTTTATCCATGTAAGCACTTTGGCTTAATCCGATTAACCGTTTAGATCTGTCTCTATAGATCTTGATTCCAAGGATATACGCTGCTTCTCCTAAATCCTTCATGGCAAAGCAATTACCAAGATAATCCTTAACTTCATTAAGGCTTGGTATATCACTTCCCATGATTAATATGTCATCGACATATAGGACAAGAAAAGAAGTGTTACTCCCACTAACTTTGTGGTATACACATGGCTCATCGAAATTTTGAGTAAATCCAAACTTCTTGATTTCCTCATCAAATTTCTTATTCCATTGCCTGGATGCTTGCTTCAATCCATAAATGGATCTTTGAAGTTTGCATACACGCTCAGGAAATTGTGGATTCACAAACCCCTCAGGTTGCGCCATATAGATGTCTTCATCTAGGCGACCATTCAGAAAGGCGGTTTTGACATCCATTTGCCAAATCTCATAGTCATAGTAGGCAGCTATGGCTATAAGAATCCTAATAGCTCTAATGTCGGCCACAGGAGAAAAGGTCTCCTCATAGTCAACACCATATGTTTGGGTAAAGCCCTTGGCCACCAAACGAGCTTTATAGGTGTGTACGTTGCCATCCATGTCAGTCTTTTTCTTGAAGAGCCACTTACACCCAACTACCTTAGCATTGGGTGGAAGGTCTACTTCAATCCATACTTTATGGTCTTTCATGGATTGCATTTCCCCATCCATGGCTACCTGCCATTTATCCTTTTCAGGACTATTAATGGCAGCCTTATAACTAGTTGGCTCATCAATGTGATCCAATAGCATAGTTTCCTCATCATCTATGTTTAAACATAGACGTTCAGGAGCCTTTGTAGATCTTGAAGACCTACGGACGGGTACCACTTCAACTTCAGGTGGAGGACCTAAGCTTTCAGGTTCCACAGGAAGTGTGTTAGTGTTCTCAGAAGGTGACACATCTTCTTGATCATTTTCAAGATCATATACTCTCCCACTGAATTCTTGAGTCAAGAAACTCTCCTCAAGGAATTCACCATATCTAGCCACAATGACTTTATTTTCTGGTGGGAAGTAAAAGTAGTAACCCCTTGTTTCCTTAGGGTATCCTATGAAAATGCACTTAACAGATCTTTGTTGGAGCTTGTCAGGTGAGTCACGTTTAACAAACGCCTCACAACCCCAGATCTTTAAGTAAGACAAGTTGGGAGCTTTTCCAGTCCATAATTCATATGGAGTCTTATCAACCTTCTTAGTTGGAACCATATTTAGTATGCGAACAGCACTTTCAAGAGCATAGTCCCAAAAGGATAAGGGAAGAGTTGTAAGATTAAACATAGATCGTACCATGTCAAGCAAGGTACGATTTCTCCTTTCAGATACACCATTTTGTTGTGGAGTATAAGGAGAAGTGAGTTGTTGGACAATGCCACACTCAGCTAGATAATCTTTAAACTCTTGGCTCAAATACTCACCACCATGATCAGATCGAAGGGCCTTAATCTTCTTTCCGAGTTGTAATTCTACTTCATTTTTGAAAACCTTGAATGTCTCAAAGACTTCATGTTTGTGTTTAAGTAAATAAACACAACCATAACGACTATAGTCATCCGTAAAGGTTAGGAAGTAGGTAGCACCGCGTTTTGACACGTGTCTAAGTGGACCACACACATCCGTGTGTATCAATCCAAGTAGATCCGAAGCCTTCTCCATATTGCTATGGAAAGGTTTCTTCGTCATCTTCCCAGATATGCAAGATTCGCATTTATCAACTGAATCATCATTGATATTAGGTAAAAGCCCATCACTTAGCAGCTTTTCCATGCGTTTCTTGCCTATGTGGGCAAGGCGACAATGCCATAAATAAGATGAGTCCAAGTTAGACTTGACTCTCTTATTCCTGATGCTATACATAGAATTAATTTTATTGGATACATGGTTTTCCATGTCAATTTCAAACACACCATTTAATGAAATAGCATTAAAGTAAAAAACAGAATTTAAAGAAACAGAAATTCCATTATCATTAAAAGTATGCTTAAAACCCAAATCCAATAACAAAGAAACTGATACGACACCTCTAACAATAGAAGGTGCGTAATGACAATTGTCTAAAACCAAAATTAAACCAGATGGTAAAACTAGCTCAAAAGTCCCTATGGCCTCCACTGCTGCACGTATCCCGTTGTCGACATACAAGTAGCACTCCCCATAGTTCAGTTTCTTGATTCCTCTAAGCCCCTGCGATGTATTACAAATGTGAGTACCACATCCTGTATCATATATCCAGGCATTTTGCTTACGAGGAAATGAAAATAATTCAACCATAAAAATACCTGAAGTGCTGGCGCCCTGCCCAGCCTTGGCATTCTTATTTTTGCGACACTCCTCAAGCAACAATGGACAGTCACGCTTCCAGTGTCCAGGAGTGTTACAGTGGTGACAAGCAGCCGCATCCTTTTTGGGATAATCCTTCTTGGGAGGAGGATTCTGCTTCTTCGGCTTTTGCTGATAAGTCACAATTTGCTTGCCCTTGTCAGCTTTGCCCTTTCCTTTCTTGTTCACATGCTTCGGTTTACCGGGCTTAGCTACTCTACCACCTCTAATTGCCATAACAGCAGGTGTAGCAGGTGTAGGAGCTTTCTTAGCGAGTCCCTTCTCATATTCAATGAGCATTGCATGGAAGTCATTAAATGTCTTCCCCTTGCAATGCATATTAAAGTTACGCACAAAATCACCATATAATTCCTCATTGAGGGATCTATTGATGAGGCCAACTTTAACATCTTCCGCATACCCGCATTCAAGTGCATCTAATTGGTCAAGATAACCTTTCATTTCCAGCACATGATTACTTACGGGTGTTGTTGCATCCTGCTTGCACTTGCCCAGGTTATCAAGTACATCATACAATTCAGCCATGGGAGGTTTCTGAAACATACGTTGCAGTTCCTCAATCATGTTTTTCGGGCCATATTGCTCAAACTGTTTTACCAGTTGATCATCCATCCCCGATAGCATGAGACAAGCCGCATCATTGTGCCTGTCATAAGCCTCATTGTACTCCCTAAGTATTGCATTAGACGAGTTTGCAGGAGGAGCAACCGGAAGGGGCTCACTAAGACATTCATAACGTTTGGCAATCCTAAGAACAAGCCTTAGGTTTCGATACCAATTGTTAAAATTCTTAGTCCCAGTCAATTTTTCCTTTTCAAGCATCATCTTGAAACAGGGAGTTAAGTTTGACGAGTTTCCGGGTTGGGCCATTTCTACAGAAAAAAGTTCAAAAGTTAGTACTTTCGATAATTAAACATTTCATGAAAATTAAACACCCATTGGTTTAAAAACCATTTAATTTTCATTGAAAACTAGGATCCTAATTGACATCGTTTCATTACATCAGCTGAGGCTGCTAGCAATGAAAGTACTCAACAAGGTACGGGATCACCCAATTGCCAATGTCAAATTGCAATTCCTAGAAATCTTGGGACTTACATTATATTGCCAACATCAGTTGCAAAATGTAAGCATGTTTCATCCCCAAATCTTTATGCCTTGACGCCGTTTCATTACATCAGCTGAGGCTGCTAGTAATGAAAGTGCTCAATTAAGTTAACCAATTTAGAAACGTGTAAATTGACGCCGTTCCATCACATCAGCTGAGGCTGCTAGTAATGGAAGTGCTCAATTTACCCCTATTGACTTCATTCTTTGAATCATCACATCAGCTGAGGCTGCTAGTAATGATAGAATGTCATCTTAGGTGTTTCCATGTTAATTGGTCGGCATATCACTTAACTTTTTAGGGTAATAATTTTGATGTGTAAAATCAAAAAATATGTACAAAGATGTCATGCATTCATCTTTGTAGCATATTAATATTTTCAAAAACAAAACCATTTACTCATTCGTAGCTCAAATCATCAAAGTTTTTAATTGAGGCGTTGAGCAAATTACAACATTGCCTTAAGATGCTTCGTACTTTTTCATGGTGTACTTGGTAAGTCTATTATTGACGCACAGGCGAGCGGAGGGACGACAGCCGCCGAAGCTGGTTAAAACCGTGCCCCTTTAAGGTCACAATTTAATGTGAACCAACCTTAAACCCACTTTATAGTTTGTCAATAATAGGTCCGCCGCTTCGACCACTTTTGTACAGTTGCAATCAATCAACTAAAAAAATATGATTTTCTTGCTAAAACAATTTTATGTAATAATTTATTAATTGCTAGTCTCGCCTGGGAGCAAATTACCGTGCGAAGCGAACCACTATCGGCACATAAGACTTGGCAATGAATAAAATTACTACAAAGGTTTCATAGTTATTAGTCTTGTTTATTTTTATTATGAAAATTACCCTCTTATGTGTTGCAATCCATCATAATATATAAACACAAAAGATCAAGTAATTACAAAAAATAAAAATAAACACATAATAACAAATATATGATCATCCACGATATCATATAGCCACATGCAAACCTTTTTTCAATAAATCCTAATATTAATTCTATGTGAAATTTTTAAATGTATGTAACTAACAAAACTCCCATTGGTTTTCGAGCTCATTGTGCCCAATGGTCCACAGACGCCAAATAACTTGGCCGTGTAAGTTTTAGTTAGTTAGATACCACATTGCACATAACTTGTTAATTAATATATATTGAGGTCTTCCCCAATTTAAGATTTATTTAAATCATGTAGCAAATAATTCAATCAAACATACAAATCATACCATGACAAAATATGCAAGATTCTGTCATGGATCCCGTATTGATCACATAATCATGTAGTCCATATTATTATGTCAATATAATTATTAGTACGTTTCTTATTAATTAAGTGACATCACATACGGTATTCACTAATTAATCCCTAAAAATTTGCATGCACTCCTAGGGTTTCTCCAAGTTTTAATCAAAAACTAAAACCCTAATTTTTAATTAATGGGTGTCGACCCATTAGGGTTTATAAAAAAAATTCAACAAAACCCTAGATAATAAATGCATGTAATCTCTACAAGATCCAATTTTTAGGTTTAAGTAATTAATTACATGTTGTTAAACGAGGCTCTTGATGCCACTGTTGGTTTTTATGAATCATAAACAAACTATAAACATATAACCAAATAGATCACGCAGCGGAATAGATCATAAACATATAATTAATTAACTTAAAAGAAAACATACCTTAATGATTCCTAGCAAGAACAAGGAATCCCTTCAACAAGAACGAGTTATATAAACCCTAATAGGGAATATATATGGATCGACTAACAAGGAAAAGCACGAGCTAAAATAAGCTTGTCACTCGATCTTGTACACACGTAATGAATAGCGTTTCAATGGAAAAGCTAGGTTCAAGAATCACTAAACAACCAAACACTTTATAGCTTTATTAGAATCGACCAAATCCAAGTGGATTTAGAAAGAGGGCCGATCGTTAGAGCTAGAGGGAGAGAGGAGAAGAAGCTTGGCTATAGTTAGGGATTCAAGATTAGGGATTAACAAATACAAGTGAATTGTATTTATAGGCTAACCCTAGCTTGTTCCCTAAGCTAATGCAAACCGACCCATAGCCCACAAGGACCATTCGGCCGATCCAACCCAAGGGTTGTGTTTCTAGATCCTTCCAATTCCCTTTTGCACTTTTAGTCCTTTAACGGTCGTTATTACTAACTCCGTTAAGTACTAACTGTCGTTAAGTGTTTTATTGGTGAAATGAATAAATATAAATAAATACATGAAATATATATTTAATTATTCATCATTGAAACTCTCACGTTATTGTGTGCAATCCCGAGTCTCGGGTTCGAAACCGGACATACATATTAAATGTTATACATAAACTCTAACAACATATATATTTATTTTTGTTCAAAGTTGATAAAAGGTCACTTTATCTATAATTTTTCAACACATAAACGGTGAGGATTAAGTGATGGTTAATTACATAAATAAAACTAATTAGTGAGTGAGAGCAGAAAGACGACGTGATCGTCAAATGACAGTGAAAGAAAGACTTGTTTGCTGATAAAAGCTCACAATAGTTACATGGGTTGTTTCTATTTTCAAATCTAAGTCTTTAATTTAGTAAGTTAATTGAGCTTTAGATACTCATGTAATATTTATTGTCAACACATTTGTTTGTAATTTAGCAAATCATTTGGTGCATGCAGATGCTCATGTTACAGTGCACAACAATAATTTTGAAAGTCAATTTTCAAAAAAAAACAGTGCACAACAATAACATACCTAATCCTGCCAGAGATGAGATGATAATTAG